>BMAV01000757.1:216602-261874 GCA_019973955.1 Trichonephila inaurata madagascariensis
AAACAATTTAAAATTAGGAAATTTGATCAAGCAAAATCACGCAATAAAGTACTCAGTTTCATAGAAAAAAGCAGTTCATTAAATAGGGTATAATATTATCTCATAATGTTTATATAATATTCATTATTGCTAATTTATTCATTTTTCTTACTCTAAAGATATAAACATATGTAATACAATTTTATTAATATAGCCGTCCTTCGCTTATTTGCAGCGATATAACAAGTGTCAGCGACTATTATAGTAAGTGAAATATTCCTAGGATAGTTATTTGTGACTCAGTGAGCTTCAACTGTAACGACCCGATCTTTTTCAACAGAAAGCGATAAATCTTTCACCTCGGCAGTGTCAACACATAACAGAAAGATAAGGATGAGAGTCTCGAGAGACTTGATATAAAACATGAGAGAGTGATGATTACGCTATACAAATATTCTTGCCCCAGATAGCGAGGAGTGTCGCTAGGAAAGCTTTTATGTGGCATATATATAATTACTGGAATTCATTTAGTTATCATGAAAAGACTTTGTTGTTTTGTTTACACACTACAACACCTCTATCACATTTTTCTCCCTGCCTACATTTATATTTTATGACTCGTGAAACGTGCTTTTTGGTTAGACAGAAAAAAACAAGTTTGTTTTTATCTCACGTTGTTCTATTTTATTCAATTGTATTGTCGCTATCGCGAATTAGAAGTAAAATTTCATTCATGCTTTTGGCTTAGTTTTGTTGTTATTTTGTAATCTATTCGAAAATATAGAATTGTTATTTACGATTTTATTCAATTCTACAATGAGGTTTTTGTAATTTAAAATAAGGATCATTTGTTGCTATGATTCAATAATATATAGCAACCGGAAATTTAAAAATACAGTTCTGTTTTGCGGAGTTTATTGCGCTCCTATTTCAAATTAAAAATAAGATTCCATTCATGCAGGATCTCCTGCTTGTTATGCTAGAACCTTTCATATTTCAGCTCACTCTTCTTAAAGTTCAAAAAGAATAATCTGTAATATGTGAGTGTTTCGAAAGAGACATTAAATATTCAAATATTTACAAATGCATACATTACGAGAAATGTTTTATTTTTTGATAAAAAAAATACAATTTTGAAAATATTGGGGATTTTAAGTAAAATTTCAACCAGTAAAAATCATTTCAAATAAAAAAAAGCCATTTAAAAGTAAAAATCTTGTAACATCAAAAGAAAGACACCAAGTTATTAAAAAATAGTCTAATTTAAATCATCTAAATTGAGTACTTTTCCGTTTCTCCGGCGCAAATCTCGCCAAATTGGCGTTATTGGCGACAAAAGACAATATACGCATAAAAAATATTAATAAGTTATAGTTATCGTTGGTTTTTTATCCATTTTCGATGTAATATAAATGTGGCGGTACAGGATTACTAGCAGGAATATTCCATTTGGCGTTCGTTGTATCATTTTTGGTGACTTTATCGCTGCGCCGGCAAAACAGAAAAGTACCCTGAATTGTTTATGATAAATAAAAGCGCACGGTATTTTTTTTAATTGAACAAATCTATAAAATTTCGGGTTTCTTGTGTGTGTTTTGAGTCTATTTAAATAAATTTCTAAACTGTAATGCATTTTGCTAAGACATGAATTTAATTAATTTTGTATGGAAGAGAAAAAGATTTTTATAAAGTAAAACTTTAACAAGCAAGATTATTTTTCACCTCACTTTCTATTCTTATATAATAAATAGATCACAAAATACTAGAATGCTTCTTTAATAATAGTTGTAATTCATAACCACATCTAGGCTTCTCAAGATTGACCCCTTTGTCATCTTACGATGTATATAAGAAAAATAAAACAGAATATATAAATGCATTACACACACACATATATATCAGACTTAAGTGTATTCTGAGACTACGTCAAACTTTCTTTAATAAAATGATACTTATGTCATAGAGAGACGATGAAAAAAGCAAGCAAATAACTTATAATAATCCAAAACACTTGAAACACAAATTGAAGATGTAACAACGTTATAAAAAATAAATAGGAAATTTTCTTTGTATGTATCGAAATATAATGATCTCTATACAATTGCTGCAATATGGCTTTTTCCATAAAGATTGTAAAAAATATGCTCAAATACTGGGTCTGCCAGAAATTGAGCGAAAGAAACGGAAGCAGGAGGGAAAAGTCTGAGTGTATTCTTTTATGCTTAAGTGGACTTGCACGATGCCAAAGTGATGTTTCGATGCATAAAATTGGCGTTTTTTTAGATGAGTAACATTCAGTCTCATTTGCTGAAAAAACTCTTTTTATTATACATAGCATCATAAATGATAAAAAAAAAATTTATTTGACAATCTTTCTATTGAGTATGCTTACTAGACAAGAAATGTATAGCAAAATCATTGTTAAGCAGTTTAAAAAAAATTTTTGGTTACTCGAAAAGCACTAAAGCTGAAGTGATTTTTTAAGCAGCTAAATACTCATAATTTAATGTACTAATGTTGTATTTTATTTAGGCATGTTATTTTTAAAAAATATGTAGATACTAAAAAAAAATGTCGTTCTGGTACAAATATTTTTAACAGCTGTTAAATTGAAATGAAATAATTTCATTGTTATATATCTAAAATTAAAAAAAGTTTTTTTTCAACGTAATTTTTTAAGTACCAAAGTTACAAATAATTAGTAAATTTAAAAAGAATCCGTTTTTATTCATTGGAATTTTAATTCAAAACCATGCAAAATATAAAAATGTCTATAAACCTCTTTCGAGCAGTATTTGAAGAGGATAAGAATCTGCAATGCGTATATCTCCCCTCACATATGCTAGAAATATGAAGCTATAAAACGACAGAGAATAATAAAATGTGGAATGATAAACTTGTAAGGGATTACCCCATCTCTCTTGCCCACCTGGATGTGTGGGAGAAAGGGAACGAATACCAGACTTATTCAAAAACAACTTATTTATTGATCAACCAAATTAACAACACTGATCCACTTACATTCAAGAAGAGAATGTGTCTTAATAGGGACAATACAAGTGGAACAATAAGGAGATGCACGAATTATACGAAAAAATTGAATATCGACCACTTTAATTTAGGATCAATTCAATTATCTCAATTAGCTATATATATATAACGTTACTTTAAGTTTAGTGACCAATCGTCACTTTAAATCTTCATCTATTTAATATTTGAATTATTCAATTGTAGTTATACCTGATCAGTAGCAAGCTCACCTGACTCCTCACTTTCTTTCTATCCTTCTCTTCTTTCTAGGTAGAAAACGCTGGCTATATATAGTAGATTTAATTTGAAAATCACGGCTTCTTCTTCAGAAGGGTTGATTGTAAATAAACGCGAATGATAGCCCAAACATTCCCCATGAGGACTAACGGAAGTTACGCGAACACATCCGTCACAAATTATCTAATTGAAATAATTTCATAGGAGTAGAAAAGGGAAATTTTTGTAAGAATTCCAAAGTGCTTTTTCCCCTCATTATTGTTGTGCTTTTAATAAATTGTTTATCATATACGTATAGATATAGATGAAACAAAAATTCCTTAGAAATACAAACATAGAAAGTAATTAATCGAACCTGAAAATACAAAAAAAATCCCTGTTCCAAATCTTAATGCCAAACATTAAAGTTAAGTTTTAAAATTAAATTATAAAAGTATAAATTAACCAAGGGTAACCTTGTATTTAGGACTGAAAAGTAGTTTAGTTAAAAGTGGGTTATAGTTTGATGATACTACTCCTACATATATATAAGGAGAGAAGAGTTTGATGATACTACTCGTACGGAGATAAGTTGCATGACTAGCTTGTGTATGTGTGTGTGTGTCAAAAGTGAAAAAGGTAAAATCTATAAGCCGGGAATATTTGTCGTTAAATCGATCTCGATATAGCTGAGAAGGAGATCTAATGCAACTTGGGGAGAACGTATGAATTCACTACTTCAGCAACCATTTCTAACAATACATATGTGATATGGATGCGCTACGCCGAAGCAAGTACAGTCTAATTATATTTAATTTTTGTGCAAAGTAGGAGTGGTAGATTTTTCGTGAAATGTAAGCGCCGTGTATGGAGAAACGTGTTTTAAACGAAGCGGTGTGTTAAGAAATGTACAACCAATTATTATGATAATTAGCATAAGATTTATACACCTGAGTATACGCAGAAAACTAGGGTATAAAAAACTTATACATTATAGCAAAGAGTAGAAAGACCATCACACGGGTATGGGCTTGGAACATTTGATCCGATACCACAGAAAGACGGAAAGCCGTTCTTAGAGCGCACTGGAGTTATGAGTGAAACATAATGCCAAGAAAAAGAATGAAACAGGAATGGAGATTTAAGGCGGCATCCAGCTCTGCTAAAGTTGGAAATGAGGGCCTTAGTATTAAGTTACTTCTCACTGCATTTTGAGTTTTCTTTCGTCAAAGTAATGTAGTACATAAAATGCATTTCATATATATATATGTAACTATAATCTTCAAAATATTCTCTGAATTGAAAAAAAAAATTTTTCAACGTTCCTCAAAACGGTAGATTTTGTTTTTCTTTTCGATTGCCTTATATTTTGTTTCATTTCACAACGATAAATGTTTTGAAATCACTTGCTTCCCCAATTGCAACAAAAATATCATCTTTCACTTTTAACAATCGTTAGAGGTCTGCATGTTTTCTACAAAGAAGTAAGGATGTTGAAAGTTTCGTGTTCTTATTTACGAAATGTTCTTTCCTATTCCTTTTTGAACTACCTTTTGTTGACTACAGATGTTTTGTTCGAATCGGGTAACCTAAGCACCACTGCTCAATATGTCGAAATAAACCAACTTCAGTAAACAAGATTTTAACAAGCATTAAAGCATCTAGCATGCACGAAATAAATTGTAAAGAAATACCTTGAAATGATTGATTGCAATAATAATATTATTTTTGGAATTTTTAATAAAATGAAACAAAATTTAAAACAATAAAAAAAGTAATAATTTTACCAAGAAGTAACTAGTTATATATTAGTATAAATGAGAGATATTATCAATTCCTCTTTAATCGTTATAAATATTTTCTACCATTCTTCTAGTTTCGAAACAATGTCATAGAGTAATAATTTCGAAAGAACATTTTGAAAATAACATCAACCACATATTTGCAATCTTGAAAATCTAGTATAAATTGTTTAATATATAGAAATGTGGAAATACAATTTTTACTCTAGTGCATTCAAACTCGTTATTTTAAAGTACACAAGGTTTGATATCAATTTTCCTCCAATTTTCAAATTCTAACTACCATGCGTGTATTCTCTTTTTTTTATTTTATCTTATCCTGAATTTATTGCATACCTGTACGCTTCCTTCTTTTACTTTAAAACGACAACAGTAAAAAAGAAAAAAATTTCTAAGTAAATATATGCATCACGCTTTTAAAAAAATAACTGCATAAATTCCATCCTATAGAATAATATTCAATTTTGGAACTGCGCAGAACCAATACCAGGGCAAAATATTTCTTTTATAAGAGAATTTATGTAGATTTCTTCAAAAAAAAAACAATATTGTTGAGTATTTTATTCGAAACATAAATGCTAAATTTGGTTATATCGGCATAGAACGGAAGTTAAATGAGCAACTAAGACTTCTTATTTCATGACTGATAATACATAAAATTTCAATGAATGTTAAAAATAGTTTAACAAATTCAATTTGTTCATTGTGTTGAAAATATAATAATCTAATTGAATGTTAGTATGAGCCTCGCATTGTTTGCTGCAAGGCATAATAATATCGAAAGTCTGCAAGTCATTTTGTAATCTTAAGAAATCTGAAATATTTACAAATTAATTCAGATGCGTTAGATTTTGATACAAGTAAAAAATTATCATGGCAACTGTATTCTTTTACAATGCGAAAATGAATGTTTTTAAAAACCATTAAAGAGAGCTCAGCTCTCTCACTAAAGATGTTTAAGTCAAGACTATCTTTGCCAGATATGGAAAAATAAGAACCAAAATCAGTATATATTTTCAGAAGTAAAAATACCTCTGTATTCATACAAGTTAATGTATTAAGCTTCATTTGTACACAAAATACGAGGTGTGTTCGGAAACTAAGTACCGTTTCGTTCTACCGCAACCGCAGTGGTAGTTTTGCAGTTGAACACTTGTGCACAAGTGTCCGTGGTTGATTGTCAGTCCAGTGACACAATTATAGCCGGATTGTGTTGTTTTTACACGTGTTAGTGAGTGTTAAAAATAGTTAAGACGATTACCGATCCAACTGACTGTGAAGTACGTTCTGTAATTCATTTATTGAACTCAAGGAATGTTAAGCGAGTTGTAATCCTCGGTAACTTGTACGGATTTATGGTGAAATGCATTGTGAGAAAGTAGTTTCAACAATTCAATGATGGGCGCATCAATGTTCATGACGGAGCACGGAGTGGGTGACCTTCTGTTGTCAATGATGGTTTGGTTGAAAAAGTGAATGGGGAAATTCGGGAAAACGAACGGTTCACAATAAGATTGCTTTGTAATGAATTTCCACAGATTTTAAAAACCGTTCACTGGCGGCTTCTTTTTTTAGAGAGTATAGACAAGTTGGTTTCCCGATATGAAAAATAGGGGTAACTATGTAGAAAATATCTCATGCAAAAATAAATTTTGTTTTGAAAAAAGATTTTTTATGCAATTTTTTTCAAAACGGTACTTAGTTTCCGGACACGCCGTGTATTTAAAAAAAATCTATAAAAAGGTAGGTTTTTTTTTTTTTTTCGTTTTATCACATAAACTTAAATTTTTACTAAGCAATAAAAAATAAATTAACTGTGGAATACGTTTTATATCCATACGTTTTCAAAAAACTGTATAGGTGCATTTACCATTGCAAGTTTTATAAATTCATTTATCTCCGATATGTTCCCTAAAATTTAATGTAAATACTTAACATATTTCTGTCACATCTACCAATAAACCCTACAATCAGTTATGATTACAATAATCCCCTATAAATATCACTACAGAAAGTAGGCACCAATCCGAAAATGCACGAGTAATAAATTATCATTATACATGGGATTAATTGCCCTCACCATTATACAGACACGTGCGACCACTGCAAAAGAGAAAAAAATGGGTAAAGGATGAAAAATACGTTTCCTCGCAGCATTCCAAGCATGCCCCAAAGGAGTGAAATCCCACGGACGTGCTGGTCAGTCCATGTTGATGACGCTGACCCCCTCACAATTCATTAGTCAACGGCAGGGTGTGAGAGGGAGCTTTACCACAGAAGAAATATCTCTATGTCAAAATATATCCCCGTGGTCATTGATACTCAATTCAGGAACAATGTTATACGAAAGCCATGCATTGTATTTATTTACAGGCTCTCTGATAATTGCATTTGCTTGTAGTAGAAAAATTGTTGGATAAGCGTTAGCTTATATATTGTAATCTCTTTAAGGTCATTATCTGTATTACTTCGCTATTGTATAATGTGTTATTTATGAGCATTGACAGTAACAAATGTATCAATCTATTTTCGGAGTGATTAAATAAAGATAATAAAGATGTAGATGTTTTATTACTGATACAGATTCGTGTAATTATTTATTCCTTTAACTCATCGCCTGTCATTTGTTGCAAATCTAAGTAACACTGATTATAAACAAATTAATGTCAAATTTGCTGTAATGAGTAACTTGTCGAATTTGTTAAAGCATGTGACATAATACATCTTATGTATGATCTAAGTAAAATTTGTTTTTAACGCGAAATAAGCTGCTATTTATATTTTTTTTAAAAAAGAAAAAAAAAAAAAATTTTTTTAAAAAAAAATTTTTTTTTGGTTTTTGTTTCATTATCTTTCCAAAAGGTTAACAATAAAAAAAGTTTATTCACGAGATGCTATATTACAATTATACAAATTATTATAATTATATTTAAACTATATTACAATATGTACTGATTTATTTAATATATAGCATTTATTTTATATAGCAAAATAACATTAAATCCCAAACACTGAGCCACATACTTAGTGAACATGAAATAGATAGGGATTTTAATAAATATATTACTTATAATTATATAACATATTCACTGAAGTTGAATGCAGCGTAATAACAAAATAAATGTATTAGATTTCATTAACATTGCACTCTGAAGCACAAATGACGAATCTCGTAATTTTAAACCTCAGTCAAATAACGAGGACGACACCTGAGTAGGAACCCCATTCTCCAAACTTCCATATCACGCCAGCGGGAGGATTTTAAGCCCCGATAGATTTAATGTGAATCACTCAAACTTCAAAACAGTGGCTTTTAGTAGCCCGAAGACTCTAACTCACGACTTTCCGGCCACGAGTTCGTGACCATGACCACCTAAAGAGTTATTTGAAGCTTAGAATTAAATATTACTATGATATATAATGGGGCTTGTTTCCTTTTTTTACAAATGGGGAAATATTACATATATATATATACCCCTGTCAAAAAATTCTTCTTAACTATACAGTGATTTTGGAAAAAATACATTTTTCCATGAATCATATACGAATTATTTTTTTTTACGTTTAAACATTTTAATTTGGGTGGCTTTATATTTCAAAAACTTTTATACTTATTCGGTGAAGAGAGAAAGTATTTTAAACAGGTAATTTTACAACTGAGTCCATTTTAAGTGTTTTTTCATCTGTAGAATATTTTTCTTTAGTTATGAATATATTTGAATTTCATTTTTTTCCCTAAATAAGCTGTATCTCATCTAAACTAAGTTATAATTGCTGGCAACTGGTTTTGAGAGATAACTCATTAATTTTTACTCTAGTACTTTCAAATAATCAAATTTATTCAATAAATATATTTAACTCAAAGTTTTTTGATGCGACATTTTTAAAGAAATAATACAACCAGCTCAACTCGTGCACAATCGGGACTATATTCAAAGCAATGATCCATATGTCCTGACTTTTCTTTTTGTTTTTTCTCTTAGTTATTCTATTCACTTTTATAAGAAGCAAACTTCGAAGATACCTTGTAACATGCAAAGCGAACACATTCAATATGACAGAAAGATTTAACATCCAAAACACAACGAAGATGAATGGCCTCAACTTCCCCAAGGTCGTTTTTAGAATATTCCTATTTTCATTTATCCGAAGTTGCTACGATGTATCTTTCAGCAAATTTATCCGTAGAATAATGAAAGGAATCCTTTGTCTGGCAACGGCATTAATTAAGTTATTCATTTATGTAGCCTAAAAATAGGTATTATGTTATAACAATTTCCAAGACAGTTTATCTTTCTTTGAACTTTTATGTATGAATGACATATAGATTCCTTAATTCATTCTTACAAATGCTTGAATATTGTTTTAGAATTTGTTGGTATAATGATAAACTAATCATTCAGTGAAGGTATGTATCTTGACGCTATGTTGGGTGTTGGGTCTTGGCTCATGATTCTAAATAGATACAAATATATAAGAATATATATATTTTTTTATTCTTGATTTTCATTAGTATTATTCTTTATACAGGATTTCTATAAGAGTCGGGAATCTCAAGTAATATTAACGTTCTAAGGTATCCGACTACGTTCGGGGGGAACCGTGGTTTTAAAAAAGCACATAAATGGATAATTTTTATGGTATTTAGTGTCACTTAGATTAGAATACATGTATAAAATTGTTTTATGGACATTTTGACAAAAAAAATTATTTAAATATAATATTTTGGCAAAACATTAACTTAGAATAATCTTTTTTCAAAATGTTCTCCTTTTATAAAAAAATGCTTCTAAAATAATAATATTTCACACACACACACACTTGTATAAAGTAAAGACTTCTCCAGAGAGTTTGAACTAGGATTTTTGAAAAATTCACATTATTTTTCAGAGTTACCACCAATTGAAATAATTATCGGTGTTTTTTTCTTAAAATTGTGCTCCCCTCTGTTGTCGTAAAACATGGATAAACCCACTTCTAAGTAATATATTTCGAAAATTCTAGTTGAGCCTCTGTAGGTCTGAGCTTTATACAAGAAAAATATTATTATGATATGGAAGCCTTTTTCACAAAAGGAGAATATTTTGAAAATGGTTCATTCTATGTTCATTTTTTGTCAAAATATTGTACTTAAATCATTTTTTTTACTGTAATAATATTCGTAAAACAATTTTATATACATTTTCTAATCTAAGTGACACTAAATATCATAAATATTATCCATTTATACGCTTTTGCAAAACCACGGTTCCGAACGTAGTCGGATACCTTAACAGCATTCATTTTTTTTAAAACTAAATTAAATTTTTTTTTAGTTATGGTTTTCTAAAAATTAAGAAGACGCAGGACGATTCAATTGACAAAAACCGGCAAACTATCAAATGAAATTTTTTTAGCCTAAATTATTCTTTGTATTTTTTAATAAACTCACAAAATTTGAATGTTTTGAGTTTTAAGAAAAACCAAAGAGCCATAATAACTTTAAAGTTCCTTTTCATTCCCATCCCAGTAGCAAATAAAAATTTTAAACTAAATTATCTCATGTCAGAAATTAAAAAAACCACTAGTGTTTTTCTTATACTAGTTCTTCTTAGTTCAAATACTAGGGCTTCTTTTCTATTCCTTCATATTTTTTTTAACTGTTGCGATTAATACATGTAATAAAGTTTGGTTTGCATTTTCGAATAAAGGCAATACTTATTTGTTAAAAGATAGTTGAAATTAAAAGTTATACATTTTTCAGGAAGTTTTCAATAAGCATTCATAAAAAAAGTATTTTACGAATATCGATCATGCTATCGCAAAACTCATATCAACTTTTGTTACAAATATTTCGACGTACTTGTACGTAATTAAATAGTGCACGTAAATACATAGTGCGTAAGCCAAATTTTGTTTGTGTATGTCAATTATTGTAGTATTAGGAGCGTTTTAAAATCATTCACATGAAATTTTTCCTTAATAAATTAAATGGTTGGTTTTGTGGTATTTTGAGTACAAAAACAGTGTTTTACATAACGTATATACATAGAAAGCAACCAAAAATTTGCGAAAACCATCAAATCAAGGAGACTGTTTTATTAAAATCGTACCATCTCCCCTTAAATATAAAGAAATAACTTTTTTGGACAAAACCAGTTTTCGTTATTTTAATTTGAGTATTTGCTCTATAAACTATTATTGCAATCTCTGAAATCAGTCTTATCCAGTAACAAATCAGTTTTATCCAGTAACAAATCAGTCTTATCCGGTCAGTCTTATCCAATATGAGTCTTATCCAATAATATTTTAAAATATCCAATAAAAATTAATGAAAAAGGATAAATAACTTTTAAATAATCGTAATCAAAGAGTTTATATATTTCCTGTAATTCTGATATCAGACATGAGGAATATATGCAATCCTTCGAAAGGTTTATGTATTTAAAACATATTTTTTGTAATTAAGATTACCAGGCATACTATAAATAACTTTCTAAGAGATTAAGACTATCTAAATGTTCCAAAAATTGTTAGTGCTAAATTTATCCAATTTTCATTCAGAACTCATTTCATTTAGTCAAAATAGTATAAGATTAACTATGCCTATAATATTAACTATGCCTATATAACGTTAATAATATTCCTAATGTTTATCTATATCATTGATATTCTTTACAGTTGTATTCAATAATTAGAATTAAGATGGCCATTTCATTTCAGGGATTGTTCAACGAGTCCACAGTTGATCGAGGCAATAAAATAAATAAATTATTCATGGCAAAGCTTTCCGAAATAGCAAGCTTTCCAGAAGTATTTTCTCCCCAGTGCTTAAAGGGAGGTATATCCCTTTAAGGTCTAATGTAAGGTAAAGAAATTATTGGTGGAAATGGATGGGCGATTAAGAAGGTTCGGATACTTCCGCCACCCTCCTGAAAGACATTGATTTTAAAGTGGTCCAGGCGGTTTCCGAAGTATCGAATGAAAGAAGGATTTAATTTGAATTTCAAAAGTGCGTATTTTCTTTGTCGCTTAGTGAAAGGCAGTGGATGGTTCTGTTTTAACTACTTTATAACAGTGCTGCGCTTTTGCATTATTCATAGAATCTTCGCATCAATTCGAATAAGGAAGAGATGAGGCAATATAGAAGAAAGAAAAAAAGAAAAAAGAAACTTCTGTTTCTTTGGAAATTCCAGATGTTACAGCATCTATGATCCATTGAACGAAGTGACTTCGGATTCTTTTTTTTTTTGCTATTATTATTATTTCTTTTTACCTTTTTTGATAATTTTTTGCGCTCTCGCGCTCATCTTTATTCCTTCTCGTTCACAAGTAAAAACTCGTTTAAAAAGCGATAAAATTGCCTCTGAGCAAGCCGTGTTGTCGTTCGAGATTAGATGGAAGGATAGAGTTACTTTTACAAAATTTCCTGGGGGATTTTTCTTATTTTTATTTTTCTTATTCTAATGTGTTCAGTGTATTTCTTTCTTTCGTTAACTTAATCTCTTCGGTATTTTTAAATTATTTTTTAAAATATTTTTTCCACCTATTATGGAGAAATGTAATGCTTACATAATGCTTCATTTACTTATTCTTGCAATTTGTGGGCAACAAAGATTGTAAAATTGAAAAACAGTATTTTACTTTTAAACATTTTTAACAATATTTTATCTTTTTTCTTCGATTGTTTGTTAGAAGAAACAATCGTAGCAGCCATATGTTCTGAAGTGGGATAAAAGAATCTGAATAAATGGATTTACTTTTTTTTTAAGACAGTTTTTGGGAATCTAATTTTGGAATGCATTTTATGTATTCAACATCACATATTTATAAACATGTAAGTATTTTTTATCATCACGAATTCTTTTACGTCATGTATGATGCATCATTTAGTTATACATAAAAATAATGTCTAAATCTGATAGAATATAGTTTGAATGTTAAAACATTTTACATCCACAAAATATTATTTTAAAATGGTATTAGAGATCACAACATCATCAAACATGAAAAATGAAGTACATTTAAGGGGAGTATTATTTATTCAATCCATCTTTGAAGTTTAGATTGTAGCCCGTAATACATTCAATAAAATCTAACTATGCGTTGATTTTTTCCTTGCAAAGTGTTGGATCCATGATATAACCTGGTTGTGGTACACACCATACATCGGTTCGTTGCATATTTCCAAAATATTGGGGGATTTTTAGTTTTACGCTTGTCTCGCCAAAGACTGTTGTCTATAATGATGGAATAGCTGCACGTTGAATATATATGAGAAGATTTAGAAGTTTTCAAATGTGTTAGTGACGAAGCTAGGCTTGGTTTGGTTTGAATAAATATCACTCTTAAGTTACGCAAGAGCTATTAGTGAAGAACTTTTACAATATTGAACATTTGATTGAAATTCGTTATTTTAATTTCTACACCATAATATATAAGCATAATAAACAATTCAAATAATTCGCAACATGATTTTCTCTGAAGTCAAAACTACATTGCTAGCCACCAGAATTGCAAAACTAGGAAGGAAAGCAAATTAGAAAACTCAACTTAATATGCATACACAGCATGGTAGGAAGAAAACACAATTAAACGTGCGCAATTTGAGGGTATACAGCATCCTAAATTAGCACAGACATCTGTCCCCTCTGGCTGTTAAAACGGAATCTAGTCCAATTGGGCTTGGCTGACATTTGCGGTCATTCGTTCAATGTTGCTTCAAGTCTATGCAACACTTCATCAATCGTAGTGGTTGAAGGGTGGTGACGGGTCAGTCTCTCAGCAACTCATGACCAGATGTTTTTAGTGGATGAGAGGTCTGGAGAACGTGCTGGTCTGAGCAATGGCAAAACACCATCTATGTCAAGGTAGGTCAAGACCCGATGGTCAGCATGTCGTATTCTGTTATCTTGTTGAAAGGTCACATCTTTAAAGATACGAGAAATGCAACGCTGGCTATTCAGGTTAACCGACGACGTGATTAAGAGGTGTTCGTGTCGTGTACTAAATGGCTGTCCATACCATCAAACCAAGTGCAGAGCCTGTATGACGATATCAAATGCAAGCAAGACACGGGTGTTCTTATCATTTTCTCCAGATACGTAATTGTCAATTATAATGCTGCACATAGGACAGGGACCGAAAGGAAGACGTCGTGCCACTCCTGTATCCAGTTTTGTCGTTGAGTGCACCACTGTTTAGCGTCTCTACGTTGTATAATCAAGGGAAGCGAATCAATGGTTGCCGTACAGACGATCCATGCTGCTCCAAAGATCATCGCACTGTCCGTGTAATTACTTGCTGAGCTGCAATTAAGCCTACGTCCTGGCTCAAGGTCCGTGATGTGGCTGTACGAACCTGCAAAGTCGACCTGATAACATGTATGTTATTTCGAATGTTAGGTAAAGGAGGCCGTTGGGATCCTACATAGAGTTCAGTATGACCCTCCAGAGCCAATGGATTCTAATTTTCATAGTAGTTGTTGCAATGTAAATAGAAATCAGTAGCGTACGCATACTTCTCTTATGGGGGCTTTATATTCTAAAACACATGTAGACGAAAGCTCCGAGAAATAATCTCTGAAGGGGAAAATTAAAAATCTGTTGATCAATCAAGGGGGTTGAAACTCCAGTCCCCTTCTTGTGTACACCACTGGTAGAAATACAAGTACAAACAACGCAAAACCATAAATAGCACTATTCTCACGATTCTGCCTCTAGAATTCTTACACGTGATGATAGTCTTTTCACCTTAAACGAGATGTAAAGCAATCTTTCTAAAAATAACCGAAATTCAAATCCAATTTCTGAATGAGAAACCCGCCGCGTAATTTCTCCTTTTACAGTGTTGGTGATGTGTCTGCTTAAATTCTAATCATTTGCATATTTTATAATTTTTTTCTTCCACGTGAATTTGACGTTTGTATCATCCCCTTTCATGGAGTTACAATTTTAAAGCCCAACAATGTAGAAACCGGAAATCGATTTAAAATATTAACGGTCCTGAAAATCATGATCAATAGGCTATTACTGTCCCTTCAATTTAAGAGTTCCATCTCGAATGCCGTTCCGGTCGCTTTAATTACGAGATTCGTAACCATTTGTCCACTCTGGAGCACTAGTACGCCATAATATAGAGCCAAACAAAAACTAAATTCGGAATACTTTTCTCTTTTTAAATGAGAATCCCAAATATTTTTAAATGACCTTCCTAGAAAGATTTAATGATCGATTAAAAATATTTTAATATTAAAAAATTAATAAGCTGAATAATCAAATAAATTAATTGCTAAATTTGTAGTCACCCTGAACGTATTTCTTAAGCATTAGAAATATTAGATTTATTAAATCGAAATACCAATTATTAGATCGATACGGTTTTAAGATTTTCAAATATAAATACACTTGGGGATTTTAATTTGCATTAGGAGCTTCTTCTGAGTTAAAAATTTTCATGGCTTATGTGTATATAATATCATGTATATAATTTAAATATAACAGCCTCTTTTCATGATTTTTATTGAATTACATTTTTATAAAGATGTGTGGTGGTGTGATATCCATATAAACTAGTACCAAACCTCACGCGAAGACGATCATTTTGGCGTGGTCAATAAAGAACTCGAGTTCGGAAGGGAAGGTACTCAGATCGAATCTTCCTTCCTTCATTGGTGACCCTGGCCGTACAAGAGAGCCGCACCTTTCGCGCGCAGCAGTCGTGGCGCCATCTATCCACCGCAAAAGCAACCAAGCCGTCAAACATTGACTTAAATAAGCCGGCACTCCACAAAGCCGTCTCACACAAATGCCGCAATTCTCAAGCCATCACGCATGAATGACTCAACCCACAAAGTAACGCAACTGCTCACATGCTCGCCTCGAATATTGTATCGTTCGTTCGCCTATTCACAGAATCAATGTCATCGGAGTATGTGGCGGTGTGATATCTATATAAACTAGTACCAAACATCACGTGAAGACAATCGTTTTGGCGTGGTCGATAAAGTACTCGCGTTCGGAACGGAAGGTACTCAGATCGAATCTTCCTTCCTTCAGATGTATCCTTATATCTGTTTAAAGCTTCATATTGTCTAAAAATATCAACATTAGGATAGGGTAAAATTTTACACCTACTACTTAACATTTTTATGCCTAGTAAATATCAGAATCATGCTTCATAAAGTCGCATAAGAAACGGGAATGAACAATGTTCTGAATTAAGTAAAGTAAATTTTCTTAAAAATAAAAAAGAAACTTTTTATTTTCACAAAAAGTAGCAAGATAATATCAAGGAAGGGCCAAGTCAAATCGTATTACCGTAGAGATCAGCACACGAACCTTTTTAAACCACTTAAGGCCGATATGAAAAATAATAAAAAAAATAGAAAAAGAGGTCCTCTCATGAGAGCTAGAAGTAAATAAGTAATGGTAAATAAAACTAATGGAGCCACGACGCTACCAAAAATGAAGAAATGAGATTGAACCCTTGGGGACTTTTTAGAAACAGTGTTCATAACTCTCTGAGAAAATCTTCAGCAAACACGATAAAAAGTTTGGGTTGACTTATATATATCCCAAAATAAGCTTTAAAATTCTTCTATTTTAAAAAAAGCCATAGTACTTTACAGAATATTAAAGTTAAAACATATAAGCTCTGTAAAGTTATAAACTTAAACTGTTTAGTTATTTTTGTTATTCTGAAATTTTGCATATTATACTTGAATCGCTACAGTTTTCTTTTGGTGAAAATTTTGGTATCATCTTTTTACTTCTCAACTCAGCACTTACTGAAAACAATTTACTAGTAAATAACAAAAAAAAATATGTAATTGTAATATTACTTCTAAAATCTCTATGGGAATTTAAGATACTTCATTACTGTTATTTCTGCACCTTTATCAAACATTGTTAGAAAATGCAATTATTTTTAAGTTCGAAATTGGGTGTTTTAAATACACCAGAAAAAAAGGAAAAGAGTTTAACTGGTTGGAACACTGGATGTGTAAATGTGTTATAATAAATGTGTTAAATATTCGCTTAGTTGGGAAACTCATGATGTTGCATGACTATATATTGTTTTTAAGTTATTGGTATCTAAGCTCTAGTGTTAAACATTCTACTTCATTGAAAAAAATAGTCCTCGTCTCTTGGTTTAAAAAGGACAGGACTTAAATTACTAAAACGGTACGTTTCTAATCTTTTACGCCCCGTTACCCCCTTCTTCTCAGAAACGATTAAACAAAACCAGTTTTTAGCGAATCTACTCTACAAAAGAAACTTGCTTGTCAAATTTCTAGTATATAGGTCTTTTAGTTCAAAAAACGAAAATGTTTACCTCTTGGGAGTCAATCTTTGCAGAAGTGAATCTTTACTCAACAAAAGGAAACATTTTTTCAAAATTTTTTGTATGTATGTCAAAAGAGGAGATTTTTGTCTAAAACACTCCTGCAAACCTCCTTGGGAACTGATTTCAGAAAAAAAGTAGTTTTTAGGAGATCTCTACTCAACAAAATAAACATGCCTGACAAATTTCAAATCTGTAGGTGTAATAGTTCTGTGGAGATATCGTGATGAGTAAGTCGCTTTTTCTGCTATATATAGAGAGAGAGATTAAAGTTTACAAAAATTTTAATATCTACATTTATTATGAAATTCACGCCAATTATTCATTTAGTAAGAATCTATTTTGCCAATTAAGAGAGAGAAATAATTATAATTTTCTTAAAAAATGTGCTATTTTCACGAACTATTTATTATTTTTAAATAATCAATTTTATTAGGTTTTCTGGTATTAAATTTGAAAACAGTTATACTTTATTTCAGAAAAATAACTTCGAAAAATTTCGGAATATCTAGTCATCTTAAACCCGAAATCAAACAAAATACAAAATTGTCATCAATAATCATTTAACGCTATGTTGCATTAACACTGAATTATATTTCTTCTTCGTCTGAGAATGCAACGTTAAACTCGAAACAAAGCAAAAATTAAGGATATCTCTTGATACTCCCGAAATGTCACAACGCATGAAAGGAATCGCTTCTTTACTTTAAATTTTAGCTGTGCAACAGAACTATTAGCCATTTAACTCGTACATTTCGTGTGAGCCAAGCATCAATTTGCTAATGCGTTTCTAGCATTGGGTGGAGCTTCATTCTGAAAGCGAGCTTCGCAGAATGAAGCTAGAAAGTCAGGAATAAATGCTGCAAAGAAAAGAACAATTGTAAGAAAACGCCTAAAGCTTCTTAATTATTTACGGTTATATCTTCTTTGAAGATAATCAAGACACATATCGAATGCTATGTAATTGACTTTTGTCGTGAATTTCTTTACGGTCTTTGTTAAAGCTAGTTCTTAAA
The DNA here is from genome assembly GCA_019973955.1 of Trichonephila inaurata madagascariensis. Lineage (NCBI taxonomy): Eukaryota > Metazoa > Arthropoda > Arachnida > Araneae > Nephilidae > Trichonephila > Trichonephila inaurata. The sequence continues at coordinate 234,970 of BMAV01000757.1, forward strand.
AGGACAGATTAAAATTTCAAGAAAAGCTCATTTAGTAAGGAGAACCAAGTTAAGGAAGATAAAGAATTCAAGCGAACGATCAACACTTTCTTGGGCATTTCTGCTGTTTATAGAATTAAAATCGATTGCTTTAAAAATAAATTTGATTGTTATAGAATGTATTTGGATACCTTCAAAGTGAAATATAAGGGATTATAATGGTTAATTTATTTTTTTGAGAGAAAGTGCGTCTCGCTTCTTAAGGTATCCGACAACGTTTGGAATCGTGATTTTACAAAAGCGTATAAATGGATAATATTTATGATATTTAGTGTCACTTAGATTAGAAAATGTATATAAAACTGTTTTAAGAATAGTATTACAATAAAAAATTATTTAAGTACAATATTTTGACAAAAAATGAACACAGAATGACCCATTTTCAAAATATTCTCCTTTTGTGAAAAATGCTTCTTTTATAATAATATTTTGCCTGTAGATAGCTCAGACCTCTGTACAAAGGCTCATATAGAATTTAGTGGGATTTCTAGAACTTAGAAGTGGGTTTATCCCTGTTTTACGATAACAGAGGGGAGAAATTTTAAGGAAAAAAAACGCCGATAATTATTTCAAATGATTGTAACTCTGAAAATAATATGAATTTTTCAAAAAATCCTTGTTCAGACTCTCTGGAGAAGTCTTTACTTTATATAAACGCGCGCGCGTGCGAAATATTTTTATTTTAGAGGAATTTTTTATAAAAGGGGAACATTTTGAAAAAAGATTATTCTAAGTTTATTTTTTGCCAAAATATTGTATTTAAATAATTTTTTTTGTCAAAATGTGTGTCCTTAAAACAACTTTATACGTGTATTCTAATCTAAGTGACACTAAATATCATGAAAATTATCCATTTATGCGCTTTTTTTAAAATCACGGTTCCGAACGTAGTCGGATACCTTAAGTGTTGGAGTTGACCCAAAACAATTTCAAAAAAATACATATAAGTTACACTACACACTGAGGGCCATTAGATTATGATTTTCTATTTAATATGAAGATTCTCAAAGAAACCAACATCCAGCGAGAGTCCAGATGGAAACGAGGCACCTGCAACATGAATATCCAAGAGACCGGTATGACATTGTGAGTTTGATATTCTGGTCTTGTATCATGTGGACTTTTGTACAGAGCTCCATGTTTCTGAAATTGAAGAGTTGTATAGGGATAAAATCTTGAGCTTTATATTTGTCACCTTAGGAATGCAGTCAAAGATTTCTGTTCCAAAAGGTTACTGTTTCCAGAAAATTACATGACGCAAGTCTTTTCGCTAGATGTTTGTGACCCACTCTCTTCTACTCACTGAAATTTTCATTTAATTTGTTGTAAAAAACATTGAAATTGGAACAGATCATTCCTCAACTGTTGATTCTCGGCGTATCTTCATCTAAAAAGTATTAAGAATCCACTACATTTCCTTCAATATGAAAGAGATCGACGGGTCAACAAAGGTTTAATGTTCTGGATAAGCGTTATGTTGGACGGATGCATACACCTCCACGTTTTTGACAGAGGCTGTGTGAGTGTGATGGTCTACTGGGAAGTGTAGAGAAGAAATCATGGAGCCCTATCTTCACCTGCTTAGCTCTGAAGTAGACTTTAGTTTCATATTTATGCATGACTGTATTCGTCCACAGAGGACTCATCTAACCGATGAACTTTTGGAAAATGAAGATATTCTCTAGATGAAAAGGCCAATCATGCCTCCAAACCTTAAGCATGTAAAATATGTTACAATGCACTAGGGAGCTCAACTGCCCCACTCTCCTTACTTTTCCTAAAATCCTCCTGGATATGAAAACAGCATTGTTGAAGGAATGAGACAAGCTACCATAGAGATTCGGTTTGTGGTAGTCTAAATGTCTTAATTAATTTCTAACTGTCTTATTTCCAGCATGAATTAACTCTGGAAAAATATATGACAGTAAGAGGATACCAACTCTCTACTGACGAATGTTTCTATCTTGTAACCTCTCTTTTAGATTTCCTGAGCAGATAAGCCATACATACGATCATGCGTGTGTTCTATATCTGTAATTGTGGCTGCGGTAGCCGCGTGGTATAGGTATTGGATCGTGGCTGGCTTTGTCACGAGTTCAAACCCAGTACCACTAAAGACCCTCCATGTAGGGCAGAGATGCACGCTAAATCTGTCGAGAGCTGAAACGTTGGCTGGCCAAAAAACATCTTCAACCCCACTTTTATATAAATTATTTTATATATTAGCTGTCCTAAGTCAGCAATGTTTGTAATACTGCAACATCCACTTTATAATTTTTAATCTCGGTTACCAATATGTCCTTCATTGTGTGATTTTCCTACTGTCTATGTGTTTTTCGAATGTGATTGATGGATGTTATCTCTTGTTTGTAGAGAATATGCCTATATATATATATATATATTTATATTTTCCACTTATTCTCTTTTTGATTTATACAAATCTACTACAAATATTTTATCATATGCACTAAGAGTTTCTAATCTATTTTTTTTTCTTGTGGACTCCCTAAATCTTTATTTTATATATGTGCATTCTCAAATATGCATAGTTAATGTTCATAAAAGAAATATTTATTTGTAGGTCATTGAAAATAATGATTAATCAACTCAAGTGTTGTTGCTAATACCACATGTCTGATGGTGTTAGATTGAAGCCCACGAAATTCTTCGTGGCAAAGGACTAGATGTACGCCTAGGGCTAGACGTAGCTTTGAGCACCATACAGGTGACAGTACGATTTGGCTTGGTTCCCCCCTAATTTTGAGGAAGTACACCCTGGAAGGGGTCAAGGACCTCCCACCTCTCTTCCCCTTCCACCAACCTCACAAGAGGACTTGCGACTCGACGGCTATTCAGAGTACTCCCGTGCCCAGACCCAACGGTCCAGCAATCAGCGTCCCTAACCCCTATACCGGATGGGCAGCACAACTGAAATATAATATAAAGAAACGAAAATTACAAATTTCGCATATTTTACTGATAAAACCGAAACTCCTTATTGTACTTAAAGAAACAACAAAAAATCTATTATAGTATTTTAAGCAATGTATACAATTATTTTCCTAATAAATAAAATCTCATAAGGTAAGCCCTACTAATAATATTATGATTGACTGATTTTGTCTATACATTAGTTGAAGCTTTTAAATAGTGGTTACTTCTAGAATTTCTTTGAATAGATTTTTCTTATTTTATTTATTTAACTAATGAAGGTTCCAGGAAGTCCAGTGGTCGAGTGGTAGCGTATCGCGCTTCCCTACCACAGGTTCGGGGTTCAAACTCAAGGCTGGAAAAGGTCAACTCAGACTTTCATCCCATCAGTATGTCGATAAAAATGTGTACCAAGCTTGCTTGGGAACTAAACAATGGGGTATTTTGCGTCTGACTAACCACCTGGCTGAAACATCTGCTCTTGCACCTCAGCGCCTAAGGTCACGAAACTGAGATAGGCACAGTAGGCCTTGACTCTTACTGGGCTGTTGCACCACTGAGTTTAGTATATGGAGGTTCCAAAACATATGTGCACTTTCTAACCGTGAAATTCTGAATTTCTTCTGTGACATGATTTTATCTTATAATTATAAAATAATTTTATTGATCACATGTTTTGAATCTATTAGCTTATATTACGGATCCCTGAAGTACAACTTTCCATGTGGATTCCCTCAGTTTTTATTAACCCTTCAGAATTTATGCGGAATATGGCTTGGAAACACTAATATGTATTACCTCTTCTAAAAAATATCTAAACACACTTCGATCTTGAATAAATATTCTGTTGAAAAAAATAATTATATTATTTTAAATGTATCATTTCAATCTAAATTACCCAAAGTATACCTGTCGTATTCTAATTATACAGCACTCATGACTAAATTTACTTTTATATATTTTTCCAAAATTGTTGTAATATTATGCTAAGTAAAAAAAAAAGAAACTAAGTTTGAAAATATATTTAAATCTTATAAAATATTCGTTTTAACATGTGAATGATCTATAAATAAAGATATGTACTAAAAATACATATGGTTTGTTGGATTTTTTTCATATAAATATTATTCTTAAATAATTCAGAAATTTTTCTTACACTATTACAAGTATAGTATCAATAAATTTGCTTTTAAAGAAGTTTCTCACTTTTAACTATATTTCATTTCTTTTATATCATATGTCTTCGATGTCTAGAAAAATTAGAATTCTTAACTATGTTGAAATGTAAGTTTTATATTTTTCTTTTGTATTCTAGTTTGCTTACAAAATTTTTCAATTTTTTGAAAGAATAATTTCCTTTTATTTCTTATTTACGATACTAATTATTTTATTACTTATTACTTCAGCTTGTTTATCAGACCATTAAAAACATAAAAGAAGAAAGCTTATTGGATAACAATTGTACTCAGAGAAAAGTAATATTGATTATTTTACTAATTTTTTATTCAGAGAATCTTTTTTTTAAACCTACTTTTGCTAATATTTGTTATAATAGCCCTTAGGGAGAACTTAGTTTTAGATTTACTATTCACAAATGTGTATTAAAATAGTGAAAACTTTATAATTAAAATTGTAACAACTATTCAGCTTCAGGGCTCTTATTTGATGTATATTGTGAAGGAAGTTCTTTGTTGTATATTGTGATACAAGTTTTATTCAGTGAATATTTCGAAAGCATTCTGTTGCTTTAAAATAGTATATTTATTCGTAGAATTTTGAATGAGTGAAGGAAGTCAGACGTAAGAGCCAGACGTAATTAAAACATGTGTTACAATGTAAAAGTTTGCGATCAGCTTGCCAAGTATTTAGCTTGGCATTTTAATTTAAAATTTATGGAAAAGATGTTTACATTTTTGCAATACTTTGTTGAAGCTCTATAAAGTATTACAGAATTAACTCAGTTCCTAGAAAATGCGAATATCACAAATCTTGAATAAAATAGAATTGCCTTGTCATGTTTACAGTAAATCATTTCAAGTTAATCTCTGACCTTTTTCATTATTAAGTTTGTTTCTAAGCTCATGGAACATTTAAGGTATCCGACTGAGTTCGGAGACAATTTTCTAAAATATAACTTAAATAATTATTTAATTGTTATTTTTTAATTAAGTATGTTGCAAAACTATGAAAATACAGCAAGAAGAGTTTTTTAAAAGCTTATTTTTCAAAATATTGAGAAATTTGTACCAAAATATTGCAAAAAATTGCTCTTTTGCTAACAACTCTAGAAAAATATATATCACAAAAATAAATAAAAGTTTTGCAGGGATACAATTCTTCAATGATTAGCTATTCTGTCTATTTAAAAAAAACTCAAGTTTTACAATAAAATTATGAAATACAGGTGTTCGACATAAAAAACACAGAATATTTTTGAAAAAAGTTTTTTTTTCATATAAAATTACATTAAAAAATAACTTAATTTTAAAATTATCCTTAACTTTTAGCAGAAAGCATTCATTATAATACAAAGAACAAACTCAAAAAATTTCATAAGAATATTTCGTTTACTTTAAGAAATATTACTCTTACCGTTAACCATTTTATGTTCAAAAATAACATTCTTCAGAAAATGCAAAATAAAGTTTATATTTGCAATAAAACTTTTTAAAATTTAGGAAGGTATTAAAACTCTCCAGATTTGTATGTTGTGCCTTCCTGAACCTTATACTTCAAACTTTTACATTTTTGAAGGGCCTTTCTTTTTTTTACGAGACAGTTTCTTATCTGGTTTAGAATGCCTCGTAGAACCAACAATTCTCGTTTTGTCAAGGTACCAAAAATATCCTTTCATTTCAGAACATAATTTCATTCCTAATTTTTGAAGTAGAGGTAATAGACCAGTAAATCCAGAATTAAAAAGTATTATTGCGGTATGATTCCTTAAACGGAGTGTTTGTAGCTCAACAAAGTTGTCTTTCGGAACTATACTCCACACGACATTAATAAGACTTTCATTGCAGTTCTGAGCTTTCCCGTGAAGACATTTTCTTAGAAGATTTTGATCGCAAAGTTCCTTATAAGTCTTTTTAATAGAATTAATAGCTGAATTTGGAAGACCCGTTGATTTTTCTTTCAACGTTTCTCCAACAAATTCTGCTCTCTGGAAATCTCTTCTTTTTTTGGCCTCATTGATCTTGTTTTTTGCATGGCAACTTTAATTTAATTAAAAATAACTATAACTCTATATAAAAGCACTAATAAAAAAGTTATAAAGATAGATAATTTTGAACACAAATGATAAAAAGATAGCAACTCGTTTAAATGAAAACCAACATTGCAATCAGTTAACCGTTGCCTATTTTCAAGCAAAATATATCTTTTAAAAATTTATAAAGTGAAATATATAAAGTTTACTAAACATAAAAAGAATTCGTTAAAATATTTCAAATGAATAAAAATCTCATTTTGCCGGTGAAAATCAACCGAAAACTCACACTTCCGGTTTCGATTTGGGCTTACTACCTCAAATAAAAACAGCTATAACTTTTTTTCTAATTGACTCAGAATTAAAAGTATGACATTTTTAGAAAGCTTATTAAACAGGCAACAAAATTAAGCTATAAAATAAATTTCGATTTTTTTTTTTGATGAAAATGATGATTTTAAACCAGTCGGATACCTTAAGGGAAGGTAACAAACACATAAAAGTTGTTTTTTTTATATTGTAACGTGGGAATATTAAATACATGGATTTTATATAAGAAAAGAGTATTTGCGGAAACACATGAATGTTGCTAAAAAGAAAATAAACTTTTTTATTCAGGTTTATAATTATATTAAACCTTTAAATGTACTACCACCAACATAAATATAGGTCTAACGGCGTTTATCCGGTGCTTTGTGTTTGTTTTCGAAGACGTCGTGTGTTCTATGAACAGTTTCAGTAGCGTTTAAAAATTTTGTGAAGATGTTTTCATCAGAATGGATTGATGTGTCTCGGTAAAAAAATTAATACTTGTTAAACTGGATGAAAGTACTTGCTAAGTGACTCTTCCATTTCACCCTTTCCATCTAGAACCAAACGTGATATTGAGATGACATATAATAATATTAGAATGGGCTGAAGCTTTGTAGGGTTGAACCAATATCGCATTTTGAACGGCAGTTAGAACATTATCGAATCAAGTAATTCTGGTAAGATATCTTCCGAAAAAATACGATACACATCACATGTAACTGAGTTTATGAGATATCGAGGATCAAAGAGGTAATCATTCCCAATACGTGCCTACACATCAACAGAGAATCACTCCCAGAAAGCGTGTAGACAGATAGCAAGTGACTTAGGGATAGTCTACAGAAGAAAAATGCTCAAATTATAAATTCCGCAGTGGAAAATGAGTAACCTCTTCTGTGAAAAGGGGATTTTGCAAAGCTTGGAGACACAATGTACTGTTCTAAAAATATTCTTACATTTCTGGAACTTGTGCATGTCTCATGTATAACTTGTACCATGTATCCCTACTTAAAATGTTCTGCCCTCACAGAGCTAGCGGGTGAACGGAGATACATTTTGTGATTCGGCGTTGTTCTATAATAGAAGCGTTCTCGATATAGTCTTAGTGAAGCTTCCTCTTTACAATTAGTTGCCTCATACATAAAATGCGTCTCTTCCCATTTCAAATTATATTGACTGCTTTCGGCAGAGAGTCTCATTGTACTTCTCTCTATTGGTCACAATGCATTCCCATAATTTCATCGGCACTTTAAGGTATCGATTACGTTCGGAACCGTGATTTTGCAAAGCGCATAAATGGATAATTTTCATGATATTTAGTGTCACTTAGATTATAATGCATGTATAAAATTGTTTTAAGGACATTTTGACAAAAATAATTATTTAAATACAATATTTTGGCAAAAAATTAACTTAGAATTATTTATTTTTCAAAATGTTCTCCTTTTGTGAAAAATGCTTCTATTATAATAATATTTTGCCTGTATATAGCTCAGACATTTGTATAGAGGCTCAGCTAGAATTTTTGAAATATAAAACTTTGAAGTGGGTTTATCTATATTTTACGACAACAGAGGAGAGCAATTTTAAGAAAAAAACGCTGATAGTTATTTCAATGGGTTGTAACTCTGAAAATAATGTGAATTATTCAGATATCATAGTTGAGCCTCTGTAAAGAGGTCTGAGTTATATACAGGCAAAATATTATTATAATAGAAGAATGTTTCACAAAAGGAGAACATTTTAACAAAGATTTTTCAAGTTAATTTTTTGCCAAAAATTTCATTTAAAAATTTTTTTTTTCAAAATGTCCAAAACAATTTTTTACATTTTCAATCTAAGTGACACTAAAACCCCTTGGAAAGTGGGGTGTTTTGTAAACCCCAAAATTGCAGGGGGAATCCGGTGGGTTCGATAGATTTTCTGGATACGAAAATCAAGGCTCGTGGGTCATATGATTATGTGGTATGTAAAAGATCCCTTGAGTATCAATTTGGCTCTGGTACTCTGGGCAAAATTAAATCACTTCAGAATTTAGCATCCGACGAGAGCTTAAATTGGATAAATTCAAATGGCAAAATTTGGTTGCAAGAACCACCATTAGATGGTACCACCGTGAGATGGCTCACACATTTGAGGAGTTTCCGTTTCAACAAAAGCTAGAGTGTCCAATATGCGACCCCGTTAAGAAAAGAGAGAGTTTTGATTTTTAAAGACATGTCACTGTGAAAACCGTTGCTCATTTTTAATACGAACTTTGACGATTCTTGATGGAAAATACAATTGACATTACTTCAATTGATTTTATGCATTTTTTTAAAAAAAGGCGGTTTTAATAAGTCACTGGAAATAAATATAACAATTTCAACCAATCTGTCATGAACCCGCTTAAGATCCTCTATTCCAGAGTAGTGGTTCTTAATCTTTAGTGTTTGCAACTCCTGCGAGTACGAGAAAAAATTTCTGGAGGTTCGAGAAAAAAAAATTTTAATTAAATAATTGGATTTGGTCCATCACACGTGCGGTCAAGTATTGATGTAGATCTACAAAATGTGAAAGTACCCGAAGGCACTCTATAAAAAAAAAAACCTTGACAAGACTTAAAAAATGTGCTTAAGACAGAATCATCTTACAAGTCATTCAAAAGAATCACCCTGTAAATACGGCTGCCAATAGTGTTCAAAGAATAAAGAAAAAAAATTTTATTTTATTTTTTAACAGTTTTTATTCTGTTCTTTTTTCCCTTATATCTTAAAATATGGTAAATTCGATATTGTATTATCAGTATACTCGTAATAGTGCACTAAAAACTGGAAAACTCATTTCTTTCAATCTTTAAAAAAAAGTACTTTCGATAATTAGGTACAACCAATGTTTACTATTTATCAAAAAATTATATAAATTAAAGAAAATGAAATAATAACGATATCAAAAATTTGAATATAGTTACAAATATTTTTTAATGTATTTACGCGTAAATATCCTTAATTGGTATTGACTGGGTAAAAGATTAAGAAGTCTCAGGGGTGTTAAATTTCTCTAGAGGGGACTGAAAATATAAACAACTTTCAAACAGGTATAATTATTTTAAATTTAAATTAAATAATTGGAATCTTTTCATGTTATTTATAAAGAAATGGGGCTTCAGAAAAGTATAAAATGTTTAAAATATAATCATAATTTTAAAAATTATATGCATATAAAAATAAGAAACTTTTCTATAAGAAGTATTTATTAAGTTTTACGTTGCGCATGCTATTTTCTAAAATAGAAGCTTTAATTACTAGCTATAAGTTGATTTATAAAGTTGAATGTATTCTTATTACACTGTAGTAATATTATATAAATAGAATAATAAATTATATTTTTTAAAAAAAAAGAATTACATTTTCAAAGTTTTTTTAAAAAATTTCAATATTTTTCAAATATTTTGAAATACAAAGATATATTATTCTTAAATAATGTAGGGTTAAAAGAGTATGATACATTTTATAATTCTATAATGTTTTAAACATCAGAAGTTACTATTTTAGAAAATAACGTGCGCAACGCAAAAATTACTTAATATTTATTACAGAATTTTCATATGCTTCTATAAATTTTTAAATAATTATTATATTGCAAACACTTTGTACTTTTTTGAAGCCACAATCCCTTTTAAATAATGTGTAAAAGATTCGAATTATTTAACTTAAATTTAAAAGAATTATACCTGTTTGAAAATTGTTTAAATGTTCACCCCTCGAGAAAAAATTAACACCCCTGAGACTTCTTAAGAATTCTTTCTCAAAAGCACAACAATAAATTTGAAAGGGATTGAGTGAGTGTTTATTAACGCCGTACTCTAAAGAAACGTGAAGACCATTGTCGACGGACTTCGTAATTTTGAACCCCGATCAAGTGACAAAGACGACACCTGAGATGTAAACTCACTCTCCTAGCTTCCACACCACACCGAACAATGACTTTGTATGCAAAAACGAGTGTTAAAATACGTTTAGATGAAATAAGAATGTAATAGAGCCCCCTGATAATAATTAGTATGCACTTTATTAATTTACTTTAAGTAAATTACTATAATTAAGGTGAGAAATTTATTCTTCCTACATTAAATATCAGCATATTAACCCTTAACTGACCTTAATATTGATCCCTTAACTTCGAAATAAAGTTGCGTGGTTCACTCCCGAGTACCACGATGTTTCACATAGGCGCGCGTGTGCGGTGTATCGGGGGAATAGAAAAGTCACAAATCATCAAATTTTTCTCTGAAAATAGTAAATACATCCAAAATATTGCTGTCATTTAATTGCATTTCAAAGCCTTCGGATAAGTTGAAATAACAGCAGCGCAAAGAAAGTAATAGTACTTCGGAAAGACGTATATATACGTTCGAAGCACTTAAGACACGGGTGAGCGAGACGTATATATACGCCGGTGACATTTAAGGAGTTAAGTTCTTGTAACAAACATACAAAAAAAAAATCGTAATAGGCTACAAAAGAGGAACTTTCACGCTTCATTTGGTGTTTATGAACTGTATTATTTTCCCGTTGTTTTAATCTTATAACGCAATCATATTGTATTTTTCCCCTTTAAGTATTTTGCAATCAGGTCCTATAGCTCTGACCAAACCAGGATACATGAGCACGCGACTTCAACCAAAAACTGACCATTCAAACAGTTTTTGGCCGTTTTATCGCCTTCATCTCCACGCATCTGTTGAGAATTTAGAATGGAAACACAGCGAGAAAGAGTATCACGGCATCTCTCCATTTAGATATCGTTATTTTTTTCCTTCATCTTCTACTTCAGGATGGTAAAGCTACAATATTTTTTCAATTGTCTTTTTTTCTTTCCTTTCCTTTCCAGATTCTTTTTATCTCGCCTTCATAGCGAGAAAAGAGAATATAACGTTCTTGTTTTTCTTTTATCCAGAAACAACGACAAAGAAGAAAGAAAAATCGGAGCTCAAGATTCAAGATGGTAGGGTAAAAACTCGATAGATGATTGTCGTGAATCTTAGTGCTATTCTTAAGGCCCGAGTCAAACTGTATAGATAAAAAGTTCTTTCCCGTTTAGAGGGAATAAATATACTGAATGCTAGTTTAGGGACATTGTTATTTCGAGACAAATGCTTTCCCGTTTCATGGTGCGTTATTCTATTACATTTGGAAGGGAGAGAGAGGACTTTTTTTTTTCCTCTTTTGCAAGATACTCATTCGGAAAAATTCATTTTAAAATGTCTTGGTACCAGAAACTTTGCTTTCAAAAAACAACTAAGAGAAAGATTTAGAGCAGTTCGTTTTTTTAATTTTTTTATATGTCTTGCACACCAGGGTCACGTTTACGAAGACGTGAGTCTGTTTAAATGGGGAATAAATATTGTCTTGCTACTTTTCAGAATTTCTTTTTATTGTTAACTACAATAATAATTTCAATCTAAGTTCTTGTATCCGTTCATGGCATATTGCAGTGAAGCTGTGATGTCATTCATTACTGTTATTGAAACCTATATAAAGTTACTTTTTGATGTTCAAATCATAATCTTTTACACAAATATTTTTTAAAAAAATTAGAAATAAGGTTATGAATTAATTTAGTTAGTTAAAATTAGTTAGTTACCGTAAAATTCGGCGTATAACGCGCACCTATACTTTCGAGCTGCATTTTTTTTTAATTTTCAGATATGTTCACCGTATAACGAGCACCCACTTTTTTAAGAAGAAATCTGAAATATACGTATCGTAAAATTCGGCGTATAAAGCGCACCTATATACTTTCAATTTGCACTTTTTAATTTTAAGTTATATTCACCGTATAACGCGCACTCCATTTTCTTACGAAAGAATTTGAAATGTATGTGTTCAATTCGATCATGTTTTGAAGTCATTTATTTGAGGGATTATCCCAGGTTTTTGAAAATAATAGTGAACTTCTAGAACTATAACCCTTTAAGTTCGTTAGAGGTATGACATTTCTTTTAAATAAACAGCATTCCTATCTATGTAGAAGTCTAATTTTTATCTGCTCATCTATTTATGTTATTTTTGAAGCACTCATTTTCATACCCGGCATATAACGCACACCCGTAAATTTCGATCTTATTTTTTGTGTTAAACACCAGATTTTACGGTATCCAATTCTCTTATGTTTTGAAGTCCTTCATTTGAGGTATTTATTACACACAAACTTTAGTGAAAATAGAATACTACAACTCTTAAATTCATAAGAAATGTCAGTATTTCTTATAGTCAGTATTAACAGTATTTCGATATATATAAAAGTCTAATTTTTCTATGCTCTTTTTTTTTTACTGCTCTCATTTTTATACCCGGCGTATAACGCGCACCCGTAAATTTCGGGCTTATTTTTTGTGTTCAGAGTACGCGTTATACACCGGATTTTACGGTAGTTAGTTTAAGAATAACTACTTGAGATATTAACTATATCATTTCTATGATTTCAGTAATTACAAAACCCCTAGGTAAATCCAAAGTACCATAAGAAAATAAAGGTTATTCGCATAAGCAACTGACTCAAAAAAAATTAAGAGTTGTCTCGATATATAAATGCCACTTAATTACTATTTTAATTTTAACAAATTGGCAAAATAGCATAAATGCAGTATCCATTTGCAAATCTATATTTTTGTTTCTTAATGAGAGCAAAAAAAAAGTAGTAAAAAAATTGAATGCACATCTCATTTAAAGGAAAGTTATTTACAAACTACTGTGTTCTTAACTATAAATGCACTCATTTACTAAAATTAAATTAGTTGTTATTGTTCAATTTATACCACATAATTTGTTTACGCAAATAATCATTCCAATTCAGATCCATTAAATCCAGCAACAATTATTGTCTGGAAAATATTCTTATTAATTCAAAGGTTTAAGCGGAAGTTATTAGAAAAATTACCTGAATTCATTCGAAGTTGAATTGTTGTTCCAAATCAAATTAGTCTCAAGTAATGTGTGTGTTATACGATTGTTTTCTTTTAATAATATCTTCACTAATACAGTATGTAATAAAAAGGGAAGCAAATAGTTAAACGGTTTGTATTATATTATTAAAATTCTTCGAACCTAATATCCGAATTAGGTTTAATGAGTTTATATATACGTAGATTTTAATAGCTCATAAAGCAACTGAAAAGTAACTTAGAAATCATAATTAATTTGAATGTCTAATTTGTACCAAAAAATATTTTATAAAAACTTTTTAGAACACTAATTATGCATGCAAGTATTGAATCACAAAAAAACTATTAATGTTATAACAGGTAAGGAAAGTTAATATTCGAATTGAGTCATAGTGAGTCATTTTAATATCCTGTATTAAACTGTATCAAACTAGGCTAAAAATTATTTAATGTAGCATTATTAAAACATTATATTATTATTTATTCTGAACATATATCAATAATGATTATAAAACAGTCTAAAAGACTAATTTTTGTTTGCAATAAATGTAATTAAAGGTACCATATCATTTAAATAGCAAAATAAAATAGCAAGAAATATATGATATATAAAAAAGATGTATTGATTCATATCTTAGAATTCAGTTATAGCACACAAATAAAAAACAATTTCCGAATTCGCATTAATATTTGGTTCGAAATACAGAAACTACACGTTAAAATGAAGATTTTTGAATCGCTATTTATTAATTATACTTCTTATAGACATGGTTATAATATACTGATATGTATATATATGTATATAGATAGATTGGCATATATTTTTCAGTCATAACCAATAGTGATAATTAGGCATATTTTTCATAGTCATAGTTATAGATATAGTTTTTATTAGGCGTAAGTTATTTTGTGCTTTTCTAGAATTATATAGATCAATATTAAGTCTAGGAAAGTACAAAACATCATATCATACTCAAAGGTAAAGACTAAAGGCATAGACTAAATGAAAGAGCTTTATGAGTCCCGATAAAAATATTTTTAAAAGAAACGTAAGTGTGTTAAAAAAGTAAAGAATACAAAAACGAAAAAGAACAACAATAAAATTAATCCTCTGTTTCTGAAGTTTGTAATCTTACCCCCTTCTAGTATCGTTCAAAAAAAAAAAAATCCATTGTGATTACTTTCAAATATGACCTAAAGTGTGTATAAATAATTCTGTGGATCTTACAAAACTTTATTCTTCTTATAAATATAAATACGTCAACAATACGTGGACATGGTTGCGAACTTATAATTGGCATTGTTCAGTCATATATTCATAAGCCCTAGAACCAATAAAGACTCACCACGGAGATGGTTTGATACACGTTTAATCTGTTGTGACTCAAAGTCTCCACGTTGGAGTGGTGTAGAAGTCTAGAGAGTGGGGGTCAACTCAGATCTTGTCTTTGCCACTTGATCAGAACTCAAAATCATGAGATACATCAACAGTCTTCTGAATGCGGCGTTAATATACAATTAATGAAGTAAGCAAGTAAGGAATCACAGAATCACTGCACCAACCCCAGTCATAATGAAGCAGCCACTGGAAAGCTAGTGTCCACAAAGGTTTTGATAAAAACACCTTTTCATTTTTGAATCAATTTATTAAATACTCTACTTTTAAAAATGATGATTAGGTTTTTATTTATTAAGTTTAAAACTCCAGTAGGTTTTAAATACCTGCAGACTGAAGATTACAAATTTGAATTGGTTGATAATTTTGCTATTTGGGCTCAAACATTAACATTCTAAACGGCATTGGTGCTGAAATTAAAAGACGTATTATTGCTGCTAATCGCTGTCTTCATGGTCTAAGGGCTTTCTTAAAGTCAAAATTAATTAAAAGACATGCAAAACTTATGCTATATAAAACTATCATCAGACCCGAACTTACCTGTGGATCTGAAACTTGGACTTGGACTTAATCACAGATTGAGAACAGCTAGCCATCTTTGAGTGTAAAGTTCTTAGATATATTTTTGGTGCTGTGAATGAGAATGAACTTTGGACACAACGACATAAATTTTGAACTGTATAAGCTATTTAAGGAAGCATATGTCATTAAATCCATCAAGATGGGTCGTGTAGCCCATCCGGTATACTGGTTAGCGTTGCTGACTGCTGTGCCGTAGGGCCTGGGTTGGAATCCTGGAGCAGGCATGGGTATAGTACCCCCATGCCACAAAAGCATGGGGGTACTCTAAATATCTGTCGAGCAGCAAGTCCTCCCGTGAGGTTGGTGGAAGTGATGTGGGAGGCCTTTGATCACCCTCCAGGATGTTCTGTCCCAAAATTGGGGTGGAAAATGAGCCAAATTGTACTGTCAAAGTTGTACTGTAATTGTTGTTGTGCTCAAAGCTACGGCTAAAGACAGGCATCACTTAGCCCTTTGCCAGGAAGAATTTCGTAGGCTTCGATCTGGCCTTTGCTGAACAGGTGGCATTTGTTATCACAACAGCAGATTAGTCGTTTGAGGTTTGAGAGTCACATTTGCCGTATGGACCCCTCGTCTTTGACGTTCAGAATTTTCAATTACAAACCTATTGGAACTAGAACTAGGGGTAAGTCTAAATTGAGATGGGCTGATTGTGTGGAGGATGATTTTAAAGTTTTAAGAGTGACTTATTGGAGAACTGTTGCTAACCAGGAATCGGAATGGAAGAGAGTTCTTGGGAATGCCTTGGAGCAACCTGGGCTGTTGTGTCAATAGAAGAAGTTTAATCGCCCATCCGGTATAGTGGTTAGTGACGCTGACTGCGGTGCCGTAGGGTCTGGGTTTGAATTTTGGGTAAGACATGGATGTTTGTGTTGTAATCCTTCTCTTCTTTGTGATGTGTGCTTCACGCTTACTTATATGTAATCTCCCGTGTGATATTTTGTGGTACACGGGGTTATAAATGTTCTCAAAAAAAATAATAGAAGTTCGAAATTAACTTGAAATGATGCAGGTTTGAGCCATATTTCCAACAATGCATCTTCAGTTGGAATAATTGAAGCTGAAGTAAGTTAAGCCTGAAAGCTCTCAGTGATAGACAGGTACGTGAGTGGTCATGGTCACGAATTCCTGAAAGTTTGAGTCCTGGAACTACTAAAAACTCACCCCTTAGAGGCTAGGAGCCTTAACTCCTTACTTCTAGCTCCCGTCAATATCACGGGATGAAATTTGGCCACTGTAGCCGAGTGGTATAGGTATCGGATCATGGCTGACTTTGTCACGAGTTCGAGCTCAGTACCACTAAAGACCCGTCGTGTAGGGCAGCGATGCATGCTAAATCTGTCGAGAGCTGAAACGTCCTCCCGTTGGTGTGGTGTGGTAGTTTGGAGAGGGGTGTCGTCCACGTCCCTTGACCATGGTTCAAAATTACGTGGTCCGTAGCCAAAAGCCCTCGTGTAGCTGAACAGTGCGACTTTAATATTCACTCACTCACTCACTCACGGGGTGAAATTTCCCTCTCTATTCCTCGTGCCCATGATACTTCCGGACTGGAGTGTTCAAAAGTAATGCGCTAAACAGATTAAAACTATCTGTTCTTATGCCCGCAATCATGCTTATTTCTCACCAGAAGGCAGTACCAGATTATTAGTGGCGTGTTTAGAGATAGTTATTTTATTTTAAACTAGATGTTAGCACAATCAAACATATCTATATTAGCAATATGTTTTTGTAACCTTAGTTCAATTACTTAGTTCCACTCTTTATGAATAGATGTGGTTTGCATTCTGTGATAAAAATTTTTTTTATATTTTTTAATATTATATACATTATGGAGTTAGTTTGCAAGTGAATCGTATTTTACTTTAAGTATAAACAGATCTGAGAGTGATTCTGAAATAACTGATTGTTTTGAAAATTTGGTTAGTGAACCTGACAGCATTGATGGGGGTTCTGTACTGTTACCTATGATATATTGGCCTTTTTATCTCATACTTAAAAATTTATCTCACAAGAAAAGTTACTAATGTGTTTTTACATTACATAGGTAAAGATTCTCCTTTAATGTTCAAAACATATGTTTGTTTGTTTTTAATTTTTTCTCTTTGCTGGAAAACCAACTTTCAGTCATAATAACCCTAAATGTTGGCTTTTCTTAAAAATTAATTTTTTTTGTATTTCAAGCTAAATTTACTCAAAATTTAAAAATAAATATATATATATTGAACATACACTTAGTGTCATATAATTTTCTTGAATAAAATAATAGGCACTTTTATGACCGTTTTCTTCAAAATTATGCGACCGTTAAGGGGTTAAATCGTTTGAGGCTCAAAGTCAACATGTTAGTGTGGTGTACAAGATGAAGAGTATTTTTTCAACTCATTTAACAGTAGTTTAAAATTACAAGATTCATCGCCAATAACTCTTTTATTGCCTTAGATTGAGACGTTAATAAAAAAAAAAACAAATCTTACATCAATAAATTTTTTCCTCATGGAAGCAACTTAAAACAATTGTTTTTACATATTTTTCTAAGTGCTAGTAATTAGCTGTAAAATTCAGGGAACAGTATCTTTTCTGAATTTTTTTTTTCAATCTATATAAATTTTTTCTTGAAAACGATCCGACTTTTTATTAATAACTGTGTATAAATTGACAAGTGCAAAAATGGAACGTGGAAATTTAAGAAAAATTTATTAGCAACCATTAAATATGTTTGATCAATGACTTTTTTATATCTATTACCTGTATTTTTTATTATAAAAACTAGATCTTATCCCAAGCTAGTTTATCTCACCAGAAAAAGATATTATTTTTTTAAGGAAAGAACTTATCAGTGATTAATGATCGAAAATAAGTTTTGTCTGATTTTTTCCTTGATAGAAACGTATTGTGAAGGATCACTTTCCATCATTTCCAAGATCTCTTATTATTAAATAATATAGATATATTATTCATTGTACGAGAGGATAAAAGTTTGTTCAGATTGAAATAAAAGAATACTTCGTATTTTCCTATAATTAGTCGCATAATAAGCAGAAAAAGAGTTTTTCTGGCATTTTTTGTTAGAGTTAAATTAATTATTTTTTATGTTAATAATTGGAAATTTAGAACAATGGAAATAAGTGGAGCTCAATTTTAAAATCAGCCTGTTTAAAAAAAATTCTTCTTTTACCCATTCCTTTTTATGAATATTGAAAACAAACAGTGGTTACACAGAATACGATATTTTAGGCCAGTGCTGTAAAATTGTTTTCAGTTTCAAGCTACTTGTTCATGAATGTAATTAAGAAGTGAAAATAATTCTAATAAATTGTCTAAGTTGTTTTGTGTATTAAAAAATATCAAAAAACCAGCTAACGTTTTTTTTTTTTCTAACGGAGCTGCGGATTGGTAATTACCACAGCAGACATAGTACATTCCCAGGGAACTGATATCACTCTTTAGTGTTGCTCCATATTGGTGGATATCAACTGCTACAATGTAATTTTGATTCTCACTTTGATTCTGAGTCCTCTACAGAGGAAGGCACCTGAGCTCTGATGATGCGAAACTGTACAACAAATTTAATATCGCTGAGAGCACCCAAATTAAACAGGCACTCTAGGGATCTTTAATATGTTGCATAATCATGGACATGGTAAATTTTTTGCATCATGAAAATCCACTGGCTTGGGCCGAACCAGCAAACTTGGGCGTACGAGGCCAGCACCAAACCAATTACGCCACACAGCCGGCTTGGAAATCTGATATTGTGAGCCACGTTTTTTATAAGCAACTTATAGTAAAGATTTAAAGCTTTTAAAGTGCAATGGATTTTATTTCCATGGGTTTTTTTTCATAACGATGTGTCTAAATGTATTTTAGACCCACCATTTTCTAGTAAATGCTTCTTTTTTCTTAAAAAAAATGTTAGATATCAGAACTATTTGTGATGTTTGGTCGGACTATAATATCCTTAATAAGGATTGCTAATCAAATCACAGCAATGACTATGCATTGACTTCAGCATTATTTCGTAATTAAAATAGCTAAAACTAGAAAATTAGTATTTTTAGGCATTGAGGAATTTCGATTACCTTCAAACTCCCCAAATAGTGATAAAATTTAATTTTTTACTTGATTTTTTTCTCATTTTAATAGAAAAATAGTTTAATTTTTACAAACACATTCTTGTATTCAATCTTAATTAAATATATCACCTTTTTATTTTGGCTTATTAAAATCCTTTCTTTTTATAAATATATTTATATAACACAAAATAAGAATGAAAAAAAAATTTAAGCTAAACACTGAAATTTAAAATTAAGAGAATTTTCCCTCTTTGTAGATTATCTCTACAAGAAATGCACAGATTTTAAAGTTATGAGTGTATACAGAGATAGATGTAACATAAAAAATTTACATTAGTTTAAATCAACGCAAGGAAGTCTAAAGGAATGAAAACCAGACGGAATAAAAATGGATTTCAAGGGAGTATGGTCTCCTTTTACAGTTAGATAGCTTTCTCAACAGGAATTTATGCTGAAAATGAGACATTTTATGAGTCCTTGTAACAGTTGATCCCACTTCTCTAGTATAACTCTCTCGTTAGTTCCTGGAGGGCTCTGAGATGAGGAAGGCGAATTACAATTGCACTTCCAATAGCTTCCGTAATATGCTCTACAAGGTCATGATATGGAGATTTGTATAGGTAGTTCCTCCTTCGAATATCCCACTCTGCAAACGTTGGGTACTCATTTATACTACTTTCCTCTGAGATTCATTGGATACTGTAAAAAATACCACGGAAATCCCTGAGATGCATAGACTAACAAAATGAGTAAACAAGCCCATAAAAGTATCATCTTCTCAATGCACAGCTTACATCCCCGTTATCAACACTAAAATTTTGCATCTTTATTTGGCGGCATAATTTTTATCTTTTCTTCCACACTGTGAAAAGAAATTTGACTAAGCAAGAAAATTCTTTAAAACACTAGGAGCAGAGGTGGGAACCCGCAGCCTCGAGGGCGCATGCGGCGTCTGTGATTTTCTTGTGCGGCGTTCATAAAAACTAGCACTTGTATCATTTAATATTTAACTATAAAGATTTCAATAGTTTGCAAATCAATGGAATTAAATAACGAACGGCATAAATGTATGTATGTGTGTGTGTTTCAATTACTGCTCGTGGGAATAGCCAGTTGTACATTCAGTGGCGTAACGGAGAACATTTGGGAATCCCCTCAAAGTCAGGTTTTGCCCCCCCCCCCCGCAATACGGGTGTTGCGGGGGTGTACCTTACACCACTGTGTTCACTTCAAATGTTAGAACGTTTAGTGCAACATGGCAACACGCTCATTTAGAGAATCAATTAAGGCTTCGCGTTATGAAGCTTTATCCAAATATATATATATATATATATATATACCAACAGTAAAATATAAAAAGTTACAACGGTATGTATGAATTTAATAATTCTATAAGAAATAATAATCAATGATTAATGTTATAACAAGTTTTTATGTCCTTATGTGAATACAAAAATATTTTCCATTGTAATTTTTTACGTCAAGTAATAAATGAATGAGGATTTTTTTTTAATATTTTATATAATGCACAAAATTGTTAAATCTATACAAAAACTATAATAAATTCATAAAAGTCGCATTTATAGCTACATCAAACTATGTGGTTTCCTTTATTACTACGTAATTTACATGGGGCTTCTAATGGTAGTGCTATATTGTGTGTGTCCTGTCATTCTGGAAAAATTACAGCAATGTAGCAACAACCCCAGAGAGGACTTATACGAAGATAACTGTATTCAGATTGCCGATGCTGTCTGTAGAGCCTTTGGTCCTATTTAATTATTGTTCATGACAAGACACTAGCTAACCAATTAAATACATAAAAATAATATTCACCGCTAATTTAATCTTCTACATTCGTTAACGTTTTAATAAAAGAAGTGGGCACAGTTGCCTAGCGATCAACGTAACGGACTCGTGTTTGGCGTGTCATGAGTTCGAGCTAGCGCTCGGTGCTGGCCTACCGTGCAAAAGGGGGGGACGCTGCCTGTTTTATTTGCCGAGGCTCAAAATCCTCCCGTTGGCGTGGTGTGGTGTCGTTCTCGTCACCTGACAAAGGTTCAAGATTACGAGGTCCGTCACCAATATCCCTTCGTTGTTTAAAAAATAATTGTTTTAACTTCTCTTGTTTTAATATAAGTTATACGAAAACAGGGATGAATGTTTCAATCCATGTTCTTTACGGCTTAAGTATTCTATTTTTTGAAACATTCAATATTTTCTGAAAATATCACTAAGTGATGAATGAATCTAAATATACATTCTATAAACGACAGAATAATAATTCACACACACTAAAGGTGCCATCCTTTACTTTAGAAAAATGAAAGAACCTAAACTTAGGTGAGGGAGGGAGTATGGGGTTTAATGTAGCAAAAGGAACTTAAACTAGGAATAAACTCTCTTAAGTTTTTCATAATACTTATGAAAGCATATGTGGATGCAACCTCTATATACATGTTTATAATATTGAACTCTTAAAATTTTGAAACATTTAGCAAATAAGAATTCTTTTTTTTTTTTTAGTATAAAATAAGGCTAGAAAATAATTTGGGAGTAATGTTTGAACTTGAGAAAGAATTATATTTAATAAAGAAGAATTTATATATATATATATTATTTTCTATACGTCAGCCGAGCTGAAACAGGATATTGATACAGGATTATTTTTCTGTATGAAAAGAAATTTCCGAGTATTGATCTAGTTTTCTAATGAAGAAAACCTTAAAATAACAATGAATATTTTGTGAAATATTTTTAATATAAGCATTTTTTTTAATCTGAAGAAAATGTAACATTGAACTATTTGAATCTTTAATTTTTTGAATAAAATTATCCCATTAACTGGTTTGCCTGTACACCGTACGGGCTACTGAAAGCTGGATACAAACGGTTTGCCCGTACACTGTACGGGCACTAATATTTCTTATTTCTATCTATGATTTGCACGTGTTTTTAATTCGATAGAGATATTATTAGTGCTAGCGTTTTTAAGCGATGCAGTTTGTCTATGGTGCTGAAATACTTCTCATCCGGGATTTTCTTTGTGGTCAAGGTGGGAATTTTTCATTGAAGGCAGGAATTAAGATTCTTGAAAATATTTGATAAGGGAAACAAGGATTGGCAAAGCAATGTGCAAATTTGTTGCTTGAGAAGAAATGAAAATGGAAAGATAATCCAAAAACAAAAACCGACATTATATCTGTCTCCATTGCAGTGTTACACCGAGTATTACTCCATGCTTCAAATTGTGTGCTTATCTATATGAACTCACACAAAGTCCACAACCATTTGAAAAAGAGGTATGAACTTGAAATCTTTTTGTAAGTATGAAAGAATACATTTTAAGGTATACGAAACACACACGCGCACATTCTTCATAGCATACAGCCTGTACTTATAAAAGGAAAACACGGGATTGTGTTTCACAATTACAAAATAAAAAATGAGAAAACTTTAAAATTAAAATTAAATTCTTCCATTTTTGCATCCTTTATATTTGCAGTAAATGGTAAAAAAAAATGCTTTTTTTTTTTTGGGAAAATCCCGGGCAAAAAAAATTTACCATGGTATCCGACTACGTTCGGGAAACCGGGTTTTTAAAAAAGGGCATAAATGATAATTTTCCTGATATTTAGTGTCACTTAGATTATAATACATATATAAAATTGTTTTAAAAAGGACTTTTTGAAAAAAGTTTTTTAAAATTTTAAATATTTCGGGCTTAAACCTTAAGAATTTTTTTTAAAAATGTTCTTTTTTTAAAAATGCCTATTAAAATAATATTTTTGTTTGTATAGCTCAGCCCTCTGTACAGAGGTCAACTATAATTTTGAAAAATTCCATTTTTTTTAGATTTTAAAAACCTTTTGAAATAATTATGGGCCCTTTTTTTTTTAAAAATTTTCTCTCCTTTTGTTGTAAATAAAAACGGAAAAACCCCAATTCTAAGTTGTATATTTAAAAATTTTCCTAGTTAAACCTCTGTACAGAGGTTGAACTATATGCAGGAAAAATAGTATTATAATAAAGCATTTTTCAAAAAAAGGAGAATTTTTTTAAAAAAAAGTTTATTCAAAAGTTAATTTTTAGCCGAACTATATTTGTACTTAAATAATTTTTACGGGAAAAATATTTTTAAAAACATTTTTTGTATACTTTTTTGAAAATTAAGGGGGACAAAAAATATCATAAATATTATCCATATATACCCTTTTACAAAATCCCGTTTCCGAACGTAGTCGGATACCTTAAGGGGTTAAGGGCATATAAATTTATACGTTTTACACAAAAAGGCAATAAAAGAAATAGATTTATTTACAGACATCATCATTATATCTATTTACATTATGCAAACCACTGCTATTTTAGTCACTATTATTCAAATCTCACTCACTTCAGCTATTAAATAAACACCTTAAATAGCACCGGACTACGTTAATGCTATCCATGTGTCATGATACGGATTACAACCATTATCCGGCGGTTCTTAATCAGGCTCTGTTTGGTAAAGTTGTGACGTAAATGGCGATGACAGTGCGGTTCTTCTTGACGTGCCTTCCCCTTTACGTCCCATCAAGCGGACAAATGAGGACACGGTGTTCCTACTCTTGCCTAATGGACGGTTCTTGTCGGAACCCGGTAGACACCGGAAATGACAGGGCCACCATGCGAAGGAACCGGAAGTCCTTCACTCACGTGTCCTGCCAAAACCTACTTTGGCAGGGGTTATTAAATATCCTGGCTGTCCCTTGACACTAGGGGTCGAACAATGCGATAGCTCAGTCATGGAATATCACAGATTGGTATTAATATAAGATCGCTATAAAGATCCTTCAATGGGTTGGATTAGAAAGACGTTGTGATTGTGGAATGCAGCCATGAATTGTCAAAGTATTATTAAGGTTTTTCCCAATTCATTTTGCTTTGGAATTTAAATGAGAAATAAAACATTTTAAGGAGACTTTGGAGGGTTTAGTAGGATGGCTTATAGTTGTGGGATAGTTATGGAAGGTTAAAAAATTTTAGCTGTATCATTTCGTGCTTAAAAATTTCTCTCTCCATGGATTTTATTTTTTAAACCTATTTTTTTGATTACTCGTTGTTTTCATTAATGTGTTTGATGATGTTAAAATATATATTAAATTTATAAAGGCTTAAGAAAAAAAATAGTTTTAATGAATTGAATATTAAGGGATCCTTGCCCCGGGAAACCCTGATTTTTTAAAAAAAGGGGATAAATGGGGTAATTTTTTTAAGATATTTTTGTCACTTTGGAAATTTGAATACATAAAAAAAATTGTTTTAAGGAATTTTTTAAAAAAATTATTTAAATACAATATTTGGCAAAAATCTTAGAAAACCCTTTTTCAAAATTTTTTCTTTTTTTGTAAAAAATGCATCTATTATAATAATATTTTGCCTGTAATTGGGGACCCTGTACAGGGCTCAACTATAAATTTAAAAAAATTCACATTTTTTTCAAGTTATAAGCAATTGAAATAATTATCGGCGTTTTTTCCAAAATTTGTCCCTGTTGTCAAAAAACATGGATAAACCCATTTCAAAGTTATATATTTCAAAAATTCTAGTTGAGCCCCTGTTAAGGGTCTGGGCTTTTACAGGCAAAATATATTATAATAGATGCATTTTTCACGAAAGGAGAATATTTTGAAAATGGGTCATTCATGTTCATTTTTGTCAAAATTGTACTTAAATAATTTTTTTTTGTTTTCTATTCTTTTAAAAAATTTTTTTATACACAATCTAAGTGACATTAAATACTAAAATTTTTCCATTTATACGCGTTTGCAAAATCACGGTTCCGAACGTAGTCGGATACCTTAACGATGGAATTTATCAAAATATTTTAGGTACTAAATCACAGACAGAAAGGCTTTCAGCCTCATTACAACTTATTAGAAGAACAAGCTGAAACTCAAATAAATTGAGTTTTATGTTTTACAAATATAGTACAAACAATTAATTTAATCACAAATTATCATCGTTTGGGTAGAATATAAAAGGTACACTGAAAAAATTTGAGAAACCAAAATCAAATTGAAAGCTCCCTTTTTTAGAAAAGATTACATTTCTTTAAACTCGCAAACTTACTCTAAACTGAACTTTAAATTTTAGATTATTTTATTTTTAACCGAAGTATTTTATTTATATTAATATTTATGTCGAATATTCAAGAATCTGATGAAAAAATCCCATAAAATTAAACCTATCCATGATAAACTCGAAAACATTTTTCTCAACATCCTTAATAAACATCCTTCAAAAATTCCTCATTTGGAGCAGTTTCTGCTCAAAAAGTGTTTATCTCTGTTTCTTTTTTCTTGATATTAAATATTTTTGCAAGCATTACTTGTTTCAACTTTTAAGTAATTTCAATATTGAAGTTGTACAGTAAGTTTTTTGTAAAAAATAAATATTGATATTCTGAATACTTTATAAATCTCATTCCCATCAAAAATATTTTAAATCTCTTTATATCACATTCAGTCGGGCCCCGATTTAACAAACTTTTCTTTTTCCTTGTTTAACATGAAGGTAAAAACCCCTATTTAACGAATAATAAACCCCGAATTAGAGGATAATTTCAGCAGCTGGAAAAGTTTTCCAATTCTTACTATAAGCTCACACTCTCTATATATTTATTTATTTATTTATCTTGGTGGAATTTTCAATCGTAAATAAAATACATTTTAAAGCGCTCAATTGAGATAAAATTTTATATACATGATTATTTTTGATGACAATACAGTAATTTAACTATAATTAATAAAAAAATAATTGATTAAAACTAATTATTTAAAGAATTACAAATACAGTTACTTTGGCATCATTTTTTTGGGGACTTGTGTTAAAATTGAAAAGGTTTTTCTCAGTTTTAAAGAAATTTGGTTGAGTTGAAATTTTATATACACGATTGTTTTGGATTAAAAACGATACTTTAATGATATTTAATAAAAAAACCCACTTAGTTTTTGGATTCTATCATATGTATACATATATTTTATTAATTGAAAAATTTAAAAAAAAGTAAAATAAAAAAATTTTTTTTGTTGATCTAAGAGGAATTGATTGAAAAAAAAAAAATTTGTATTACTTTTTTAGTTTTAAGAAAAATTATTTTTTTTAAATGGGGATATCCTTTTTTACCGAAAAGAAAAAAACTTTCCTTTCAAGCGAAATTACGATGGGGAAAGGGGGAAGACTATTTTAAACTTTCAGACGCAAATGAGTCATGAGTGTAACCTATCGTGTAAGCCTTGAGTAGGACAGGAAATTCCTTTCTTATCTCATCCCAATCCCAAACGCAGGGGATAATTTAAAATTTTAATGATTATGATACATTTGATGATGGACTTTCTATCTGTTAACAGAAGTTGAGGAAATTTTTGATTTGTCAGAGCCAATGAATAACAGGT
>BMAV01000758.1:0-22054 GCA_019973955.1 Trichonephila inaurata madagascariensis
TTTTTTCCAAATAATATTTATAAGAAAAGACACAAAAATTTGAGTTTTTTCCGAATTTATTTTTCTAAATTTGAAAATATTTTTAATGTGCATTAAATATCTCACAGCTCGCAAATAGAACTTAAAAAGAAAGCTTAAAACATTGAGGAAAAGTAATCAAAGAATATAAGATAAAATGACCGCGAAATCCTCTCCCTTCTTTATGCGTATCCTTTTACAATTAGGAATTACAGTAAGACTCCGCTTAACGCTGTTTCGTTTTAAGGTATCCGACTACGTTCGGAACCGTGATTTTAAAAGGCGCATAAATGGATAATTTTCGTGATATTTAGTGTCACTTAGATTAGAATACATGTATAAAATTGTTTTAAGGACATGTTGAGAAAAAAAGTTACTTTAATACAATATTTTGGCAAAAAATGAACTTAGAACAACCTTTTTTCAAAATGTTCTCCTTTTGTGAAAAATGCCTCTATTATAATAATATTTTTGCCTGTATATATCTCAAACCTCTGTACAGAGGCTCAACTATGATTTTTGAAAAATTCACATTATTTTAGTTACAACCAATTGAAATGATTATCGGCGTTTTTTCATAAAATTTCTTCCCTCTGTTGTCGTAAAACATGGATAAACTCCCTTGTAAGTTATATATTTCAAAAATTCTAGTTGAGCCTCTGTAGAAGGTCTGAGCTATGCACAGGCAAAATATTATTATAATAGAAGCATTTTTCACAAAAGGAGAATATTTTGAAAATGGGTCATTCTATGTTCATTTTTTGTCAAAATATTGTACTTAAATAATTTTTTATTGTAATAATATTCTTAAAACAATTTTATATACATTTTCTAATCTAAGTGACACTAAATATAAATATTATCCATTTATATATATATATATATATATATATATATATATATACTCTTTTACAAAATCACGGTTCCGAACGTAGTCGGATACCTTAACGCTCTTGTATTTCAACCCGGGAATTGCCCGAAATTGTAGGTTTCAAAATATATAATTATTAAATTTAATACCTAACCAATTTTCTATCCATCTTCCCCTAACCTCTCGATAGCCTCGTTTAGCGCTGTTTCGCATTACGCTCTACTTTGATGGAACGTATCCCCCGCGTTAAGCAGGGTCTTACTGTAATTGTGAAGTAAGTAAAATCCACAGAAAATCATATGGTGTGTGTGCGTAAACTATGAAATAGGAGGACGAAAATATGGGCTGTTTTTGTGTAATAGTAGCCAATAGGACATGGAATTATAATATCTTATCGTACATAAATGTATGCTAATATCTTAATATTGCTTCGTAATTCTATAGAAAGCACCATATTTTATTTTAGTCCTTATTTTTATCTGATAGGGGGCTGATGCACGCTAAATCTATGTAGGCTCGGTATCCTCTGGTGGTGTGGTCGTTACGGGAGGGGGGGGCAGGTCAGAGATCACTTGACCGCTGCTCAAGTTCACGAAATGCTTCAATAATAGACCTAGTCTTGCTTATATCAGTGGTTCTCAAAGTGATCCCTACAGACCCTCGGGAGTTCCCGGTATTATTCAGGCGGTCCGAGAAAAATTAAAATTGATTTAGGGGACACTGAACAATATCAGAGGATCCGCGCAAGATTTAATAGAAAATAAAAAAAAATTGGTTCCATTTTTATTTTTATGGAAATTTAAAAAATAACAATAATTCAGTTCGATATTCCCGACTTGGTATTGTACCTTTTTGCGCATGGACTAACTCAGATCCCCAAAACAGATGAATCCATATTAAGGTGACAGAACACCTTTAAAACTCAATTTTTGGTCAAAATATCGATTTTTTGTTTTTGATCTTATATTAAAATTCAATCTTTTATCTTTGTAAATCTGTTGAAATTTTGTTTCTATCTTAATTAGAAACCGAGTTACAGCTTTCTAAATATTACTTATTCATAAATTTCTCGGACCGGAAATGGTTTTCTGCTAACCGGAAGTGCCCCGAGTTGTTTGTTTTTGTTTCTCTTTCATGGTATATGACATGAAATATTATAATTAATATACAAATATTTAGTCAGAAATTAAAATGGAGCATTTAAGAATAAATATAAATGTATTTGGAAATACATGTTTCCTTTTTTATGTTGAAAATCTGTCAGCAAGTTTGCTGTTTTGACTTTGTTTACATATTCGTCTGATTTTCTTTTTGAAAGAACTGACAGCGTAAAAAAGTTTATTTGATTGTTTTATTCTGTTTTATTTTAACTTAAAAATGGTTAAAAGTATTGCTAGAAAGCGCAAGCGGCAATTTAATGGAAATAAGTTTACAAAAACTTCGAAAAGTAACATCACTTCAGCAGTTCCTGAATGTACTGCTAGCTCTTCAAAGTTAGGAAATGAGAGTTTATCAACTGCAGAAGAAATACCTGGTCCTGTGTTTGGTAACAGAATCGTTGACCTTGAACTTATTGTGGAAGCCTTTGCTCAACTTTGCTGCCCAAAATGTTTTGCTGAAAAAGTAGAACTATTTGAGGATTCCAGATATGGATTGTGCTCCCATTTTACACTAAAATGTAAGTCTTGTGACTTTTTCTTTGCATTTGCTTCATCAAAAAAAAAGTTGTAAATGCACCTGTCATAAATACGAGGTTTGTATATGGTATGCGGCAGATAGGCAAAGGTTTTGCTGGGGCATTTAAATTATGCTCAACATTAAATTTGCCTCGACTAACCAAAACTGCTTACAAAAATCAGGAAGCAAAGCTTTTAAAAGAGTGGTTCAGGAAGTAGCTGAGGAATCCATGATAAAAGCTGCAACCGAAATTGTGGAGAAAAAACAAAATCTCTTATCTGATATTGTAAAATGTGGCATATCGGTGGATGGCACATGGCAGCGAAGAGGCTATACATCTATGAATGGCTGTATTGCTGCAATATCAGTTGATACTGGTAAGGTGTTAGACATAGAAGTTATGTCGTCCTACTGTCCTACATGTAAGATACTTCAGACTATGCCAAGAAACTTTGAATATGAGTCGTCAAAAGCCGACCACATATGTCAGTGTAACTTCACAGGCTCTTCATCAAAAATGGAAATTGTGGGGCTTCCCGAATATTTCTTCGATCACAGAAAAACCGCAGACTTCAATACACTCAATATTATGGGGATGGTGACTCAAAAGCTTTTATGAGTGTGAAAGACACTTATGGAATAAACAGTGTGACCAAGTTTGAGTGCATTGGCCATGTACAAAAGAGAGTGGGCTCACGTCTGAGAAAACCGAAATTTAAAAAACTAAAGGACTCTCTGGTAAAGGCAAATTAACTGATAATTTTATCGACAGACTTCAAAACTACTACGGAATTGCTGTTCGCAGCAATGTTGGTAACTTAAATGCCATGCAGCAAAATGTAATTGCTGCGTTATATCACTGTGCATCAAGTGATAAGAAACCGATGCATGGTCAATGCCCCATAGGGAAAGAAAGTTGGTGTTATTTTCAGCGGGGGGTGGCAAATGGAACAAAATGTTCCACAAAATATGTTTATCGAATGATGTTTTAAATAAAATTAAACCAGTATATTTAGAACTATGTGACAAACAGATATTAAGCAAGTGCTTACATGGACGTACGCAAAATGCCAACGAGTGTTTTAATGGAATAGTTTGGCAAAAAGTACCGAAGGAAGTATTTGTTTCGCTCAAAACAATTAAATTTGGGTCGAATGATGCTATTATACACTTCAATGAAGGTTTAAGTGGGTGTCTAAAGGTTTTTAACAAGATGAATATAGAAAATCCTGGGGTGTTTACCTTACGGGGATATAAACATTTAGATAAATGCAGAATCCGTGAATCAATTCATAATGCAGACCCCAAAACAAAGAAACACAGGAAAATTTTAAGAGCACTTAAAAAGAAAAAAAATAGTGTTTTAGAAGTAAAAGATGAGGAGAATTATAAATCTGGTGCATTTTAATAAGAAAGTAAGTGTTTTTCTTGTAATCAGATGAGTTTAATGTTATTTTTGTCGTTTTCTCAAAATAAGTTTTTTCACATTTTTTCTTACCGCAAAACACAATATCTCAAAAAGTTATGCTTGAATGAAATAAAAATTTTATATGTATGTTTTTTAAATACTTATACAGGGAATAGACCTTTTTTAAGATTTTGTGTTGATTAGAAATTTTTTTATACAGCAATAAAGTAAAAATCACAATAGCTTTTAAAGAAAATTTAAACGTATAGAAGTTCGAAACAAAATAACTTCCTACGTAATGGTTACATTACCAAAAATAAGAGTCTATTCCCTAGATAAGGTTGTATGCTATATTATTCAATTTACAAAATGTCAATATATTTATTTATTTTTTTTCAACTATCATGTTTTGCGTAAAATCTTATTTTTGCTTATTTTTTTATAAAATACCCCTTTGACAGTAAAAATGTACACTAATAAAACTTTTCTTGGGTGTTTTTCTAATTTTAGAGACCCATAAGGTCATCAAATATGCATTTACTGGCAAAATTCAGGTTAATTCAAAAAATTTTCTTTTTAAAAGTATATAAACATTTAGATAGATGCAGAATCTGTGAATCGATTCATAACGCAGACCCCAAAACAAAAACACAGAAAAATTTTAAGAGCACTTAAAAAGAAAAAAAATAGTGTTTTAGGAGCTAAAGAGGGAAAGGATTATATATCTGGTGTATTTTAATAAGAAAGTAAGTGTTTTTCTTGTAATCAGATGAGTTTAATGTTATTTTTGTCATTTTCTCAAAATGAGTTTTTCACATTTTTCTTTCCGAAAAACACAAGTATCTCAAAAGTTATGCTTGAATGAAAAAAAAAATTATATTTCTTTTTTAAATACTTATACAGGAATAGACCTTTCTTAAGATTTTGTGTTGTTAGAAATTTTTATATAGCATTAAAGTGAAAATTACAATAGCTTTTAAAGAAAATGTCAACCTATAGAAGCTCGAAACACAAAAAACTTCCCATGTAATAGGTTATATTACCAAAATAAGAGTCTATTCCCTAGAAAAGGTTGTATGCTATATTATTCAATTTACAAAATGTCAATATATTTATTTTCTTTTCAGTATCATGTTTTGCGTAGTCTTATTTTTGCTTATTTTTTTATAAAATACCCCTTTGACAGTAAAAATGTACACTAACAAAACTTTTCTTGGGTATTTTTCTAATTTTAGAGACCCATTAGGTCATAAAATCTGCATTTACAGGCAAAATTCAGGTTAATTCAAAAAATTTTCTTCGAAGGTGCTCTGTTACCTTAATCTTATTGAAATATCCACAAATGAGGAATTTAAATCAATGTGTGTGTGTATTTGAACAAGGATGTCCCACATTCTGCATCATGGGTTATTGTACAGAAGTTGTTGACTACTTTCCCGTTTTCCAATTTAGAAGCACGTGGATTCATTGCCGTAAAAACACACACAAAAAAAGAAGACATTACACACAAAAAATTCAGCCGACTAAAAAATAATGATCTTTGGGATTGTGATGGTTGCTGCATCCAAACATTAAAACGGACATAAGTACACTCATAATATCTCATCGAGTTCATCGTAGCAATTAAGTTTTTTATTTTATTTTAAACAAAAGTTATGATTTCAATACATAATTCTTCAGCAAAACGTTTTTTAAAATTTGTAATTTTTATGCTATGCATTTACATATCTTTTTCACTTTGGGAAAGTTTAGACTTTAAAAAGGGATCCGTGGATTAATAAGTTTGGGAACTGCTTTAAAGAGTGATGATAATATAACTGTCACTCACACACTTTTATTTTCAGGTTCAAAACATGTTTCATTTTTTTCTCCTATCCCGTAATACAATATGAGCTATCACGTTAAAATGAAAAAAGAATTATTAAGGGAACACATTTTGTAATTATAAAAAAGCTATATTTTACAAGTACAGATGCATGAATTATGTACAATGTTGTAAATTTTCGTGGAAATTAGAACATTTCTCTGTCTGAAAATGGACTTCGTATTTAGCGAAGACTAGACTGCCTTAACCATATGAATACAATATCTCTCCCTGCATTCCATTGATAAAGTGGGAATTCCATTCGGCGGGTTTTGCTCGTGAATCACAGACTTTGTATAACTTTCCTTGCAGCTCGTTCGGATAATTTCTCAGAGGGAGTTATTCTAAATCGAATCATTCCTTAAAAGGACAATGAACTACCACTTTTATAAGTGAAAAAAAAAGATACTCTTATGTGGTGGCGTGATCCCTTTACATTAGTTCATAACATGGTAGCGTGAGGATGTTGTGTCATTCCCCAAGAAAATGAATGAAAGTTGCCAGAGCCTGAGACAGGTTGGACTTCTTTACGACAGATGGCGACACCACCTATCTCCACCTCCACAATTTAGGCATGGAACTGGATTGGAGGGAAATATTCTCCAGCCCCCTGCACTCGTGGTTTCTGCTGCGACCGCCCCCAAGACTTTCGGACCCACTGATTTAACGAGTATATACTCCGTATGTACTTACTTTGAGGGAATTTGGTGGCATCGGGCATCAAACCCAGGCCTTCAGGTCTGGAGTCCGATGCTCTAACCACTAGGCTACCCACGGCCAGCATGAGGGATAACACAGCCATTTGCCAAAAGACATTTTATTCGAAATAAAATAAACAAAACAGTATATTCATTATTAAATTGTTAAGTTTATAGCCTTTCTTTAAAAAAAGTTGTGTTGTTGTTACTTATGCCACCTGATCGACAGTAACATCAGATCAAGGCCCACGAAATTCATTGTGGCTGCGTCTATTTCTATGCGTAATCCGTATATACACAATCACACACCACGATTTAGGTGAAAGGCGACCGTCAGTCAAGACAAATTTGTGTCTACGTTTGTGAGATCGTGAGTAACGCACGTTTCTTTGTTACGAGTTCCCATTTGTACAAGAATTTGTAAAGTATGCAATATACTGTCTACTCCAAAGGGTCTCAAATGTTGTTTATTTTTGCATAGGAGCCTCTTCGACCTCAAGAAATCTCAGACTAAGAACGGATTATATTTTTGAACACTAGCAAAATCAGTGATTGTGCAAGTTTGCACGAAAATTCACAAACCTATTTCGTAATGCATAAAATATTTCCGAGGTAACCCTAGAATCATTTAACCCTTTAAGAAGTAACCCAATATTTTAAGCTGAAAGCATAATTGTATTTTAAAGAATTTCATTAAAAACTGTATTTGTGCATTTATATAAATAAATTATGTATAAATAATAATCTTTAATAGTATTTTCCTCATGAATCTGCACACTAATGTTTTATTTCCAATCGAACGACTTTGATTTAAAGGTTACAAAACTGAATTACGCATGATAAAAAAGAAGTAAATTAAATATTATAAATATATTTTCGAGATAAATGAAAATGAAATGCGTGTAAAATTCATCTGAACCGTGCATTTTATATTGTGAGTGAGAGAGAAGGTTTTATCAATGTAGCAATATAAATCAACACGAGTGTTATTGCCTCCTCCTGATGAACCTTCTGAATTTGAATCTTGGTCAAGTGACGAGGACGACACCTCAAGTTGCACACTTCTCTCCAAAGTAAGAAATTATACCAAAAGAGTTATTAATTATCAGTTACTACTCATATTATGCCCTTGAACAAGACGCAACCAAAATTGTCGACTACAACATTTGAATGCCAATCACTGCATTCGTTGATGTGGTAACATTTCAAAATATCTCATTCCCACACCCCTCTCCAAAGTAAATATTCTCGAATGTTTCGCTTTTCCTTTAGTTTGTCCATTCTCCTTTCCTAATAGAGACGCTTATCTTTTTGCAGTAAAAGCTCTTTTATTTTATTTGTAACTGCACCATAGGGAAAATCCTTTTCACTTCACCCCAATAGCGAAAAATTTGGGAAACATGTTACTTTCAATCACGGAGAATGGTCCTATTCATCAATAGAGAATTGTAAGACCGTACAGCAGGTCCAAATGTGTAAGAATTTTTAATATCCACCAATAGATTCTAAAATAGCAGCTAATAGTTTCTAAATACTCTATTTTCATCAATTTCTGTTAAAGCACAAGGCGATGACAGATGTACAGTGCAATCGCTAGCTGAACGTTGCAACCTAATTTAAGAAATGCTCCAAATTCTATCGGAACATAAGGCTTTGTGGTCAAGTTTCCAGATTTACAGTGTTATCACTGTACAGAACTGAACTGAACTGAACACCCTCAATAGCGAAAAATGTTGAAACATTTTATCTCCAATCACGGTGAATGGTCATTTTCAACAATAGATAATTGTAAAACAGTAGAGTACGTCCAAAAAGTAGAAGCATTTTTAATATCAAACAATAGATTCTAGAATATCAACCAGTAGGTTATAATATTCTATATTTATTAAATTCTGTCGGGCATAAGGTGATGGCCAAGTCTCCAGATTTACAGTGGTATCACTGTGGTAAACTGAACTGAACTGAGCACCTTCAATAGCATTGGCTGCAGCAGAATTTGTCCAAGAGTTTATTTCACGCTCGTGCTCTTATTCATAGATTATTGCAATCTGACAAGTATAACGTAATGAATGAAATTAAGCAGGAGATAGAAACCGAGGAATCGACACTTTTCAGATACTTTGGAATAACGCGGTTCGTGTTGTTACGGAGAGCTTAAACTATTATAATACTTCCTCCAAATTAGACTTTTGACGAGTTGCCGTATCATGAACTTTCTGATGTTGCCGATGTGGTGCATAACTATATGATTGTTTTTTGTGATGACTTTAATAAAATACTCAAAGATGGCGTTGGCATTTATGAATCTTCAGAATTTAAATACGCACAATTTCTGCTGTCAAGGTGTAAATTGCTATGTCTAAAGCGAACGTACTCCAGTTTCCTGTTAGTATCTGCTTTTAAATAATGTAATTTTAAAAAATGGAGGGAATATAGAATGTTTCCAAATTCTGTACATCTGCGAATTCTGCTTCCTTGTCTTGTACAGAAGAGTGTTTTGGAAGATTTTTAATTCCAAAGATAGTTACAAGAACTTAAGAAAATTTTGCTATGACTTGCGTAACATATCCGTTCTCGCTGATTGGATAAAGACTGCAGGGTTGCGTTGATGCTAATGATGTTAATTTTAAATTTTCTTTGGAAGACGTCGAGGTGAAATCGTTTGAAGAGGATTATTCGGTAAGAAACCATATGGAATGTTTATCTGAGTCTTCGCGAGAAATCGAAAGTATCTTATTCCCTAGTAAAAGTGAAATTGAATCTTTTTGCAAAACTTGTGATTCTAAATGCCATAACTACCTGGCATATACTAGTCAGTTATAATTCTTAAAATATAGTAAAAAGTTTGAATTGTAAGTACAAATTGTTCGAAAGTTGCTTACATCAGAAATACGCATACAAATGATTCCTTAAAATTTAAAGTGAACAAAATATCTAATACCTCATTAATGGAAAATTTCACTTTTTTTTGCCTGTAATAGAATATTTATAAATCCATGATAAATAATACTATAATCCATTTTGTGTTGAATACAATATAATGAGTGTTATTGTGCGTTAAGGTGTTTTTTAATGTTAT
This sequence comes from Trichonephila inaurata madagascariensis, assembly GCA_019973955.1. Classification (NCBI taxonomy): domain Eukaryota; kingdom Metazoa; phylum Arthropoda; class Arachnida; order Araneae; family Nephilidae; genus Trichonephila; species Trichonephila inaurata. The sequence goes on from BMAV01000758.1 coordinate 9,616, forward strand.
AAAGAATAGGACCCGAATTTAGAACATTTTTTCAGATATAAAAGAAATGAAAAATTAATGATATTCCGGCTTCACTATCTTTTAGAGAGCAACTTTTTTTATCATACTTCCCATTTTCAACCGAGTTGATTCATTTCATTTGGTATAAAATGTTTTTCGCATTTTTTATCTTATACCGTAATGATAAATAGGCTTTCCCTTCACGTATTAAAACAAAAAAAGTATTCGTGGAATATTTTGAAAGTTTTAAAAACACTATATTGTTAACAGAGGTACGAGTTATTATATTTCAAATTTCCATGGAAATTAGGTCATTTTTCTGTCTGAAAATGTGCTTCGCGTTTAGTTAGAGCCCTCGTACTTTTACCAAAGACAGCCTTAAAGATTTATTTTAATGAACAATTTGGTTTTTAATGTGATACCTATATATTGTTTTTAATAAAGATCTTTGGTGTATATTTTTTGCTTTAAAACAAACTGAATTTTTACTTTAATTTTACTATTACAGCATTTATTAATATAGATTTGTGAGATATTGATTTTTTTTATAAATTGCTCTTTAAAGGATAGTGAAGCTAGAATATCCTATTAATTTTTCATTTCTTTTATATCTGAAAAAAGGTTCTGAAATTCGGGTCCTGTTCTTTAACGAAAACAGCCTTAAATGTTGAACGCAGGTGAAGAAGTCATCTTCCTGGTGGATTGTCTGTGACAGAATGGGAAACTGAGAAAACATGCGTCATCCAATATTAAACCTGGTAAAAAACTAAAATTATTACCTTGGTTTTAATCAAATTTAGGCTGTAATTGCTAATTAACCTCATTAAATTGAGTAAATAAATTAATTAAATAGTAAAATTTGATTTCCCCTCCAGTAATTTTTCTCTTAAAATTGTATCTTTAGCATCTCAAATCTCTAGAACAGTCTCAAAAGGGAAAAAGATCTTGTCAAATAAAAGCCTTTAAAGAACCACCATGCTACAGTGTGAAGGCAGTTAATGATAAAAGTCTTCATCATTTTCTTCACACAGCACAAATAACAGAGAATACAACGCCTTGATTCGGATTAAGTTTACAGCATTAGCGGCTAATCGAAGAGATTCCTTACAATGTGGGGCTGCGGTAGCCCGGTGGTCAAGGTATAGGATCATGACAGGCATGTCATGGGTTCGAGCCCAGTACCACTAAAGACCCTCCGTGTTGGGCAGCGATGCACTTTAAATATGTCGAGAGTTGAAACGTCCCCCCGTTGGTGTAATGTGGTAGTTAGGAGAGGGGGGCAGCCCAGGTGTCGTTCACGTCACTTGACCATGATTCAAATCTACGTGGTCCGTCGCCAAAAGCCCTCGTGTAGCTGATTGATTGATCGAATATTAACGTCACACTGTTCAGCTACACGAGGACCTACCTGGACGACACCTGAGCTGGGACCTTCCTCTCCTAAGTACTACAACACACCAACGGGAGGACGTTTCAGCTCTCGACAGATTTAACGTAAGTGCTGTATTTAAAAAAAGTACCAATAAACAGAAATCATTCAATGACACTTTTCCTCGAATATCTTTTTGAAGAGCTAATAAATAGGATTTCTTGAATAATCTTTGTAACAGAGTAACAAAGTGTTTTGTCACTGGTAATGTCAGTGTTAACAAAAATATCTTATGAAGTTTGCAATATTATTGGTAATCAAATGATATCGCGCTTACTGATGCAGAAGTTGTGAAGGAGTGTTTCTTTAATTCTTCTAATTCAATTTTAGTGACAAAAATTAAAAATAGTTATTAAAAAACAAATAAGGGGTTAAAATATATTTTGATCAATTTTCCACATTTTATCCCCCCTTTATTTTCATGATGCGGTCCGCGTGAAATTTCTAACACATCTTTGCGGGCCAGCAGAAAAAAAGGTTGAGTACCCCTGATTTAAAGGCCATTTTTATTTCTTCTATAAAATGAATTTTATTCGTAAAATGTAAGTAAAAACGAAATATATTTAAATCTTTCTCTTTGCATATAGCTGTATAGATTTTAATTTGGAATGAATTATTTTCGTTTAATTTCCCCTGCTCTAAAGTAGCATAATAGCTTAAAAAATATTTCATAATTTTAGATTTCTCTTTGTTAATATCGTACCAGAGGATTCCCACGAGGTTTATGAGAGCATAAGGACTTTTAGCGAAAATCGTAAAGCAACGATAAAAACTGGTTTGGTATTTCACTTTGCAAGTTTCCATAATACACGTTTCTTGAAGTTATGCTGAATTCAATGTAGAATCGCCTAAATTATTCTAAGAAACATACAAGACTATTACTTTCTGTGAGATAGAGCTAGTTTTTCAAAGGAAAGAACCCCATATGGACGGAATTTTGAATAGCATTGTATTTTCCCCTTTTGCCAGTGATGGATGGACTGAATGTCATGGAACAAAAATAAACAGATAACGAGTTGGTCACTTGCTGAGAATTCGTTGCTTGAAAAACCTTAACCAAGTGTTCTATCTTTCTGAGAGAAACACTTTTCTTACATTCTGAGTAACAGTTTAGTTTGAGGGTTCCCAAATTTTTTTCCCCACATAATCCTTTTTTGAAAGAATAATGTTTCTAGTAGATGGATTCCCTTCGTTTTTCTCCGTTATATACCCCACATAATATAATTTTATTGACATTAACTGTAATAACTGTTTTGCACGAACATAAATAATTTTTAACGTGAACAGAAAAGTAGGAAATAAAAACAATTAAATATTACTAAGATGATAGAGTGGAATATTACAAGTGCAAAGTTATTGGATTAGTGGTAGTGGAAATTATAAAAAATATAATCAGATTTATAGAAATGACTGTCACAAATGCCTGCATAACTGAGCTTTGATTGAGGGGGAAATAGTAACGAATAAATGTCTTGTTAGAGGAAAAGATTTTTTTCCTCCAGATATTCTAATTTTTGCTTAAAAAAGTCCGGTCTAAGTGATTTAAAATTGAAGTATTTTATTGATCACACTATTCCCTTCTCCTACTGATATAAATATTCCACCATTTGATGATTTTATATTAAGTAATTAAATTCAGCTGAATGAGTAAAACTAGTGTAAAAGATCGATTGGGAATACGTATACAAATCTTCAGCATATAGTATTACTTAACTCTTTCCAAATGCATACCATGAGCTATTTCGTCACCCATTTTTCATGCGTTCCACCGTTCAGTGCGAATGACAAAAGTTAAAATATGTTTGGGAACAGATCCAAAGGCCCTGTTGCGAAAAATAAATAAAAATGAGGGCCCTATCTAGGTTGGGTTTTATTAAGTAAAAATATAGAAATATTTTAAACATACAAAGCTACTTTAACATCAGCTCCTTAACGTGCTCTACAGAACATAGAAAAACAAAGCTTCGCATTACCTACATATACATGTACAAATTTCATTATTAACAAGAATACTTGGACCAGAGGTACTCGCAGAAGGCTAAGTAATTTTTGCTTAGTATCTTTTCCTTCTGGGCGTTGTTAGCGATTAAAAGCACGACCGGGTTTCTTTCTTCTTTTTTTTTTAATCCTAAATTTCAGTCTTCTAACTTATCCAATACAATTCGTTTGTACTCGAGTACTTACTGACGTTTAGAGGAGAGATAAACGTAACGCTACAAAACGTTGGGGAGAACCTGGTTATTTACTCTGGAGTATCGAACTCACCCACCAGAGGGCTTAGAGCTACAAAATAGTCCACCAAGATAAACAGGAAATGATACAAAAAATATGCAGGAACAAGAAAGTGCAACACAATATTAATACAATAATTTTTTAAAAAAATACTTGTGCAAAAGAACAGGGGGGAATTACATCAGTCTATTGCAGATGTGAGTAGATTGTGAAATATTGAAACAGAAAACAAGCTTATTATGAACCATATTGCTGTTAAAAATACATTAATTGCTTCCTCTGCAAGTTTTTTAAGAGGTTTTTAAGAGGTCAATTAACAGCTTATAATAAAACGAAAAAATTGAAAATAATATTGACTTTTCAATAAATTACGTTCACAACACTATACAAACAACGGAAAGAATTTAGGATAATTCCCTACAAGTTCGAAATTACTTTCAATTGAGTTTCCATGATTATAGTTTTGTTGCAACCTTTTGTATTTGTATCTCAAACGTGGAAGAAATTATCGCAAATTCGGCTTGTTTCGAGGACAGGATCCGAGCTTGATAGCCCCGGTGCACGGCACCGTCTAGCCCACTGGTAGGACTTATGGCTGGCGTATCATGAGTGCGAGCCCAGTACCGCTGAAGATCAGCCATGTACGGGAGCAATGCACGTTAAATCGGTGAAAAGCTCAAATGTTCTCCCGTTGGTGTGTGTGGTAGTTAGGAGAGGGGGTGCCAGCTCAGATGTCATCCTCGTCACTTGATCATGACTCAAACTTACGAGGTCTGTGTCCAAAAGCCCTCGTGTTAGTTGAACAGTGTGACGTTAATATTCACTCACTCACTTATTTGGAAATTCTGTAATAAACAACTACACAAAAAATATCCATGATTCAATTTTACACACTTTTTATTCTGAAGTTAAAAATACTGCTAGAAAATTATTCTGCTCCAGTTAATTGGAAATTTTAAAGTACTGTCGGATACATATTTGACAGTCTTTTTGATTCCTGATTTGAAAAGAGTTCTCTTTTTCTGACTTTTTACTGAAAAGAACATACTGCGTCATTTAATTATGTTTCATGAGGTATGTTTTCATAGTTTCTAAGCAATGAAAAACATTAGAAACTGTAACAGTTTTGATAGGAATTTCAGGACGGAATTTCTTATCATTTTCCAAACCCACGTCACTTATGAACTCATCTACACCTGTAAAGCCTAGAGCTGGAATGCACGATTTACCGTCGAAATTTGCTGCTCCAACGAAACTGTTTTTCTGTTCCGTGCAAAAAGAATATGTCTTTTAATAAAAATAAATAAAAATAAAAAGGGGGTGATTAGGTAGAAAAAAATCTTTTTTCGGTTTTTGAAATAAAGCGTTAGTTGGGACTTTTTATTCGTTAAAAAGAGGTAATTTTTTTTTGCTTTAATCTGGGAAAAACAAATTTAGTTAAATCACGAAGTTCGTTAAACATGGGTTCGGTAAATTGGGGTCCGATTGTGTATATATATACGATTGTACAAAAGATTTTTTAATAATTTTTATGTTATAAAATATTTTTTTTACAAGCATTTTATATCTGTTCCCAAGTCAGTTTAATTCTTAGAATTACCATAAAATCCGGCGTATACCGCGCAACGCCATATAACGCACTCCTATACTTTCAAGCTGCATTCTTTTTTTAATTCTGATGTATATTCGCCATATAACGCGCATTCACTTGTTTACGAAGAAGCCTGAAATGCATGTATGCAATGCTCTTATGTTTCTAATTCACTTATTCGAAGTATTGTCTAAGGCTTTTGATAAAATAGTATACTTATATAAAGATATAACGATAATTTGTATCTTTAAAATAAATAGTACTTCGTTTTATGTAGAAATTTACTTTTTTCTTTATGATAATGTCTTTTTTTTATTCTTAAAGCTGTCATTTTTATACCATGCGTATAACGCGTACCCGAAAATTTAAATATTACTTTTGGTTTATACGCCGGATTTTACGATATATCAATATTAGAATCGAATGATTTTTTTCATCAGCAGATCTTTTCAATAAGGATCGTTCCTACTAAAAGAAGACAGTGGAGAGAGATATAATCGCAGAAATGGGGTTCTAATCGAAACATCATACTTATTTAGAAAAAATGTTTCTTATTAAAGTCGCATTGCGCGTGTGACATTAAACAGAAAATTCCAAACGAGTTCTAATGAGCAACAATCACAAAAGGGATTTTGTATGACTGACCACCACCAACCGCGCCTTTACTCTTTTGAGTCGAACAAGTACCTGGACACACCTGCCATGCATCTAAGCACACACCTGTGGAAAGAATGTGGAATGAAACTAGATTTCGGGGAAGGTGTTTCTAAGGGTTGCAAACATAGACATAGTCATCACAAATTTAAAACCCAACAAAAAATAAAAAGACATGGAGAGAAACGAAATCCAGAAATACTCAAACTAGAAAAAGCTCATATGTATATTTCTAGTCATGCTCTGAAGTCACACCAATTATAAATTAAAGAAATAATTAGCAGTCTTTCGTATTTCTTCATGTGATAGAAAAATTTGCTTCCACATCTCTATAATAGGGCTTCTTAATAGGGTTATCCTATACTTTTCCTTTCTAATGATTGTTTGTATCATGAAATAGCATTTTTTTAAAAGTGTACATCTATCTTTTATTTAGAGTGTTTTAATGCTACTACCGCCGATTTACACGTACAAGCGACTATTTTAATAATATATTCCTTACAAAAATTACAGTAATATTTCTTTACAAATTTCCATTCCGAATTTTACTTGCTGAATTTTTCTATGAGCGTTATTTTCAAGTAATAAATTTCAATGAAATAAAATTTAAAAAAAAATTGTTTTACTAATATGACATCGTGTTACACAGACACAAATGTTTGACCAAGAATAACGGAGAAAAAGTAACAATTTTTTCCCGGCCGAACTTCTTTTTTACACAATAATTAATGCATCAAAAATAATTTTTCACGCAATTTTCATTCATGTGTATGCAACAAACGTAATGTGTACCAAAAGGAAACCTGTAATTTATTTTTAAAAAAAGAGAATTAAAAATTTGTGGGATTGCACTCTCGTTTCAGTTTAGGAAATTCTATACTTTTCATTACGCAAATTACGTAACTGTGTGTGTGTGATGACGCATATAAAAGTATTGACTTACGAATTTCATTTACTGGAAATTCTCTAAATAAACTTGTGGCAGTTTTCAACATTTTGAATTTCTGATGTTTGAATAGACAACCCGGATTAATGCTTTTTTTAAGTTAAATACATTTTCTACCTAGAAACGATAAATGTTAAATGTATATAGTGTGAAAAAGTTTTAATTTAGATTTATATCCAAGGCTCTCACAACTTTGGTGGCGTCAAAAAGAAAGGAAAAGAAAAAACACCCTTCTTATTAATGAAGCTATTTTAATAATCATTAATCTATTTTAATCCTGTTTAATTTGAAATGCCCTTACAGTTTTTACGAATGAACACAGAGTCAAAAGCAATACTTAAAAAAATATATATAACATTTTCCTAAGAAAAATCTCATTCATAACCAGGAAATTATTTTAAATCTACTACTAGAGGCCATTAAGCTTCAGATGAAACTTTAATAATTATCTCATTAAAAAATCCATTTTTAGGAATACTGCAGAAATGGTCTTAACATTTTTTTACCAGTACACGGAAGAAATTTATCCTAATAAAAATAATTTTAACAGATAGAAATTCCCCTTTTTGTGCACATAAATCTAAATCACGAAAAATTGGTAAATTTGGAATCAGGAACTTTGAAATCAGCCCGCGTATACAAAGAGTTTTCTATTTCTATTCCCTCTGAGCTCGTTATTGTTCTCAGCTATTTTGTGAGGAATTTTCCGGACATAACTATTTTTTATTTTCTGATCAATCACAGCACAAATTTTGAGGTATTTTTTTATAACTTTAAATTTCTAAATAATTTATTAATGCATAAAATATTTTATTAATGGAATGGTTATACACAAATAATATAAATGAGCCGAAAAAAACTGTATTAGAATGAGGAGGAGGGACAGAAAAACAATAAGATACCTCAAACAGAGTATGGTTATTTCGTTAAAACATAAAGTAATGTAAGTTTGAGAGAGACGTGGATAATACTGTTTGAATTAAGACCTAGACTAGGAGTGACCAGCCTGCGACACGCGTGCTTTGTAACATTGGTGCACGAAGACTTGTTGAAAAATTTGAAAACATAATTCAAAATAATTTTTTTTTACTTTTATTAAAATGCGGTTATCTCAGATTAAAAACTCTCAAAATTTAGTAAAATCAAAACGCACTTAGAGTTCATTGAGTTACAGCAGAAAATTATCGTGTAAAGGATATTCCTTCCTTGTTGTGTGCTCTGGCTATCCAAAAGAAGTGCACTCGCGAGATTTTGAAATTTCAGGGAGCGCGTTTTAAAATATCTGGAAGAAAACAATGAACCTTGAGATAACGTTTCCTGTTTAATATTTTGAATTGCACGTTGATAATTATATTATTCTGCTTGAGTTTTGTTTAGTATTTTCATTGCATTGACCACGTTTAGGGCAGCGATGCACGTTAAATCTGTCGAGAGCTGAAACGTCCTCCCGTTGGTGGGTAGTGTAGTTAGGAAGGGGGTGTCCAGCTCAGGTGTCGTCCACGTCACTTGCCCATGGTTCAAAATGACGTGGTCCGTCGCCAAAAGCCCTCGTGTAGCTGAACAGTGCGACGTTAATATTCAATCAATCAATCAATTCATTGCATTGAATTTGGTATCATGACAACTGATGATTCCTAATTTTTCTTTATATTATTTTATTATTTGAATTAATGTTCCTTTGTGTGTGTTGGTATTTTGAATATGCTATTAATTTATTTGCCCATTTAAATTGTTTTCTGAAGTGCATAATAATTTATAAGATTTTAAGGCTAGCCATATTTTAAAGTGTATTCCCATATCTGTAAGAGCTTTGGTGGACAATCAGGCCCTGACCTTAGTTATTTATTTTATTTATTTGAAACTCTTAAATTTTTTCAATCATGTCATTTATGGGAAAAGGGAAAAAGCTGATCTCATTAAGCTTGCTATTGATTTAGGTGAATTTGAGTCTGATGGAAGAAGTGCTAAAAATAATTGAATTAAGGGCTAAAATTTTAACAAATGATGCCTATAAGGAAGACCCTGAATTTGTGAAATGTATCGTATCCAATAGGATAGACAAGGAAAATGAACAAAAGGAGCAAACACTGCATGAATTTGAGCTGCAAAAATACGACTGCAAAATGAGACTCAAAGAGTCGTAGGTCCACAAACCCTACCCCAAGCAAAAATTGAATTAAAAAAGCTGTTACCAACATTCAATCCTGAAGTTGATAACAGGGACTTGTTCCTCACCTTATTCAAACATCAAATGAAGCTTTTGGATTTTGGTGAATATCTGTGGGTCCCTTATCTCATTGGTGCCCTACCTAGTGATGTAACCTCCCTCATTGCCCGTGACCTCGAGGAGAAATACAAGGATTACTCCCACATTCGTGGAATGCTTCTGCAACGGTTCAAGTTAACCGTAGAAAAATTCCGGGAGCTGTTTTCAAGTCACAGAAGAACCCTAAATGGGACGTGGAAAGATTATTATTTTGAAATCCGAGCATATTTTGAAGGTTGGCTCAATGAGCTTAAAATAGATTCATTTCATGGCTTGAAGAATTTGATGATTGTCGATCAAATGAAAAAGAGATGCTCTCCAGAGTGTAAGGAGCATTATCTGGATATCTAGGAAGAACTTATCTCACCAGAAATGTTGGTAAACAAACTGGAAGCGTTTGACAACATTCGGCGCTCCCTACCCAGTGGACCTAGGAGACATATAAAGGTAAATGAAACCTTCAATGATGGAAGACAGTTATCATCCAGGAAACCTGATCGCCTTCCTAAAAGGGAATATTCCCATTCAGTACCAAATGAGAGATGCCCTCTCAGATGCTATGGCTGTCAGACGGGGGTGATAAAGTCGGTGCCCTACCTGAAACCCCCAGCTCCTCAAAAAGAACAGACGTAGCAACCAATCACATCAATGTTACACAGCTAGACCAGAAACTCTCAATTGCCTTAATCAGCAAATTTTCTTGGAAAAAGGGCTTTTGTGCAATCAGGATTTTCCCCATTCAATTGCGGGGGAAAGGGGATGTCCAGGTAATTAAAAAAAGGGGACTCCTCTTCCGGAAACCCAAATTGCAAGGGAAAAGCAGCAGATGGTAAACAGACCACAGAGGGGAAACCCTCACAACTCAAGTGATGGTAGAAATTGAGGAGATCAATCGACCAAATTTATAATTCCCCCAAAAGCAAGAAATCAACTTTTCCCCTGGAACCGATTTCCGGTTCTGCTTTTTGGGTTTCCCAGATGTGAAAATGAAATTTGGGACTTCTGGAACAAAACCCTCCCCAAGTATTCATCTGGTAAAAAATGGACACCTCGTCCTAGCTGAAAAGATGAAATTTGGGAAAAAAAAACCCCTCTGTCAGAAGGGAATTTAACCCTTCTGGGAATCCTTCCAAAATGTCTTCAAACCCGGGGGGAGAAGCAACAACTATCTTAGAGCACCACACCTCTGCTTTAACTCCTTATAATAGTGACAGGGTAAAACCCCTTATTCCTCTTCGTAAACGTGGCCGTCGACCAAAGGTCCCATAGACTCCTGGTTCCTCGTCGGGACGCCGTCGGAACCAGAGGAGGAGGATGTAACAAATGGTAATATTTATTATTTATTTATTGTAATGTGATTGCTGGATGGCGCCACCAGACAGAGTACTTACAGGGTTTCCCCTGGTGGAAAACCGGGTGTTGAATCAGTAGGATGGCGGACCTGTTGGTGTACGTATCGCGCGGGAAATCCTTCCCATGTGTTCCTGTAATTTTATATATGTATATCCTTAGAACTGTATAGCTGTACATATATACAGTAAATAAACTGTGTTTTAGCCCTGACGTGAATTACGCTCATCGAATGATCCATAAATTTATCCCAGCGGGCTAAAGGTTTTTTTTTGTAATTTTTTACCAAAAAGGGAAAATTAAAAAAGCATTAATTAAAATAAAGTTGGGTAAAAGTACAATTTTTCCAGTAAAAAATTTTTTCGATGTTTTCTATCTGAGACCATACAAATTTACATTGTAAACATCTAATAAAACATACAGCTGTCAAATTTTTAACCCGTCTAAAACTATTTTCATTTAGCTGCCATGCGTTTCCCTTTCATAATGGACAAAATAAACAAAATTCAATCTAGAATAAAATTTTTTTTTTTTTTTTAAAAAAAAAATTAAAAACAAAGTGCAAATTTAGTAATCCTTTTTTTGTCTATAAGTCGGAAAAAAGCCTAATATTCTTTTAATTAAAGATTTAGTAAACACCAATAATTTTGAAATGTCCATTTATGAATATATATATATGACAGAAGCTAAAACTGCAGTCTGTCAACGGGGAAACATGGAAATTTTGTTTTTTGGGAAAACTCAAAATTTCTGAAATTAATAAGGATACTCCCTAAGTATAAAAAAGTAAAAAAATTTTTGAAAATATATATATGACAGAAGATAAAACGAGTCTAGTCAACGGGGAAAAATGGAAATTTTTTTGTGAAAGAAATCTCTTAAAATTGTCTAAATTAATAAAGGGTACTCCATAAAAAAAATCAGTAAAAATTTATTTTAATATACTATAATAAAATATACATAATAAAATAAAATTATATACAAAAAGAATAAAATTGAAAAAAATAAAAAAAAGAAAATAATGGATGCAAACCCCAGAACCAAATGTAAAGGTATTGATAAATATTTAATGTTTCGCCTAACTTGACAATTTTAAAAAAAACTTGGGACGATTCCAAAAACAAATTTGAACATTAATTTCAATATAAAAAAAAAAAACAAGCTTCTCCTTTCCTCTACAACCTGAAATTAAAAAGTCATTTAAAGGGTGGGTTTTCCTACCTTTTTGCTTTTCTGCTTTTGTAATTCCGTGGAAGAAACTTGATATTAATAGCCGACAAGTATAATTGAATATAATTAAATATTATGATAATTTTCTAAGATACAAGTCTTTCACTTTTTTTCCCACTGAAACAATCGAGGGCCAGCTTTACGAATTAGTTTTCAACATCTCATTATCTAAAAAGAACAAACTTTCTTCATCTATGCTTTAATCTGTTCAAAAAATATTTATGTCAATAAGTATATTTTTTCCAAAACTAATGCAATAGAAATAAAAACACAGAAATCTTGGTCTACCTGAAAAAATGCAATATCTATAAAAGAATTACTTGTTTTATTATTATTATGGTGCTTCCTGTATGTAAATTCATATAAAATCTTTGCTTTAATAGAATACAGGGCTCACACCAGGGAACACCGGTATGATCATAGGATTCAGAAAGGGAGAAACGTAATCTCACATATGATACCGTGATCCCATATATGTGATCATGGTTCTGAACGAATAAATAAATAAAAGCGTAAAATATACTTAATCGGGTTAAATATCAAGAATCTGATATATATCACATTCATTTTCGTCCAAATAAACAAAACACTATGGTCACATTAAAGGTGTGTTATAAACCAGAAGATCAATATGTTGTGAATTAAAACTTACTTTGACTGGCTTGTTGTTTTTATTATAAAATTACAGATTAATAAGATTTCTTAGAAATATCAATAGTTTTTTCCAAAGGTATTTGGGTC
>BMAV01000759.1:0-275785 GCA_019973955.1 Trichonephila inaurata madagascariensis
ATTTTTTAATACACTTTTGCGGGAATGTTGAAAATGCTGTGAAAATTATATGAAGTCCGGATCATAAACTGTATAAAAGAAAAGTTGAGACAAACAATTCAAGGGTATTGGGTATAGCTAGCAAACAAATAACAACAGCTACTTAACAATACAAGCAGATACGTTTCTAATAAAAAATATCTGATCATTATAATTTTGCAAACTGTCACATTCTTTGACAAATATTTGGCTCTGAATACAAGATGGGATTTTGCCTAGATACCTATTGTTCTGTTTTGGAGAAAACATTTTATGAAGAAAAAGTTATAATTTTAAAGTTTTCATTGTTTTCTAGTTTTTCTTAAAATTTCAGCAGATTAAAGTCATCTTTTCTTTTAATTTTGAGGAGGAAAAACGGACATTTCAGAAGAACAAAACCAGTAAAATATTGCTGAAACTATATTTTTTCTAAGATATTTCTATGAAAGAAATGTTTAGGAAGGAAAATAAATCTTTAAGACGCCAAAATTGTGATTCAAAGAAATTTTATTTTTTAGAGAATATGCAACTCAAGTAAATAACATCTACTTGATATATATTGTTTCTAATTAATTAAAACACTCATAAAACTCTCTATAACTGTTTTTTTTTTAAATATTGAAGAGTTGTTAAGGAACTTTTTAATATTTATTTTACAGTTCAATTTGCTTTACTAATTAATTAACAAAACTATATAACATTGGAAATAAGAATATATGTATGATAATAATTGATACAAATTGAATAACAGATATTTGATCTAATAATGTTGATTACTTTTAGATTAGAAATATAATTAAATTTGAAATGATTATGTGATGACGAAAAGCATTGATAAAGAAACTAAGTATAAGAATTTGTATGAATTGTAGAGCTTTTTATTGATCTCAAAAATTCTTCTGTGATGGAGTTTGACTTTCAAAACCATTTGTTATTCTGTAATGTACACTGCTGCTTGTAAAAAATGCAAAATCATGAAGGAATCATAAGAATTAAATAAACATTGCAGCAAATATCAATCATAGGATGTTACGTAAATTAGTAAAGTTTCAGAGCCGATGCAAATGCCCAGCGTGCTCTGTGCACTCTGAACTGATGCTGAAAGCGTATAAATAGAGGACTGTAGCGGGGCGTTGAAAATAGTTAATGATTATTTGTTAGTGGTGAACGTTTAGTGAGACCTATATATGTCTCCACGACAAAAAAAGGAGAAATGTCAACAAGTTACGGAGTTTGAACGGAAGAGGATTATCGGCCTTCGAGAAGAAGGATTTTCTTATCGAGAATAGGAGTTCGTGTGCAGCGGAACAATTCCACAGTGATACGAATTTGGAAGAGCTTTGGACCGACGAGCACCGAAAAACTCGAAAAACTGTCAGTGGACGAAGAAAGGTGACGTCAGTGCGCGATAATCGACACCTGCTCGGCATGGCGGTGAATGACCGTACAGCTTCTTCCAGGCAGTTGACAGCCATAGGTGTACTATTGTCGGCTTCGTCAATTCGTCGACGTCTGCTGCACTGTGGATAGCGTGCAAGGGTGCCTTTATACAGGATCTTATTCACGGTAACTATCGACGATGGCGTCTGCAATGGGCTCATGAGCACAGAGCCAGACAAGCCGATTGGTACCAAGTTGTCTTTTCAGATGAATCACGCTTTAATTTGTGGGACCATGATGATCGCATTCGTGTTAGACGCAATGCCGGTGAACGCTGCCTTCCAAAGTGCGTTATCGGACGGCATAGTGGCCTAACATCCGGAGTCATGGTTTGGGGTGCGATTTCGTATCATGGACGATTCAATCTGCTACGAAATTAGGATAATCTCAATAGCAACAGGTACGACCGTGAAGTGCTACAGCTTGAAGTCATTCCCTTCATTTAAGACATTCCTGGAGCTATCTTTAGAGGATAATGCACGCCCACATGTTGCAAAGACATGCATCTTCTTTCTTGGACTGATTATTCCCAGGATATGTCACATATTGATCATATGTGGTATTTTGTAGGTCGGCTTCTTGCTCGTGATCCGTGTCCGGCAGCTTTAAAAGCCGAACTTTTTCTGCGCATACAAACAATATGGAATTCTCTTCCACAAACAGACATTCAAAATCTCTTTGACTCTATGCCACGTAGTATAGAAGCACTTTTTGCAGAGCATGTTGGCTGCACCAAATACTGATTTCGGACACTTAATATTTTTTTTTTTCTTTTTACTTTGAAAATGTCGTTATTTATTTGTACTAATACAATTAATTTGTGCATTGTATTTCATTTAATTCTGATGATTTCTTCATGGGGTTGCATTTTTTACAAACAACAGTTTATATAAGTAATGGATAATAAATAACTAGAGAAATTATAGCCTTTTTGCTAAGATAATAAAATAATAATAAATGTCTTACTATTCTTTTGTAAAGGAAAACAATACAAATGCATAGGAAAACAAAAAAACTCGTATATGAAAATTTATTTCCATTTAAAAAAGAGAACTCTTATAGAAATACATTTCTAGGAAATTATAAAAAAAAAAAAGAATGTTTTTAACACATTTAAAATAGTTCTTTTTCTTTTTATCAAACGCATCAGCATGATTTCATTAAGCTTGCTTTAAAATTCTGATTTCTCCATGTTTGCGTCGTAATGGAAATCCTGATTGAATTCCCATGTTTTCATTAGATAATTGCAAACATCCTCCATTGCATTCTCGGTTAAGCATCCATCGGCAAATAGTGCGAGATAAATGATACGCTGATATGAGTTTTATAGATAACTGGATTTAAATTTGAGAACTGCAGACAATTTACAATTCCTTGAGAAACGAAACGTGAAATAAGATGATACAGGACTAAAGAGATGTGTCTGCTTACCAGGTAATCGAGCAGAATACCTGAGTTGTTACCAATTTTTCTTTGTAACACGTTTTGTGTTTAACTTTACCATAAATTATTTTGTTAAGTAAATTCAATATTAAGTGTATTTAGTTTTTCTTTTTTATTTTGAATTTTTAATACTTTTAACTACAGAGAATAAATCTACATTCAAAATGCACTTTTTTGTGTTTTGGTGTATCCCTTTCGCACTAGAACAGATTCTAATTTTCTTTCCTTTTCAATAACTTTTACAATTCCTTGCTAGTCTAAAACCACTTCTCGAAACCTGTAAAATCAATAAAGGAAAATAATTGGCAGAAAATATTATGCAGTACTGAGTAAAGTATGTTATGAAATAAATAGTGTAAAGATATTAAATTTGCATCGAAAATGGAGGTTGACCAAAAAAATATCAGAAACCTGAATCAGATCAAAATATGAAAAGCTTCAGATACCTGAACAGGATTTAAAATTATATTAATTTCTCAAGCATAAAGAGTTTTGCCGTAATATACTCAGTCGTAAAAACATGTTATCTAGATAAGAGTCAAAGTTATTTCTTGAATATCTTTTGCAAAGTAACTCTGCCCTCAAAAATGTGCGTGAAAATTTCATTAAAATATGTTGATGATTATTCATTCATATCTCAACAGAATATTTAAATGAGAAAATAATGCACAGTTTATGAATCTGTCCTTTGTCTTAAATAGCTATTAAAAAGAAAAAAACAACATTAAATCTGAATATCATATAATACACTGGCACGTGTATATATAGGCTTATTTATTAAATAAATAGTAAACGAACTTAAAGATAAATTAAACAAACGTATGGAGCTGTGAATAAAATATCTACCATTACGCTAAAATATCCAAGTTATAACATACATTTTAACCATTCAAGAGACAGAGTATTTTTACTTTATACTTGTTATAATATCCTTTAGAATATTTTAAGCCCTTTGAAATAAAAAAAGATTTATTGATTGTTTGTTTGTTTGTTCAAACAACACACTTAACAATAACACAGGAATTATTGAAGACGTACCACGTAAGTTTGAATCGGAGTCAAATGAAGATGATGTACTGGAGTCGGCACCAACTCTCTAAGCCGACCTTTCTATAAAGCAAGGATTCTAAGCCCCGAAAGATTTAACCGTGAATCAGTCCTCTACATGGAGAGTCCACTATACAACTAAAACATAATCTAACTAGTCAAAACCAATGCCGATATGATGCTTATAGAGTCCATGAGCGAGAGCCCATGAGAATTATGGCTAACACAGCCATAATTATCATGTCGCTACATTACATAAATAAAATTCGAAGTTCCAATATCCTACAGTTCAGATTTTGAATGTACTTATTTGCTTAAAAGAATGCAACTAGTAAGATATTTTAAAAATATTTCGGATTGAATTACTATACGTTTAAATACGCCAATTTTTTTAACTATACATAAATATATAACAAAATCATTGCGAAACAAACTATCTATATTATCTTATTACATAGATAAATGGTGTATAATTTCTTTCCCAGATACATTTAAAATCAGTTGGTGTGAAAAGATTTTAAATAGACAGTTCTACTGGAAGAAACTTCAAGGTTCAATTATAAATTTAGTTTCAAAAACCATGTTAGTTAAAAATATTACTTTTAAACAATGGGATTTGATTTGGAAATCAGCAAAACAATCAAGTACACTTGGTACATTTGGAGGCGTTTGATTCTTTTGATTCTCATTATATATGGATAACAGTTATCCACGGGTGAGAAATTTAATTTCAAAGTATTCAAAATTAGTCACGCTTTTCAAAAATAAGCAATATTTGACGAAATATATGAAGCTGAAATATATTCCTCAATTAACTGATATATGTCCCAAACAGAGAAAATATTTAGGCATAAACGTAATTAAATATTTAATTTCACAACACAAACGTGTAATGAATAGATGTGGCAGACATATTAACAAGCATAAAACAGACGTTTAGAATGTTATCTTGAGAATTATACAGAAATTCCTAATACTATATTTATAGAAGAGATCAAATTTCTAATTTTCAGAAACATTGAATTTCTCTTTATAACTGATGAACTAACCGTTCTTCTATCATTTGATGAGGTGGAATAAATTTGTTAAACAAACTTTCATTTATTAACAAATTAGGCAATCGATATTATTAGGCAAACTGACTATTAAATTTTGAATACACTGAATAATAAGGATATGTTAATTATGATCTTTCAATGTATACATTATTAAAATTTATTAATTTTTTTAAAAAAAAGCTACAGTAAACAAATTTTCGAAAAAAAACAAACAATGTTTACTTTAAAAGGAACTAATGTTGCAACACAATCCCGTGCTAATTCTCAATAGCGTTTGCAGATTTTCGAAGGAAATTTTTACACACTTCTATTCAATGTAAAATATATTTATTACAATAACGTGTTTTTATTATCTAAAAAAATGTAATAAAATTATTTGCTTTGTTTTATTCTGATTGCATTCATTTTCCAGAAATTCAGTTTCTTCAAAATAATTTGCAACAAAAGTAAATTATTTTCTAATCAAAAAGAATTTTAAAAAATAGAACTAAATATTAGCAAAGCGTAAGAGAACGGGATTTTTTCAGTTATTTCCATTTTTTTAAAAAAATAATTAAACCAGAAAAATAGATTATATTTTACAGCCTGTAATTTTATATTATCCATGCAAATTTATTTTAATTAAGAACTGAGAGAATTATTTAAAAAAAAAGTTAAAGAAGTTTATTTCAATGATTATTAGAAGAACAAAAATGTATTTTAAATTTTTTAAACAATTAAATTTTTTGATGAAGGGGGTTGCTTTTGTTTTTATATTGATTTAAAATTAAATTATATTAAATTATTTTTCGTTCAGTAAAAATTAAAACAAAGTTATAAATTTTTGGGAATGTCAATATTCATTTTAAAACAATAACGGGGGGAAATTACATTAAGTAGGAATGAAATTTTAAAATTAAAAATTTTGGGTAGAAACCCGCCCAAAAAAGAGTTTAAACCTCCCAAATAAGTATATATTGCGTGAAGGCAACTATACAATCGCGAAATTCAAATACTTTCCTAGAAGAAACATGTTTTTATCAAATAAGGTTTCTTTTAAGAAATACTTCCTTTAAAACAGTTTAAAAGATACAACTATCAGACTATTATCCAAAATTAAGTAACCAAATAATCACCCAATATTAACCATTTAAATTTATTAAAAATAGCTTTTATTCGTTGATCATTTTAATCAGCAATCACAGTTGGGGTATAATAAAATTTTAAAGATCTAGAATTTGTTTGGGACTTTTTTTTAAAAGATTTGATTGGGGAACTTTTTTTAAAATTTAATTTTTTTGGAATATAATGCCCCCCCTTTTTTTTTGAAAAAAGAAATTTTTACACGGTAGAAAATTTTAAATTGGGTGAAAAAAATGAGACACAATAAATTTGAGGCATAATTGAAATTTTTGCGATGTCATATTAAGATTTTGTGTATCGATTTATTGTCATTAAAATTAGAATATTCCATGGGCAACAACCCCTAATTGCAATCACCGTGGTTAGAGTTTGGCCTTTTTTATTACATACGTTTTTGTTTATGAAATAATCATAGCAAATATTTGTTTCTCCCTTTTTTCCCGTTGCTTAATATTCCCTTAAAAAGATTCTTTTTAAAAAAAGAAATTTGGAAATTTAATGTTTTTTACAAATGGGTAATGCTGAATTTTTAACAAAAGCATTTGATGAAAAATTAAATTTGAATGGGAAATTGCAATTTTTCGCCAAATTTTGAAAAAACGGGAATAATATTAAAAAAGTTACCTAAAAAAGATAATAATCAATTGGGGATTCAAGGGCCCAATTGTAAATAAATGTTTTTTTAAAAAAATTTAGGCTTTAAAAATTAAATTACAAGGCCCATAATGTTTTTTTTCCTTTTCCCAAGAAACTTTAGAGGAAAAATCATCTGTAGTACTTTTTTTCAATATTTTCCGCAGTTTAAATTTTTATTGTTAGAGTTTTTCCCCAAAAGTTTTCAAATTACAGCCTAAATCCCTTTTTCTTCTTGTATCATTTTTTTGTTTTAGTTTGGAAAAAACAACTTCAAAAATAAGAGTATTTTTTATAAAAAATATAAGAATAAAAGAAAATTTATTTATGACAATTGGAAAAGGAATCATCAAAAAGGTTTTTTTTTCTTTCTTTAAAAAGGGAAAATTGGGAAAACTTTTTCAAAGAGCTAAAAGGGTTTTTTTAATTTTAGTGACTGAAACTGTTCTTCCAAGAAATTAAAAATTTTTTTCAGAGCAAATTAAAAAACATAGAATAAAAACCCCCTTCATTAGCTTCTCATTTAAAAAAAAAAAAGATCCCGATGCATGTTTGGTTTTGAGAAAATGAGGTGGCAGATACCCTGGCTAAAGAAGCAAGGTAATTTAACAGAAAAAAAAGTGCTTCTCAAATTTTCCAAGGGCGACCCAAAAAATTCAAACAAATTTTTCCCCCTTTTTCCATACCCCAACAATGTATTGAATTCAATAATCCCATATTTTTTACGCAAAAAAGAAAGCCCCTCTTTTTAACCCTCTTGGCCCCGGCCAGATAAAACCCCTCGCTTAGCCTAAGCGTTAGTTCCACGGACGTATACATGCGTCTTTCCGACGCGATTTTTTTTCTGTGCACTCCCGTCCTTAAATTATCCCAAAGCCCTTTGGGGAATAAATTTAAAAAAGGACCTTGGGGAAAATTTTGAAAAAAATTTATTTTTTTCCCCGGGATTTTTTATTTACCCCCCCAAAAAATCAAGTTCGGTGAAGGAGAAGCGTAGTTTTTAACCCGGGGGCTAAAGGATTGATTATAAGCCATCAAATTATCAAGATAAATTTAAATTTTTTATGTAATTTTATATATGACAAAACCCATGGGGTCATTGGGGAAAGATATTTTTTTATAAGGTTTAAATGTGCATTTTATTTTTTTTTTATTATGCCAGAATGTATTTTGTTGGTTTACTTTCAGTAAACAAATATATATATTTTTTAAATAATCTTTTATTTTCGATTTTCAATATGATCTCAGAGTTATCACGCCTCCTACAAGGGCGCATCCCACATTTTGAGAAACGCTGCAGTAAGGCCAACACTGCAATGATCGCCCCTCTAAGCAATATAAACCCAGTAGCAAAATCAAGACAAAAGGAAAATCAAGCTCTGAAACACAAAAAATTCCCGAAATTTTATGGCGGGGGTTTCCCCAAGGGTTAGAACAAAAGCACAGGGGCATGGGGAATTTTGGAGAAACCCGGGGCCCAAAAAAGACCGTTTCTGCAAACATTGGAACCCCCAAAACAGACCTTAACACAGAACATTTTTTTTCTGTCCTGCCATTTTTGGCAAAATTAAAACACATTAAAAACCAAAAAGTGGGGACTTAAACAAAAAATCAGTATCCAGATTGCCGATGTTGCCTTTTTTCCGACCTTTTGGTTTATATCTAATTTTTGTCCATGATAAGATACAAACCCAAAACTATACGTTTTCGAAATTTGTTCCACCCTTTATTCTATAAAAGATGTGTGCAAACGACTTCCAAACTTAAAACTTTGACTTAAGAATTACTGGTTTTTGATTCCATACCTTCATTTCTATTTATTACAGTTTGTAACCCATATAATATGTTAAAATGTAAATATGTAAATATGTGTACCATGTTAAATATGTAAAAATCATCTATTGTTAAGTCATGTAACATTATCCCCTAATTTTTTTAAATTTTTTTCCCTTGGGGTTTAAAATTGTTTCATAAGGCTTTCAAAACAATTACACTTAAATTTTAAAGCATTTTTTTTAAACAAAAAAGAAAGATTTTATTTTTTACAAAAAAAACAACAAAATATTTGCATCTGCTGCTAACGCCGATAAAGCCTTTTATTGATTAAGCGTTTTCGGGTTTAAATTTTTTTTTTCCTTTTTCAGGGTTTTTAACCCCAATACTCTATTCAAAAAATATAAAATTCGAATTACATGTAACTAAGCTAACAAGTGGAATAAAAAAATTAGACTCAACACATTTTTTTTGCACTAATGGTAAAAATTTTTTAAATTTTAGAATTTTACACATTTATTCAGTATTCTTATTCAGGATAAGCATCTCCAGTCTTGGGATCTATATATTTTACTAATATTAAGTATGCATTTTATTCAGGTACTTTTTTTATATTGTTACAATTGATGGTGAAAAATGATGTTTGATCATTGTTAATTACGTGTATTACCATTCAATACCTGGAAATAAAAAGCTTTTTTCCTTCTTTTTTTTTAATGCTTAAAAAAAGGGAACTCTATCATGTTTTTGTTCGTAAAATATGGGGACAAGGAATAATGGGGGGCAAAAAAGTTATAAAAAAAAAGTTTTTTTAATGATCGGAAAATTCTTGATTTAAATTCGCTCATTACGTTTTAAACTTATTTCCTATATCAGCGCTTCTCAAACTGTGGGGTATGCCCCCTGAGGGAGGCTTGATAACCTTACAAGGAGGGCGCAAGCATATCGAAAAGTCGAAAATAAAAAATTAAAAAAAATTAAAAAATTAAAATTATTAGTTTATTGGGGAAAAGGGAAACAAAACAAAATGCATTCTGACAATAAAAATTAATACTTATTATAGTTACAACTTTGGGAAAAACACACAAAATTCAAATATAATCTGATAATTAATTTATCAATACTTAATTAAGAACATATTTGTTAATTACTATTGGGGCCCAATTTGGGGAAAGTCTTTTAAAAAGCAAAAATTTTTTTAAATGAAGGTTTAATTTAAAATATATTGGGCACCCCCTATTATTTTTTCTATATTTAGCTGAGATCTATATTTTATCTTTAAATCAGCCGCGGCAGAAGATCTGTTTTCACAAAAAATAGGATGTTGGGGAAAATTTTGGGGTTAGACTTTTAAAAAATGGGTGACTGGGAAAAAATAAAAAATTTTAAATTTTTTTTAAAAAAAATTTTTTGGGTTTAATTTTAAAGATCAGAATGGAAAAGTAGGATAATATTTTTCCTATTGCTTAAAAATAACTTACTTTAAAAAAACTATTAAATTAAAAGCAACATTCCAAAAAATTTAAAAAAGTTTCTTTATAACTTTTTATAGTTTTTTAAATATGATTGTATTGTAATTTTTGCGTCAAAGTCTATTATTATTGCATTCAATACATTGTTTTAAATTTTAAGGGGGCAATGAAAAATATGACTGGAAACGGACCGAAAATTGAAAAGTTTGAGAAACAACCCCGCCCCCCCATAAAATTAGGCCACACGATTTATTTTTTTTTTTAATTTTTTGTAAACTCTTTCTTAGTTCAATTTTGCTTTCTTTTCAACCCTATTACATTATTTCTATTTTATTTCTGCATTTTTTGATGTTTTTTTAACCCGTTTTAGGAAACCCTGATCCAATTTTGGATCACGCGTTTCTCCCTCCCACGGCATCATATTGGATTGAGCTTTTGGGACCCATGCAAAACCCGAATTAGGGAAAGTTTTCCCCTATTAATTTTTAAAAAGCCCCCCCTTGGCGGTTAAAACCGATTTTTTGAATAATGTTTCATAAAAACTTTGAACTTGATATGTATTTTTAGTTCCGTTTTTTTTTTTTTAAATTTGGGTCCAGATATTTATACAAACGAAAGTTTTTAAAAATTAGAAAATTTATTTTACTGGAGAAAATTATTAGGTAGATAGCATTTTTATTATTAAATATAACTGTAAATTTTTATCGTGATCTTTCTTTTGATCGTTCATTCGAAACAATTCTTTTTGATAAAAATGAATCATAAACTCTTCATTTCTTCTGATATATGTTTGTTGATTTTGTGATTTCCTTTGTTTCGTTATATTAATAAGGTACAAAGAGAAAAACTCATTTTTAATTTGTAGTGTATATCATTTATTCAGCAGGTGAAGTATCATTTCTGCGTTTAGATTTAAAAGAAATACATAAGCCAACTACCCAATGATTATGTACTGCATACGGTAAGATGTAAAAAAATACGCCTAAGTAAAATACCGTGTTTATCTTTATTATGGTATTTTAAACGATTTTCTTAATGATTTGATTTGTAACACTATAGATAGGGAAAAAAAAACTAACGCATCCTAACTCGAATAATAATAATGCATTTTAAGCAAAGCGAAATGATTATGTTTAAATTCATAAATAATGTATGGTTTCACTTTTATTTTTTAAAAAAAAATCCCAATAAATTTATAAAGTTTTTATTACTTGGATATAATTTTCAATTTAACCAGCCTAACTCTTCATGGTGTATATTGTATCAAGATAAAGAGCTGTTTTTGTTTCTGTAAATGTACAAAAAAAAAGTACACAAAAATTAAAATGTATTCAACTTTTAAAAAAGAAAATTTGGGAAAGAATATTAAACAATGATCTAAAGCAGGGGATTCATTTTTTTCTGGGGGCCGTATACAGATGCGTCAGCTATTTCAAGCAGGTTTGCATCATGAGGATAAACGAGGGGGAGGGGTAATGTTGAAAATTGATCAAAATATTTTTAACTCTTGATTTGCTTTTTTTAAATTTACAATTTCTTTTTACTTTTTTATTTTGTCACTAATATTGAATTAGAAGCTTTTAATAAACACCCCTTTAATTTCCGCTTTAGTAAACTGTTTCATATGATTACCACAATATATCAAACTCCAATATGTCTTTGTTACCGTTGTGACATTACCACTGACAAAACTCTTTGTTGCTGTGACAAAGATTTTTCAAGAAATCCTATTTAATACCTCTTGAAAAGAGATCTTCGAGGAAAAGTGTCAATGAATGATTCCCGTTTATTGGTTTTTTTTAAATACAGCACTTTCGTGACAAATCAAACAGTTACTCATCCATGTTTGTTTTTCCCTATAAATTAGTCAGCTTCCCAATTGTCTTGAAAAGATATATTTTTATCGAATATTTTTCGCTTGCAAGATATGAAAGATAGTTAAAAACTAGTTCCATCCATAAAATTGTCGTTACTTAACTGTTGTCTGTTATCACTAACCCTTTAAACCCGTTAAAAAAAAAAAAAAAAAGAATATAAATTGGCACCTTTGGGACACCCCCGAAAAGCAAAATTGATGAAATTTACTTTGACCCCACTTTTTTTAACATATTGTTCTCAAATAAGTTAATTTTTTCGGGGAAAGCAATAGGCTTTTGACTGGACAACTTAAAAAGACCCAAATTTTAGCCGCACGTTGAGTATCCCCCTTGGTTTTAAAAAGTAAATATAATGCTTTATCACTTAATTTATTTTAAAAAAACAGGAAAAAAAAAAATTAAGAAATTTCCCCTTTACTTTAAATGGGTTTAATAAGAAAGTATTTTATTAACGGTTTTAAAATTTAAATAAGATACATATAAAATATATATATATATATATATATATATATATATATGGGGCAAAGCTTCCCATTTTTCCATTTTTTAAAACCCGGTTGAACCCCAATTTTCATTGCGCCTCCTAATACAACAACAATGTATTGAATTCAATAATAATGTACTTCGATGCTAAAACATCAATGTGACTATAATATTTCAAACTGTACATATTATCAATATATGTATTATATTTTATATATGACAAGCCCGTGGAAGAAAGTAGTAATAAACTTGCTTTTAATAAAACATTTCTGTAATTGCTTGAATTCTGATAATCATACATTAAGCGATTTTTATTTATTTATTTTTTTTTTATAATCGCAAAGAGTCTCTTCAAGTTTCACCAAAAATTAACTGTACATAAAAAAATTTTTCCCAATTTTAGGTTGGTTTGGCTTTTTCGAAACCAAATTTCAACCAGAATATTTCCCACAGCAGAAAATTACAGCAGCCCCAGCTGTAATGAATTTTATACGACGTGGCCGATGACGACATGATCAAAGCTTGTACTCTGTAGTGGATTGATTACGTCAGTCGGCTCAGCAAGTACGGCCATAACTCTTCATGTCTATCTAACCATGCACAACAAAGCTACATTATCTTATTTGTCATGAAGTCAAGATAAATGTTTTATATGCGGTTAGAGTTGTTGAGTTTTAGTAGAAATTTATTGGATTTTAGTGAAGGAAAAAACTGGTTTTGTCATAATGGTTATCTGCGTTTTTATCCTTCACGCTGAAGCTAATTACCCGCAATTAAACAAGCTTAAGTTGGTAATGGATTAGAGACTTTTGCGTTGACTGCTTGCCGTAATCCATACATTTAAATAAAAATAAATAATTTGGGAAGTTTGGTATACTTATCTGACTAATTTCAAAAGATTGATCTATATATAAAGCAAAGTCTAAACAGAGTTACATTTTTTACATCGCATTAAACAGACGATTGTTTTAAAAACATATTTAAGTATCTGTGTCACGCAAAACTCGATAAAAACATTAAAAAGTAAAAAAAAAGCATTCGTGGAACGCCGTAATTCACTTAAGTGAGTGAATTTTTTTATTATTCATCTCTCTCTATGTATAAAAAGTTTTTCATGATGATGTAATAAATTTATTTATCGATCCCACACACGAGAAAAGAACAGTAATAAAAATGCAATAAGTCCTGTTGAATATTATGGTTACACATTGGCAATAAGGCGCAAATTTCAGTTCCCACACAATCAAATGCTTCAAATTCAAACATTCTTGCAACGTGGTAATTCACTTAAACAAATATTTCTTTATTACACTTATCTCTCAATATATAAACAGTTATTCGTGATGATGTAATAGATTTATTTATCATTCTCACACACAAGAAGAGAACAGTAATAAAATGAAGTAAGTCCTGTTCAATATTATGGTTACAAATTGGCAATAAAAATTGGCAATAAAGTGCGATTTACATTTCATACACACACACTCAACTATACTTCAAGCTCAAAGATTAACAAATCAAGATTCAAGATAACATCCTAAACAAGTATCCGAGAAATGAATGAAGGATTTTGTATTATTTGCGATAAATCCAAGTACATTTGAGAACAGAATAAATGCAAAGATTGAGGTTTGGGCAGGGGTTACCCCCTCCTCCCCTAGGATTGCATCTTTTTTTTTTACTTTATTGTTTTTATTTATTTTTTTAATAATTACTTTGCTTACTAATGTAATAGGTTTAAAATTACCCAGATAACTGTTTCTGGGGATTGAAATTCAGCTTCAGGAATTATTACTTCAAGATTTATATACATCACTGGATCTTGGATCAAAATTATGCAGAGAAAAATTGTTGAAGAAAAATCAATCAAAATTACTTCTTGTAAAATTTTATATATAATTCAAAATTTAAAAAAAACCCTTCAATATAAATATGTAAAAAAATATATTATATGAATGTTTTAATGCACCATTAAGATATGAATGAAGATTTTTCTTAAGTATATATCAATGAAAAGTTAAAAATAAGGTTTTCTTTTAGGAAATTACACATTTAAAGTCCTGTATTTTTCATAGATTTATTATCCTTTGCTTCAGTTTTTTCCTTATATTTTGATTCAAGTAAAAACAATTATTTACAAAATTTATCAAAAAGTGGATAGAAAGCTAGAAAAACTAAACTATTTCATTTAGTTATTGTAATGATATTCTTTCGTTAGATGAAATCATTTGAATTTCAAATTTTCATTTTTTTAATTTATACATTATTTATAAAAAAAAGCTTAAAGAAAGTTACAATATTTTAATAAATAAATTATTCAGGTTTTATTCAATTCTATTCACAAAAATGTAAAGTTATCCATAAATCCGTACTTCTTAAACTTTCAATATTTGCAAGCCAATATTCAATCAAAATTTTCATCCCCCCCTCTCCATAGAAAACAGTATATTGAATGCAATAATACTATACTTTAACGCTAATACAACTTTAACCTCTTAAAAGTGCCACCAGCGTATATAAACGTCTTGCTCGGCCAAAATGTTAATTGCCCCGGATGTATATGTACGTCCTTCCGAAGTACTGTCCTCTCTGTTCACTACTATCCATAAAATTATTCCGAAGGCTTTGAAATGCAATAAAAAAACCTTGACTGTGTTTGCGAAGGATATACTTATCTCGGAGGGTTTGTTTATTTATTCCTCTTCAATTGTCCTCCCCCTCATTCTCCAATACTTTACATATGTGCGTCTACTTGGAAAACCGGATGATTGGGGAGCGAATTGCGTAACTTTTAATCGGCAGTTAAGGGATTAATTTGAAACCGTAAAAATTATCCAGGTAAGCGTTAACTTTTATGTATAAATTTATATATGATAAGCCCATAGTGTCATTGGTAATTATTAAATTTGTTCTTAACTTTTAGTATTGTTAAATTAATTATAAAATGCAGTGTACAGTACTGATACACTTTTATCCGAGTATTATATCAGTGAAAATGTGTATTCTATATTTTATTATGTCAGAATGTATTTTATTTGTTTGTTTATTTCAGCAAACTAATATATATATATATAATATATATATATATATATATATATATATATATATATATATATATATATATATATATATATAAAATCTTTTATTTTCGACTTTTTAATATGTTCGCGCGCTCTTCAAAGAGTGTGTTAAGCCTCCCTAGGGAGGCATGCCCTACACTTTGAGAAACGCTGTCATAAATGTTTTCTTACACAGTATCATTAAAAATTAGTTACTGTATCTCACACTAGTAAATAACTTCAACCTTTTATTTCAGCATGTTAAGCTTCCAAAAAGTGTGAAACATTTCTACTTAATTTCCTTTTCAATTCCTACACACACACACACTATTAAGCTCACACTTTCTATACATTTATTTATTTATCTTGGTGGAATTTTCAATCGTTAATAAAATAAATTTTAAATCGCACAATTGAGCTGAAATTTTATATACGTGATTATTTTGAATGAAAATACAGTAATTTAGTTTTAATAAAAATTATTTGATTAAAACTAATTATTCAAAGAATTACAAATACAGCCACATTGACATAATTTTTGGCAAATTGGCAACGCTTTTGGTGATTTGTGTCAAAACTTGAAAAAGTTTTTCTCACATTTTAAAGCACTCATTTGAGCTGAAATTTTCTATACATTATTGTTTTAGGTAAAAATACGATAATTTAACTATAATTAATTAAAATTAATTGACTGAAATTAATTGTTTTAAGAATTACAGATGCAGCCAAGTTGGTTTCATTTTTAGCGACTTGGGTCAAAACTTTTAAAAAAAAAAATATTTCTCACTTTTAAAAGCATTCAGTTGAACTGAAATTTTATATACACGATTATTTTGATGACAATATGATACTTTAATGATAATTAATAAAAATATATTACCTCTTAATGTTGTCATTCTGTTATATTTATATACATATTTATATTAATTGTAACTATTTAATAAAAAGTAGTTAAAATAAAAAATTTTTCTTTTTTTATCTAAGTAGGAATGGGCTCAATTCATGCGACGTCATAGTCACATAGTCATAGTGAAAGCCACATGATTCTTGACAATCAATTCAAAAGCACATGCGACGGTCGCCCATCCAGTATAGTGGTTAGCGATGCTGACTGCTGTGCCATAGGGACTGGGTTGGAATCCCGGAGAAGACATGGATGTTTGTAAATGTATAGTGCCTTTGTGACATTGGGGTAATCTAAATAGCCGTCGATCCGCAAGTCCTCTCTTTTGGTTGGTGGAAGGGGAAGAGAGGTGGGAGGCCTCTGACAACCCCCAGAGTGTTCTTCCTCTAAATTGGGGTGGAATCGAGCCAAATCGTGCTGTCACCTGTATGATTCTCAAAGCTACGGCTAACGACAGGCATCACTTAGCCCTTTACCATGATGAATTTCATGGGCCTCGATCTGGCCTTTGCCGATTAGGTGGCATTAATAACAACAACAACATAACACGTGCGACGTCATAGTCACACCATAAAAAATTTCTAGTGTTTCCAGCTAATCAGTTCACTTGCTCCGGTGTTGCCAAGTTTTGCTCTTTGCTGAAACTTTCTCGTAAAAAGTACATATGTATACAAAATGCACATTTTATTTAAAAGTATATACACAAAACATGATTTTTTTTTCAATTTACAAAAATCTTTTTGAAGAATTTTTTTTCCCCTAACATTTAAACATCTTTACCCAAATATGAAATTTGAAATTTTATCTGAGTTTTACAAATAGAACAACAAGTACAAATAGTTTAATGTTTGTATTGAATTCAATGGAGAACACGTGTTTGACTTTATCACGTGACATCATGAATTGAGTCCATTGACTTAATTTTTTTTTTTATATATTACTTGTTATAATCAAAACTCAGTAAAAGAGTATTTGTAATCATTACGCTCTAAAAGGATTATCCTGTAAAATGTCTTTTTAGGAAAAATTTCTTTAATTGAATTTTTAATAATAAAATTTTATTCAATTTACTCTTTTTAGCATTTTCATGTACTGACAGTACTGACAGATTTGAAAACTGTGTTTTAATTTGATTTTAATGCCTTAAATTTAATCATTTTTAAGAGTGAAATCTTTGTTAATTTCTGAACAATCTTGTAGATATTTTCTGTTTTAAAGTGTTTTGTAAACTGAAAGAATCAAATTTTTTGTTTCTATTTGAATGAAATTTTAACAATTGAAAATAAATGAATTTAAAAACCACATCTATTCACAATAAAATACTTCCGCAATAAAAATTATTACTTATACATAATAGAAGATAGCAGCAAGGAAAAAAAACAGAAATCTTTAAATCAAAAGTTATTTATGTTTATTTCACAGGAAAATAGATTTAAGAAAATAAGTCTTTTTTAACAAATACACAAAACCATCTATATATATATATATATATATATATATATATATATATATATATATATATATTGTATATTAGCCTTTTCATGTGAATAAATATTTCTTAAATTCTGATTTATCGATAGCTATTTTCAACCATATATATTTTAAATTTATTTTCAAAGAGAGAGAATTTATCATTTTTTTTACAGATTCATAGGTGAAAAAAATGTGTTTGACAACTCTATTTACAATTTTTTTGATTCTTCTTGATTAGTCTGTTTTTAAAATAAAAAAAAGAACGTGTGGGGGGTGGATTATATTGTTTAAACAAGTGCACGTTATCAGTTAATATAATATATTTGAATCTAAAGATTATATATATATATATATATGCAACAAAGCTGTTACTGAAATATGCTAATAAGATATATTCTTAAAAAAAATAAGATTTTAACTTCTTATTAGAGCAAAGTATTTTTAAACCAAAGTAATATGTAATTTTATTTTCATCATAATTACAATATCTTATATATTTTTTGAGGAAAACCATACAATTCTAGGTGTTTAATAATGATAAAAAAAAGCTGCATTTCATTTCATATAATATTGGATACAATTTGAATAATAATGTTAAGAAATATATGAAATATATTAGAAAACATAGTTGATATTTTTATGCTAATATTAATAGCTGCTTTATGGGACAAAAAGAAGTAAAATGACAAATGGGCAGTTCAGGAGAGCTATCGGGTGAACGAATGAGAGAGTTATATTAACGACACACTACAAAGCAACACGAGGTTTATTGGCAACAGTCCTCTTAAGCCCCGGTCAAGTAACAAAAACTATTCTTGAACTGGAAAACTCATCAAAACTACCACACAAAGGACAACGAGAGGATATGGAAGCCTTGAAGCAGAACAGTGGATCAAACATGTCGTTCTGTTCTTTAGTAGCGATCATTCGGTAATTTTTCAATTTTATAAAACAATTTCAAACCAACCAAACAGTTATCGAGAGACCTAACCGGTTACTTAAGGACTTTAAGCTCCCTCTGATGATTAGTATTTTCTACAGTAGGTAAGCAAACCCCCTACTTAAATTTTCTCAAACGTGGGGCCTCCCCTGGGGGCGTAAAAACCCCGGGGGGCACGAGATATTAAAAAGTCGAAAATAAAAGATAATTTTAAAAAATAATTTATTAAAAGGGAAAAACAAAAAAAATACTTCTGACGAAATAAAAAAAAAAATGCACATCTACACTGATATAATATATTATAAATATATCATTCGAAATGTATTTTATAATTAATTTAAAATACTAATTAAGGTTTAATAATTACCATGACCCCATGGGCTTATACATAACATTATATCAAATTAACATTTATCTTGATAATTTATACGTTTTCAAATCCTTAAATGACGATTAAATATTACATGATCCTCCCCAATCCCATTCAACACCAGGGGGCGTATTTCGTTTTGAAAAGGGGAAAAAAACTGGGCACTGTCAAGTTTATTTTTTTTGAAAATCCAAAAACCTTGGAAAAAAAATTATGGATTGGGGTGCCAAAAAATGGTACTTCGGAAAAAACTAATATACATCCAGGGCAATTAATCATTTGCGGTAAATGTTTTATATAGCGGCATAAGGGGGTTAAAGGGCAGGGTTGATTTACGCAAAATTTTTAATTTAAGGATTTTCAAAATTTTTTTTGTTGCCCTCGTTTCTATGTTAAAAAGTTTTTTTAAAAATTTCTAAAAAGCTAAATCTTTTTTAAAAAAAAAAAAAATTTTGAATGATTTTTTAAAAAGCTCTCCTCCTACAACAATATACTTTTAAACATGAAAAAATTTATTTAAATACATCAAACTCTGTATAATAAAAAATTGGTATGGGTTTTGCGTTAACGTAATTAGTATTCATACAATACTTCTTTTTTGAATGTTTTTTGAAAAATTTCTTAAAAATAAATAAAATTTTGGTTCAATTATTTTTAAAAAAAAAAAATGCTTTGATTCAAAATTACATACCAACTGTTGTTCCATGTACTATTAGCAATAGGTAAAAATTTAAACATTAGGCGCAATGAAAAAAAGCCTTAGCATTTAAAATGAACCAAAAAAAGTTATTTTATCTTTCTGAGATAAGTCACAATTTTTGATTTCCTTAGAGATGTGAATAAAAACGAAAGTGAAATCTATCATAATTCTGTGTTTTTTAAGTTTAGAGCTTCCAAATTTTGTGAAGTTATAGAAAAGAATAAAAAGAATAATGTAGGCTAAAAAAATTAAATTTGATTTTTTGACCGATTTTGGTCAATTGAATCGTACCGTGTCCTCTTAAAGTCGTATTGTAGCTTTAGCGCCAAAGTCTTGTTTTATTGACTTCATTAGTGCAAAAGTCTTGTTATTGTATAGAGGGGGGCGATGAAAATTATGACTGAATATTTGCTAGCAAATATTTGAAGTTTGAGAAACACTGCACTACTTGGACCTCCATAATTGCTATAACTATGGTTGCAGTGGCATTAAGTAAATACCAGTTAATACTGTATGCAGAAATCTACATATGAAAGAGACTGTATATGCTCGAATACCATGCGTTTCATTTCCACTAGCCACCAAATCCGATTGATTGATTGATTATTAAAGTCGCACTGTTTAGCTACACGAGGGCTTTTGGCGACGGACCACGTAATTTTGAACCATGGTCAAATGACGTGGACGACACCTGAGCTGGCACCCCCTGTCTAACTACCACACCACACCAATGGGAGGACTTTTCCCAGCTCTCAAAGATTTAATGTGCATGCTGTTTTTCACGGCGAGTCTTTAGTGGTACTGGGCTCGAACTCGTGACAAGGCAAGCCACGGTCCGATACCTATTCCACTCGGCTACCGCGGCTACGCCACCTAATCCAAAGGGTCTTAATTAATGTGGCATGTCTAAATGTAATTCACGAATATTTAATGCTTTTTTCCCCCTCTAAACTTAATTTTTATTCCCTAGGTCAGTGCTTCTCAAACTTTCAATATGTGCGACCCAATATTCAATCATAATTTTCGTCCCGCCCCTCCATAAAACAATAATGAATTTAATCCGAAAATACTATACTTTAAAGCTAAAGTTACAATACGACTAAGACCTCTTAAGTGCAACAAGCGTATATAAACGTCTTACTATTTCCCACGGACGTATATATACGTTTTTACGAAATACGATCGTTTCTGTGCACTGTTATCCATAAAATTATTCCGAAGGCTTTGGAATGCAACAAAAGGACCTGGACAGTGTTTGCGAACTATTTACTTATTTCAGAGGATTTGCTTATTTATTCTTTTTCTCCCTTCTCACCCTTACGCGGAAAACGGTGGCATTGGGATGCGAATCACGTAACTTTTATGGGCAGTTAAGGCATTAATTATAAACTGTACAAATTATCAAGATAACAGTAAATGTTTGTATATAAACTACATCCATCTGCAATATTGCGATACTTTTGTATTAAACTCATTACAGTGGTTTATGGCCAAAAACTAATTGCATGCCTGAAATAAATCGTCAAATTAATAAAGCGTTACAAGAACCAATTGGATGCTATCTTAAACAAAATTGTTAAATTTTTTTTGAAATTTGCCATTGGTCCTCAATGTCAAGTGGTTATTAAATAAGTACTTAATTTTGTTTTAATATGTTCTTTTTTTTGATTTTTTCATCAAATACCTAACATTTAAAAGGCCAATATTATTTATATTCAAAATAAAAATTTTTAAAAAAATCGGAATCGAATATTGTATTTAAAAAATATTATATATTTTAAGCATTTTACATGTACCACTACT
Organism: Trichonephila inaurata madagascariensis; assembly: GCA_019973955.1. Lineage (NCBI taxonomy): Eukaryota > Metazoa > Arthropoda > Arachnida > Araneae > Nephilidae > Trichonephila > Trichonephila inaurata. The sequence continues at coordinate 21,616 of BMAV01000759.1, forward strand.
TGGATTAAAAAGTTTAAAACAGAAATATGTCATAAATTGATTCTAGTTAAAATTGAATCGATTAAGTTATTAAAGATTTCTTCAATATTACAAAGTTGTAAGAAACAAGTCGAGTATATTCTGTTTTCATCATATGCTAATTTTTTACTCAAAATATAACATACAATTTATTTTACTTTTTTTACGAAACATCTCTTTGTCTCATTAACAAATATCAAAAAATTTCATTTCCATTAATGGAATTATTCATTGTTAAAAAGAATTGTTGTTGAAAACATTGTTGAGTCATTAATGTTCCAAAAAACGCATAATAGGAAATGAAACAAAACTTTTCAAAGGAGTTCGATTTATAGTAATATGTAGAAATGTTTTAAAATCTAAAAGCAATCATGAACATTCGGTGAAATATATTTTTTTAAAATATTTATGATTAGAATGAAAGAAATATTATTCATGAACTTACAGATAGAACTATTAATTCCAAATCATTCAAAAGCAACATTAAAGTTTAAAAAAACTTAAATAAAGCAATAGTTCAAGAGCTTTTAAAGCAGTATTTTCATTTGGTAATTTAGTGAAGTAATGATTTATGTGTGAGGTTTATATTTATTCAAAATCAAAGAGAAAGGTCATCTGTGTAATATTACTAAGAAATAATTCGACGGTTGCAGTCAGAAATATTTTTTATCCTCTTAGTTAAAAGGATGTTTGCAATGAACCAAATCAAGGATGACACTGAAAAGATGAAGACGGTGTTTTTTTTAAAACGAAAAAAATCCAATAATTTTACGAATGAAACTATGTTTCCTCGTAACTCTTGGTATCATAACAACTGTTTGATTTTAAAACTCCTGGCTATTTTTGGAATAGATCTGGAATCCAAACCAGTCCAGAAAAAGCGCTTTAATTGCATTTTACAAGCATGTTCTGTCCTGTTGATGCATTTGTGTCTTCTTCAAAGTATTATAGGTCCCATACGCTATTACATTCACATCAAAACGCTTCAGAAAGGATCGCTTTCGCTATTTCTTTCAAACATAATAAATCTCCAGCTTTGGCATAAAAGCTTCCGAAAACGTCACGAAATAAGAAGGATCATCGATCTCTATTAAAAGTAAATCCATTTCATTTCAGAGGCATTTTTTCAGTGTCATAAACGCCTTAACTGCTGTATTAATTATAATGCCAGCACTGTGCGCAACAAATTTGTGGTTCAACGGCGATCAAGACATATTGTTTTCAAAATCGATCACGACGTTATTGAAAATGCTTGGATTGCCTGAAGGTTTAAAATACATATACCTTTATTTTTTACACTTATTTGGCAGTGTGATGCAAAATATGCTGACTTTATTTTGCGCTATTTTATTGCAAGATTTCGGACAAGCTATTATGTGGTGCAAAGAAAGTTTGCTACAGGAAAATGCAAATCTGTCGGAAGTTTTCGGATATTATGAAAACATTCTGGTTCTTAAGAATTGCATTGGAAGCACTTTTGGGGGTGTTTTTTTTCTTCTAACATTATTAGGATTTCTTAATGCCTTCGGAGCTATCACTTTGAATTTAGGATTCGAAACAGGGGAATGGGCAAGGAGGGAGTACGTTTATAATGCTATCATTTATGCAGGCATCAATTTTTCATTGCTCTTGTATTTGATATTTTGCGGGGCTGATGTGAACGAAAAAGATAAGGATTTCAGGAATGAAGTAAACACTTACGATCTGAAAAGCAGACTGAGGAATCTTCGAAATGATCCCAATGGTTACATATCTGCTCTTGGACATGAAAGCATTGCTTTCTCTGCTTGCGGATATTTTAAGTTTACAAAAAGTTCCATCTTGACTGGAATTGGTGTTCTTTTAACCTATTCATTGCTAATTAATCAATTTCAGAATTAAAAAGGAAGAATGAAACCTTTTTTAAGTTTTTCATACATTGTTTTAAACTGTTTTAATACCATTTTCGAAAGCTTGAAATTATTAAAAAGTCACATTGGAACCACAATAAGCATGTTTTTGTAAAAGGTTTATCAAAACTTTGTAAAACATTTAATATAAAAGTATAATATAATTACAGCCTGAATATTCTTTTGCATAAATACTGAATCTGCTAGAAGGATGTTGCACAAGTTTAAAAAATACTTTGAAGTACTTCAACAACTTGGACTTATCTTAATGGTTGGATTTGAACCATTTTAAAAAATAATTGTATGCGTTCAAACTGTAACAATTTTGGGCTAAAAAACTCACCAGATATTTAAAATTAAACTAAAGTTATTCAAACATTTTAATTTACTTTCATGAAGTAAGCAATATTTTCAAATAAATGCTAAAATCACAAAACTTATCAGTAAATAATTTTAAAAACAATTTCATTACATATTTCTTTTGCTTAACTCCTTTAAAAAGATTATACTATTATTGAATAAAATTTTTTCTTAGCTGTAACAAAATAGAATGATTGTAAAAAAAGACATCCGCTTACAAGCAGATGGCGTTTAATGGCAACATTTATGAATTGAAATGTACAATACGTTAACCAACAAAATTCGATATTTTAACATAATAGGAAAATTATTAACAATCATCTATGATTTTAAATTATTGCAACTTAACTTGCTGATTAAATGTTTGGTTGATCCTCAATCAGCGGTTTTCCACGAGACGCACCATAATTGTTAGATAGGGTTTTTGGGGAGGCGGGGCGGAAAAAATAACAAAGTCGAAATAAATTAAATTGAAAACTTAAAGATTGTATTCAAAGCATTAATTAATTTTGATACAGTGCAAAAAATAAATTTCGGAAAAAAATATAAAATACACATTTAAGCATTAATACACTTATAAAAGTATCTGTACAATACAATGCATTTTACATGCATTCTCTTTTTAGCTGCTCCTTTAATAATTGCTCCTTTTTTATTTCTCTGAATTTCCAAAATTTTCTCTTTTTAGCTGTCGAATGAATGCATTGTTATGAACATTGTATAGTGTGCAATGCACTGTTATGTGCGTTGTATAATGTGCAATACATTGTGTAGCATTGTAATTTAACAATACTAAGTTAAGAACAAGTTCGATAATTACCAGTGACCCCATGGGCTTATATTAACAATCATCTTGATGATTTGTACGATTTATAATTAATTTCTTAACTGCTGATTAAACGTTACGTGGTGTGGTCCCCAATGACACGGTTTTCCACGTAGACGCGCGTGTTTTGATGGGTTTTGGGGAAGGGGAGAGACAAAAGGAATAAATAAGCAAAATCCTCTGAAATAAGTAAATCCTTTGCAAATACTGTCAAGGTCTTTTATTGTATTCCAAAGCCTTAGGAATAATTTTGTGGATAGCAGTGCACAGAAAAGATAAAATTTCGGAAAGACGTATATATATGTCCAGAAGATTAATGCTTTGGTTGAGCGAGACGTTTATATACGTCGGTGACATATAAGAGGTTAAAGTCGTACTGTAGCTTTAGTGTAAAAATATAGTATTATTGAATTCAATACAATGTTATTGTATGGAGGGGGGCGCGATGAAAATGATTACTGAATATTGGGTCGCGAGTATTGAAAGTTTGAGAAGTACTGCGTTAGATGTTATTTGGTGAAAAGTAATTTGCAATTACACCAATCAAAATGCACTTTCACTCCTCTTCATAACTGGTTTAGGACAAATGAGAGAAAGAATCGCCCCATAACTCTTCTTATAGAGTAAGGCCATTTTAATGTTGATGAATTTTATGAATAATGCTTAAAGTAGTTTTTCCAGCCATTGCATAACAATTGCTATAAATCGTTTGTTGAATACAGCATCATAGATAAAGCATCATCATCAGTAACTGAGATAACGATTTTATTGACAGATTAATCGTACCCATTTTATATCACTAGTTAACATTTTTGGGGAATATGTCTCCATTAGAGTCTATATGGAGCGTATATTTAACAGAAACGCTATACTATATAGCTATGTAGTATTCAATTTCCTATTCATCAGTACCTTTATTAGCTATTGACCTTGTTTTTTTAACACGTTTTTATAAGTTTCCCTTGTATGTAATGGAATCTTTGAACTCGATTTTTACCCACTTTAAAAGGTCAGATTAATTCAAAATTTCACACTTGTCAAGAACCCATGACAAAACAATAATTTCATAATTTTGCTTCATTGTCCTGATCAGGAATTTAAGGATTTACGAGATTTGGCGATTAATTCAGCATATCGTTTCTCGATTTGGCGACTAATTCATTGCATCGTTTCTAGATTTGGCGACTAATTCCATATGCCATTTCTAGATTTGGCGATTAATTCCAGATTTAGCAACTAAAAGATTAATATGCAGCCCTAAAACCACAAAATAGGCTTCTAGTTAATAAAAAACAAATAAAGAAAAAGTGTTCTTTATGTGAAACAGGTAGGGTGGGTGGGTGCGTAGTTTTTCTGAAAATAGAAAAGGACTCGTGCATATGAATAAAAATAATTTATTAATAAGAAAGACGTTTAAAAGATGATATATTTATGTTCTAACTACTAAATATTTTTTATTTTGATAAAGCAATATGTTTTGAAGCGATTACAGGAATTAACATTATAGCAATGCGTTTAAAAGGTGATTATACGATTGACATTTAATATTTCTTCTTCATACACGTTAGTTAGACCTGTATCAATAGAGACTGAATCTTTGAAATATAATGATATGGGACTTATGCGAGGCCCCGTTAACGGAGAGAATAAATACCCTTCAGATCCATTAATTAATATCCATTGAAGAGCAAGACTAATTCCTGCAGCCACATAATTCTGGCCCTAAATATCAAACTCAAGGAAAAATTCAACAAAGAATAAATGATAGTTTTAAAAACTAAAAAAAACAGGCTTTTATTATAGATCGAACTAAAAAATGAAAACTAAATTTAGTTTGAAAAAAACAACTAAGAAACACTCTTTTATAGTGAATCGAACTAAAAAAAAAAAAAATAATAATAATTCTTAATATAAGAATAAAATGATTAACGAGAAAACTAATGTCTTTGGGATAAAAGCATTGGGTGCTTTGTATTACATTTTCACACTAACTCAGAATTTCGGAATAGAGAACTAGTAAGAAATTATAACAATTAATATAATATTAATTTTACTTTTTAGTTCGATCCACTATAAAAGTGTTTTTTAGCTTTTTTTTCAAACTATAATTTATTTAGTTTGTTTTAAACTAACAATCTGTCTTTTTTCACGCAGAAGCGGTATTGTACGTAATAAGGATTAGTTAAAAAGAAATACATTCCCCCTGTAGGGTCAGTTATATTCAGCTCCTTTAATTTTTGAGGTGCAACAGTTAGGTTAAAATGTTAGACATGGGAAACTCTTCCTTTAATACAATAAATTAAATTTGATATCGAAATACTATTTTAAAATAGGTAGCATAAAAACGGATTCGACAATGCCCATGTTAACATTCAATGTTCACAACTTGAAGGCAAGTACAAAACGTCATTTAAACAGAACTATTTTGACAAATTATTATACTTGAAGAATTGGATAAAAATTGCAAATAATTTGACTTTGGTGAATTAATTATGTAACATCTTAAAAAAAATGTTTATAAGAATATTTGATGTGTAGTATTATCTATAATATGAACTATAGAAAAATATAATTTCTAAACAATATATTCCAACCCGATGCAGTTGAATATTACTTAAGGCATACAATTTTTTTTCATACTATTTCAAGACATGGTGGAAGAAAACAATTTTAATTAAGCATGAAGAATATATGAGCTAAACAAACAAGGCTAAATAATATATGACTTAAATCCCTCGTCAATATACATGCACACAATTCTATTTCTATTCTTTGTAACTCATAAGCTTATAGTTTAGTTACGCTATATCTTCCTCTTATTATTTTTTTTTAAAAAAACAATTCGCGTATTTTCTTAATAAATTGCTACAGTTTATTTTTTAACCTAAGGACATTGATTTCTTTTTCTCAAATAATAATAACAATACAAATATTAATAAAATTAGTTTATTTACGTATATTTGTTTTAAAAAGAAAAATAAAAGTAATATATTCGATTCAAATAGAATAATTTCTTCTTCATTTAAAAATGTATTACAATTTTTGTTATCTAATTCCTTTATCAAATGATTTATCTACCAAAACTATATAATATTACCTCAGCCACTAATCTTTCAACAATAGCTCTTGTTATTCAAAACATTTAAAATAGATTTTTTATTTCTGTTTTTAAAAAAAAGGCGTTGAAGTTCTGTAAAAAGTTATTGGTACTTGTAAATAAATCTATTTGTTTTTTACCTGCTTAAGAAAATTATCAACATTTTCCAAGATTATGGAATAATTTTGAAGAAATGGATGCTCTACTATTAAAATAATTAGAAAATTATTTTAAAAATTTCCATCTCCAATTCAACTTTTAAAATTTTACCAATTATCAGAGAGGAAACCTTAAGATAAAAAGAAGACTGAGTGTCGTTCAAACTCCAAAACAAGTTTGATTGATTGAACCACTAAAATTAATATCCACCAAAATTTTAAAATAATTGCACACCAGATACGATTCGAGTGCTCTCGAAAATCTAATGCATTAAACTTTGTGATGTAATAAAACAAGAAAAAAAAACTTGTTTAAGTGCAATAACAAAACTTCCAAGTGAAATTTATCAAAGTCGAAAAAAGTATACTTAACACGTTTACGTTTTTCTTTCTTCAACAAACAAAATAGTTCCAATCATCGCTAATAATGTTTCAAATTCTTCAAAAAAAAATATTTACAGTTTTCTTCTTTCATAACTTAAATTTTGTTTGTCTTTTTGTCAGGATAAACGAATGCTTCAACTCACACATCGATATATTTTTAAAAATAATACATCTCAAATATTTGAATTATCTAAGCTGCTGAGTATTTTTATAACAATGAACATTCAAATTTGAATAAATATTGCTTTAAAAGTATATTCAGCAGCGACTTAATAGAGGTTAAAATGAATAACTTTATGCAATACAACATCAAAACACACATTTTTTTATTTAACATAGGTCGACAAAACGTTGTTAGCTATTAGACTTCTTGGATTTAATGAAAGTGTAAATTAAGTTAGTGAAAAGAAAAAATAAACTGAAAAAATTTAGTGTTTATTATAAGAAGAAAGCCCTTATAACAAATTTATTTACATTTTTAGGTATTCAGCTTACAAGTTATAAACTCAAATGCATCGAATTTCTTAGAAACCATAATTAAACATTATTTATGATTTAAATATTGAGGGTAGGAATTGAATTAACTTTTAAGTAAATAATTAGCCATAATATGTATACATTATATCTGATTTGTTCTATCACCAACCATTAAATTTCTGACAGCAATTTCGATGTATTCTTTAATTTGTTTAATACAATCATGTGAAAACAATTGTGTGTATCTTAAAAAGGATGTGTAAAAACAATTTTTAATTAGAATTTGCATCCATATCACACTAAGCATGGAACAAATAACAAGCAAATGAGAATGATTAAAACTGCTTAAAATTACCTTTATGTTTAATTCAATAATTAAATACTAAAAAGGCCTTAACATTTAATAAATAATATATTTACAACAGCAAAAATTTTTTATATTAATTGAAAATATTAAATCGTGGTTCGAATTATGTCATAGAATTTTTTGCATTTCAAAATAAAAATACCGAGTAATATAAACTGCTGTTTGTAAAAAATGCAACACCATGAAGGAATCATCAGAATTAAATGAAATTTAATGCCCAAACGACTTATATAAGTACAAAGACGAAATTTTCAAAAGTGAAGTGTTCATAATCAGTATTTGGTGTAGCCACCACGCGCTGCAATTAGTGCTGCTATAAGACACGGCATGGAGTCAAAAAGATTTTGAATGTCTGATTGTGGAAGAGAATTGCATAATGCTTGTATGCGCAGCAAAAGTTCGACTTTTAAAGCTGCTGGACGCGGATCACGAGCGAGAAGCCGACAATTCAAATCCCACACGTGCTCAATAGGCAACATATTTGGCGAATAAGCAGGCTAAGGAAGAAGTTGCCTTTGTTGGGCTGAACAGAAGTTTCGTTCAGTCTTTGCAACATGTGGGCGTGCATTATCCTGCTGAAAGATAGCTCCAGTAATGCCTTGAAGAAAGGAATTAAAAATTTGGGCTGTAATACTTCATGGACATACTTTTTGCTATTGAGATTACCCTCAATTCGTAGCAAATTGGATTGTCCATGATACAAAATTGCTCCCCAAGCCATAACTCCAGGTGTTAGTCCACTATGCTGTTCGATAACGTACTCTGGAAGGCAGCGTTCATCGGCATAGTGTCTAACACGAATACGGCCATTGCGGTAGCACAAATTGAAGTGTGTTTCATCTGAAGAGACAACTTGGTGCCAATCAGCTTGCCAGGCTCTGTGCTCATGAGCTCATTGCAGACGCAGCCGTCAATGATTTGCCGTGTGGGGGATCCTGTATAAAGGCACTCTTGCACGCAATCCATGGTGCAGCAGGCATCGATGAATTGACGAAGCCCATATTAATATACCTGTTGCAGTAGACCAATGTGCTGCCAACTGCCTTCAGGAAGCTGTATGGTCATTCACCGCCATGCGGAGCAGTAGTCAATTAATGCGCCCTGATGTCACCTTCCGTCATCCACTGCCAGTTTTTGAGTTGTTCGGTGCTCGTCGGTTCACTGCTTCCAAATGCGCATCACTCTGGAACTGTTCCGCTTCACACGAGCTCCTGTTGCGCAATAGGAAATTCCTCCTTTTCGAAGACCGATAATCCACTCCCGTTTAAGCCCGTAAGTTGTTGGAATTCCTGCTTATTTCGGTGCGGAGGCATACTTAAATCTTACTAAACGTTCTCCACTTAAAAATAATCACTAATTATTTTCAACGCTTTACTTTTCTTTATTTATATGATTTTACCACCAGTTCAGAGGGTGCTGCGCACGCCACGATGCGCGGTGGATCTGAAACTTCACTATTTTACGTAACATTCTAAAATTGATATTTGCCATAAAGTTCATTTAATTCTGATGATTCCTTCATGGTGCTGCATGTCTTACAATAGCAGTGTATTAAAAAATACACTTCCCTTCCCTATTAAATGAAATAACAGAAAACTAAATCATTTTGTTAAAAATATTTTGAATGATTTGTAATCTAACTAAATTTGACAAAGCCCCCGGTTAAATAGAGCCAATTTAACAATAAATCTGAATAATTTCAATTAGAGATAAAATCGCTTTCCTGATGTTCTGAAAACACAACGAGTTATATAGTGGAGTAATGAGCATTCTGCTGGTTTATAGCTTCGAAATCTGTCGTACTGCTAAAATTTAACTGAATTGCTTCATTCGATATTATCTAATTCTGCATTACTTCATGCATTTGAGAAAACCTGGAATATGTTAATACAAACACCTATAAAGACACATACACAAATTATCATTACTTCAACAGATGATTAACTAAAAAAGGTACTATAAGGTTGTAAATGCTCTATCCGTGTAATTCCATTAATGAATCCTCTTGAGAAATATTTGGTCTTTCAAATCTAGTTTATTCACAACCAACCCTCTGAAGAAGAAACCCTGATTAGTTAAATTACGTTTGCTATATATAGTCTAGGTTTACAAGCTAGTAAGAGGAAAAGTGAGGAGATAAAATACATTGTTACTGATCAGTTTGTGATATGGTCGTTCTTTGGTGACCATATCTTTGATTGTCAGCGTGAATTAGAGGTGTGGGATTGTTGAATTGGATATACATTTTAAAATTCTTAATATGACTTTATTAAGAATATAACTTAAATCTCTAATAATTTAGATAAATTCTAATAAATGAGAATCTAATAAACCAAACACACAGCAATAGTTAAACTGCATCGCGTAACTTAGACCACTTACATAAATAATTATATTATCCACCTACTTTCAATTCTGATAATATTACAAGTACTAATATCAAATAATCAGTCATACCTTAATTCAAGCTAAGGTTCTATCATGGTACGAAGCACCTGGGCGCGCGTGCAATGGTATGCACCTTGTATCAATGGTTGATTATCTCGGTAACTTTATGAAGGCTTTCAATTCACACTCGTATCTCTTCCTTACATAACTTTTCCCTAAATTGTCATTCTGTGCTTACTGAAACTTCTGTTCTAATTTGCATTTCACAATTGTATTTCACTTCTTGGATTTGGGTTGGAAAAGAATTGCCATTAATCTTGGCCGTCAAAGAACCCAGAGGTTATGTTACAGAAAAGACGCGTGAGCCCGTCTCAAGCTATTATTCAATTTGTAGTATATTTCAGATATTGGACACGAATAAATTAATTAATTAAAGTGATGATTGGTCACTAGAGTTTAATTTGTGCTAAGTTAATTAGGAAAGTATATTTGATCCTGGAATAAGTGGGTCAATATTTAAAGTATTCTCATACATTGAGTATTTCGTTATTTATCCACATATTGCTTAGATTGACGTATCTCTTCTTTAGAATTACTTGAATTGTGTTGCTAATTCTATGATCAATAAATATATTGTTTTTGAATATGTCTAGTCTACCTTCCTTCCTTCCCCCCATATCCCTAGGCCAGAATGAGAGAACCTCTCATTCCTCACAAGGTATAAAAAGGATAAGGCATAAATAAAGCTCTTTTACTAGGACATCTACCTGGTGGTTATATTTAATTACTTCATTTACATAATACATTTTGATTTAAATAATAGACGAAATATATGATGTAAAGTTTTATTCAATTCTTACTATTGGCTCATACTCTTTATATATTTATTTGTTTATCTTGGTGGAATTTTCAATCGTAAAAAAAATACATTTTAAAGCGCTCAATTAAGCTAGAATTTTATATACATGATTATTTTGGTTTACAATACAATATTGTAATTATAATTAATAAAAAATAATTGATTAAAACTCATTATTTAAAGAATTACAAATACACAGCCACGTTGGCATCATTTTTGGCGACTTGTGTCAAAACTTGAAAACGTTTTTTTTCTCACGTTTTAAAGCATTCAGTTGAAATGAAATTTTATGTGTAAACGAATGTTTTGGATGATCATACAATACTTTAATGGTAATTCTTACATTTTCTTTTTTTTTTTGAGGGATCACCGCCTGTGTTGCTCTATATCCCTTTCTACCTTTCGATAAGTCAATGATAATTAATAAAAATTAATACCACTCAATGTTGTGACTCTGTCTTATGTCTATACATATTTATATATTAATTTTGTTTAACTATTTAATAAAAATTACCTAAAATAAAATTTTTCGTTGTTGATCTAAGTAGGAATTGATTTTCATTTTTTTTTATATATATATTACTTCTTTTTATTTAAAGCATTGATATATTTTACTCGCTAAAACTTCTTTAGTTTATTTTGCTTAACTCAATTACTTTAAATTGATTAAATTATGAGATTAATTTATTCTGTAAAATGTATTTTTTACTGTTTTTCCTTTAAATAAATTGGGTTGTCTTTCTGTTTCCATTCATATATTTTTAACACACATTCCTTTTGAAGATTAAAAACATTTGTTTATAATAAAGGAATCACACGTCAAAATTTAATTTAATGTTTATTGAATTCACTTTTTAAAGCTACCTTATGAGCTACTGATCATGGTCATTTCAAACATTAGTCTAATGTAATGAAAGGGATAGGGCAACACCTGAGCTTAAGACCACTCTTTAAACATTTACATCTCAGCTGAGTCAGTATAATGACTTTCGGCAAGGTCATTTCTAGTGGCTCTAAGATTTAAACTGATGGCTGAACAGAAATAGTAAAGGTCGTAGTCCACGACTATGACCACCCGGCTGCCGTGACCATATCACGCGTCAGAGTGGACACTAATAAAGAAGGATTACAATGAACAATGATTACAAATTCAAAATACTCTGTGTTTTGTAATGCATTTCTTTTTTTGTGTTTTGAAATAACTATTTTTTAAAAGTAAGGTGGGGTTTTATTCATCAATTCCTTTTTAAATTTACAAAAATATGGTTTTGTTTTTTTAAATTGTTTTAATCAGTGAAAAATGTACAATTGAAAATAGTTCGTAAAGAATCAAGGCTAATCATAAATATATGCTTGTAAAATATTTCATAAAATCCAGCGTGAGTGACATGAAAGTATATAAATGTACTGAAGAATAATTTTTAAAAAAATAAAAGGTACAGAAAATTGTATATTCAGTGTATACATGTAACTGGGGAAGAAAAAAAGATAAAAGACGAGATATTTAAAAAATAAAATAAAAGCGCTAATTATTATTTTCAGAAAATAATATATTTAAGTAATGGAAAGATTTTGTCTCTTGAGAAAAGCATTTGTTTAAAAACGTAACGAATTGTCATCGCACTCTGACAAGAAGTCGTACATAATGATGGCAATTACCGTAAAATCCGGCGTATAACGCGCACTTTGAACACAAAAAGAAAATCGAAAATTAAGGGTGCGCGTTATACGCCAGGTATTAAAACGATAGCTTTAAAAATAACAAAAAGTATGGACATAAAAATAATATTTACTTCTAGATGCATCGAAACACTGTTTATTAAAAAGAAACGACTGGCCTTATGAACAAGAACAGTTGTAATTCTATAAGTATACAATTTTTTCACAAAAGTCTGGGATACTACCTCGGATAAATGACTTCAATACATAAAAAAATGTATACATATGTTTCAGATTTCTTTGTTAAAAAGGGGTACACGTTATACAGCGAATATACCTAAAATTTAAAAAAATTAGCTTGAAAGTATAGGTTTGCGTTATACGCCGGATTTTATGGTACTTTCTTCAGTAAAACTTATTTAAGGTATGAGGCAATTATTATTTCGTTTTATTCTAAAAAAAAGATCGAGCTTTCCAGTAGACCTAATAATTAAGATCAGTTATATTACTGTCTACATCATATATATATATATTGTGTAAGCTAAAAAAATGGCAGGTAACTAACAGAAATATACAGTTTTAGATGCAGAATATTTTATTGTATTTCTGCCTCGTATTCATTTATTACAGCACTAGTTTATAATCATGATTTTAAGTAAATTGTTTGCTTCTTTTTTAATTGTTATGACTATAGCTACTTGAAGTTTCATACATCTAATGAGATTTACTATTTTGTGAAATAATTAAAAAAAAAAGATTTACTTTGTCCTGGAACTTTGTAATATTATCTAATTTGATTTATAAAAAACAATAAAACGCAGTTTCAAAAAGAATCGATACCTTGAAGACGTCTGCTTAGAAATATCATTTTCTGTTTTGAATATGAATTTATCTGATATAATAATGGAAATGAGATTACACAAAGCACTACGTAAGAATATAGAAAAAAAAAATAGCGATTTTGTATTATTTTTAGGGAATGACATAAAATACTTTATGCACATACATGTTTTTTGACTTCACTGAAAACATATAAATAATCTTCCTGATATTTATTGAGTCTTAATAAAATTATTTTAATATTTTAAGAAGTGCTGTGCATTTAGTTGCCTATAATAATAATACATAATTTTTACACTGATTTTACTGAATTCGACTTGGGAAAGCATTTCATGCGGAAGATTAAAATTTATTTTTCGAGTAAAGTGAATGTTTTCAATCAAATAATCAATAAAATTATTAAGCTAATGAATCAGTATTATATATGTGAGATGATTCCGTACTAAAATAATATGAAATGTTGAACTGAAAGAGAGTTAAGAAAATGAAGAATAAACAAATTTTCGAATTATGTCATTTTTCTAATATTTTGCAAAAGGGTATTGAGATTTTAATTTCTTCTAAAGGAAAACAATGAAAACGTATATAAATCTAACAGCTGATTAAAAATGTTTTTTTAAAAACTAAGCTATTAAATGTCAAAATTAAGTATTTAAACAGGAGGATTATGGAAATTTAAAATCACAATTATTTATTGACAGGAGACATAAGAAAGAGGATACATGTAACAAATGCACGTTATTTTTTCTACATCAGTGATTCCCAAAGTGGTCTATATAGACCCCAAGGGTCTATGACGACCTGCAGTGAGTCGACGTCAGCGAAAAAGAATTTGGATTAAAAATATAAATAATAATAATTAATATTTAATAATAATTTTAAATAATAATAATTTAATAAATTAATCTACGAGGTATAAATGGGGGTCTACGATAGTAGCTCTCATTAAACCAGATCGTGACTTTAATTTTAAAAGGAAATTTAATCAATTGGAAACCAAACTTGTCTATTGAACAGATTTGTTTACTAAATTATATGAGGTTAATTTGCAGTTACAAAGAGACAGCATAAATTTTATTAAAACACGGACAACATTCCAGCCTTTCTTGCCAGAATTAAGCAAAATAAGTACACTGGTGTGCAAAACTTTAGCAACAATGTAAAATTTTAGCAGATAGCCATGAAATTGCAGAAAGAAGGTCTGGAGATCAGTAGAGGAACACGTAAGTCAGTAGAAACGTCATGCGGCAAATATCAGGGAAAAAAACGTCAGAAGCGATGTGAGGGTACGCAAAACGCGTGATGTCGCGCGCGCTGCTCAACAGTAGAATGAAATGAAGGGCGGAGACGCAATTCACCATATTCTCTGAAGTGCCAGTGAGTCAGTTCGTGAAATATGGCTAGAATAAATCATCTGGATGACTTCACCGTGGAAGAATGATCGGAAAGCTGGAGGAGGGGCGTACTGTCACCAGTGTAGCTGCAGAGTTCGGAATCAAAAAAAAGTGTGTTTCGCGCGCTTGAAAGCGTTCCAAACCACGGTACAGTTTTAAAAAGGTTGGTGTGGCCCCCCGGGACGACAACTCGGGGAACGTTATCATCCTGCAGGCAAAAAAGTTCGACAGAAGTCAGCAAGCGCCATTGTTCAGAAACTGTACGCTACAGGTCGACAAGTGTGCGGTTTACTGTGGCCAGACCCCTTTCCCAAAAGGCATGTTCACCCCCGTCCAAACCCGCTGCCTCCCGTTGAAAGATGGTCACCAAGCCACCGTTTACAGGGGGGACAGAGAGCAAAAAAACGGGACAACTAATCAATGGTCGTGTTCTCTTTACGGATGAAGTCGGTTCAGTCCCAGAAGCGATTCTAAACGCTTTTTGATTTGGAGAAAAATCGGGACCCGGTTTTATCCCAGTAACATAAAGGAAAGACACGTTACGGTGGTCCTGGGTTCTTGTCGGGGTTGGCATTATGCTGCGGCAAACGAGCCCCACCGACGAGGGTTTTAACCGCGGATCGCTATTTGAGGAGGTACTTTTTCCCCCATCTGCATTTTTTCCGGGTGCCTTGGCCCAGACTTCATCTTTATGGA
Organism: Trichonephila inaurata madagascariensis; assembly: GCA_019973955.1. NCBI lineage: Eukaryota > Metazoa > Arthropoda > Arachnida > Araneae > Nephilidae > Trichonephila > Trichonephila inaurata. The sequence goes on from BMAV01000759.1 coordinate 37,028, forward strand.
TGAAATCCCTCCCAAATCGCACTCTTGCTGTTGGGGGCTGCTGGAAAGTGAAGATATCACTCGAATGGTTTGGGAGCGTCCCCAGATTTAAATCCCATTGAAATGTGTGGGATGCTTTGGAGACGTATTGCCCCCGCTCACATCACCCGGGAGCAACCAAAAACCCAAACAGTGTTGTTGAGGAATGGGCACTCCCTACCTCAAAAATGTTGCACCAGCTGGTTCTGAGTATGCGGAGACGGTTCAAAGCAACCATTGTAGTAAAGGGGGGGGCAAAAACCACATTAAGGGAAAATCCTTGTTGTTCTTCCTGTTGGTAACAATCATGAGTCAGAACTATGCGTTCAATAAAGCTTTTTTTTTTGATTCCTACCGTAGCGTTGTATTCTTTTTTTAGCGCCGATGCTTTCGTCATCCTTTTCGTACATAATACTCTCCCCCATTTCAAAATTTCCCTGTTTTCTGATGATTTTCGTGAAGTTATGGCTAAACCCACCTGTTGCTTAAGTTTTGCCCCACCAGTGTATAATAATGGATATCGCAAATTTTTCCAGTTTCTCAACTGTCACAGACAATCTACCAGGAAAAAAGAAGTTTTAACCTAACATTTAATTGCATTAATTTTAGATTTTGTAGCTAGGTTTGAGAATGTTTTGACATCACATTACAAGAATCAAGCACTAAGAATAGGCACTAACGAAAATCTTAAAGTAAATTTTAGAAACGAATGTCAATAATCCTGGCTTTAAAAAGATATACCTGTTATTTATTCCATATTATAGAGCATCTTGAGAAAGTTTTTAATTATGTTCCGTTTGAAAAGGAGTTACAGAGCGCTTGCCAATCTACAAAACAAAAACAAAAAGAACAAAAAAAAGAAAGAAAAGACTAGACACTATTAACCGAGGAGATATTTAGGGCTAAGCCAGACAAGATTGATGTCAAAAGTTGAAAATCTGTTATTGCATCCCCAGATCCATCCCTCCCGTTAAAAGCATTTGTGTGATGTTCAGTTACTTTATGTAATTATTAAATTTTAATTTAATTATTTAAAATGTCTTTCCTTAAGTTTTAAGCACTATACCTCCATGCAGGTAAAATTTAAATCTTTTAAAAGAAGTAGCTGTAATACCTCCTGTCAAAAACCCATTTAGGTTAATGAATTTGCAAAAATTTAATATTGGTTTAGTAGCGGTCTACCCTAAGCCGAAAAACCTGTCAAGAGGTCTATGAGGAAAAAATGTTTGGGAACCTCTGATCTATATCATGGACTCAAGAGTATTGTCTTCTTTTGAAACTCATGACACTACTTGTCTTTTATCTTGACCCGAGTTTGAGTTTGAGTTAATATTAACGTCGCACTGTTCAGCTACACGAGGGCTTTTGGCGACGGACCACGTAATTTTGAACCATGGTCAAGTGACGTGGACGACACCTGAGCTGGCACCCCTCTCTAACTACCACACCACACCAACGGGAGGACGTTTCAGCTCTCGACAGATTTAACGTGCATCGCTGCCCTACACGGCGGGTCTTCAGTGGTATTGGGCTCGAACTCATGACATGACTGCCATAGTCCGATACCTTAACCACTGGGCTACCGCAGCCCCTATCTTGACCCGAAAACAAAGCAGAAAAAATGCTTTCAAAGGGTTTTATCTGCATCTATTGTTATTAACATGCATATAGTTTTGACGGTTGGACTTTGCAATTCTGGAGATTGTTAATACCTTCAGAAAAGCCTCCATGTCTTTGGCTGTTTCAGTGGTTTTGAATATCTGGTTGTGGCACGCGTCCTTCAGAAAACGGTATGAAATGCGAAGAATTTGTGAGTTATTATTAAATATAAACCCGAATTCTCATAGATGAATTTTTTTTTCAGTGTTAAATACACTTACTGCTATTGTAATTATTGCGCCATTGTTATGTACGGCTATTTTATGGGAATATGGATTTAAAAAATTAACACTTGGAGAAAGAGTAGGACATTTCTTTAAGAAAATCGGCTTACCCGAAGGCTTCCGAGGCTTGTATATTTATTTTTTAATTTTATTTCAATGCGCGATGCAAAATATGATGACTCTACTTTGTACTCTAATATTCCAAGACCTTGGACATTCCATCATTTCACTAAAAGAAAGTTTTCTTCAAGAAGGTGCAACAATAAGTAACATTTTACAAATTTATGAAAAAATTCCGCTATTTAAAAACTGCATCGATAATACTTTTGGAGGATTTTGTTTTATTAATATCTATGGGACATTTAAGAGCCTTTGCGGATATCACTGTTGTTTTAGGATACGAGTCAAATATTAACTCATTAATTTCATTTAATTAAGGAATAAAAAAAGAAACAAACAAAAATAATAGTCCAACACCATATATAAAAGAGAAAATCACTCGTTGTGCCCCTGTAGTGCCATGAATAGCGCTTTGGGCTTCTAACTCAAAGATCGTGGGTTTGAATCCCACTTGGGATGACCTAATTTTTGAGAATGTGATTTCTTTTTACGATAATATTTTACTGGAACAATTAAATTTAATGAAAGAATTAATAATAACAAACAAAACAAAAAAAAGCTCAACTCAATATATGTAAAAGGAAAATGGAAATTTACAAAGAAAATCGCTTTTAATTTTGCCATTTAATATTGTGATCCTGTCATACGTATATACAAATTTATATTAATTGTAATTATTTAGTAAAAACTAACTAAAATACTTTTTTGTTGAACTAAATAGGAATTATCTTAAAATTTGGTTATTATATTACTTGTTTTATTTTTTGTTAGAACATAATAGAAGTAAGTCTATTACAGATAATATAGGGAGCAAAATATTTTTTAAGATGGTAAGAATCAGAATATACAGATATATATAAACAAACAAAACTAGAGTTTTTTGCCTAAATTTTATAACTTCTCATCGGAGAAAATTACTATACCTAATATTTAAGAAGTAAACTTATAATTTTCTGTAAAAATTATTCTGATTTCATTTTCGCCGTAAACATTTTTCGACACAAAGGGGCTAGGTACGTAAAACTATATCAATAAACTATGGATTCAAAACTTCTATATATTAGATTTAAAAGGTTTTGCTCAGTAATACAAAAAGAAAGGCGGAAGATTGGCGAAAATAAAAGTGATTAAATCTGAATTTTTAGAATATGTATGTATACACATATACACTTTCGACAAACAAAAGTTAACAGGCTTAAGATTATTATAGTAAAATATAAAGTTATTCTGACAGGAAGTTTTGAACTTGGATTGTTTTGAAAGTGCAATTTTAATTATAAACACCCTGTGTATCGCTATAAGACTTATGTAATATCAAGTTCATATTTTCAGAGTTGTCAAAGAATAAAAATAGCACCATAACCTTCAAATTTCCCAGTTTTAAGCCACATTTCTTTAATAAAATTTAAATTTAATATTAAAAATGTAACATGTCCGTGTTCTTCTTTTGGCAAGCAAAATCTCGAAAACGCATTCTTAAAATAGGACACAAAGTTTAGAAAGATGTATTTGATTCTACTATCGTAGATTTAACCCTGTATCGACCGCATTATGATTTACTGCAGTTTTTTTCAAGCAATACATTTTTTTGAATCACTACATTGAAAATTAAGGGATATACATAAAAATATTCAACTTTGGGAAATTTAACCCGTTACAGCTAATTAATTAATTACAATCAACTGTAAAATTAATTATATACACCGTTCACTTAAAATAAATAGTCCAATCGTTTTCTAAGGTCTTCATATATATATTTAGATAAAAAAAAATAAGACACTTAGATTTTGACATTAACTATTTTTTTAGAACAAAAATGACAATCTTCGCAATGCGCTGAAAACGCCGTCAGCTGAAAACGCCACTTCTGCTATAAAACTATTCACCGTCCCCACTAAAATACTCATCATAGAACCCATGCTGCCATATATCTTAGAAGAGTAGATTTCAAAGAATATTCCTGCTCAGTATCGTCAGAATATTCGTAAAATGGTTATTCTATGTAATTTTAAAATAAGTGGTACTTATAAGTACCGTCGGTAGATATAAAGGGTTAAATTGTATAGTACAAAAAACATTTTAAACAATAGAAAATATTAGTGATAAACAAATATATTTTTAATTATGCAAATTAACATGTCATAAAGAACACATTTAAGATGTACGAAAAATTAAAACATGTATAATTCACAATAAAAAAAAATATGTTTCATTATTTTAAATTTTTACTACCTTTAAATATTATTCAAATCTCATATAAATATACTTTATTATTACAGTATCTTTATTCAAAGTTGTGTTACTATTTCAAAATTAGTTTGGGAGCGCTCTAGAGTTTATTAAATGACGATGAATTTCTAACAGAATTTAAGTTTACTTTAATAATTGCTTTGTAGGATCCGGATTCATGTACATGCAATTACTCAGATTGGGAAATCTTTGAACATAGAGTATATGTTACTAGAATTTTAAAAAAGTGCCTTAGGAGCTGACTGTTCCCTCAAGTATTTACCTTTGTACGAAGAAATTTTAAATTATTGTGGTTGTTTTATATGTTATAATCTCTACATTAGATGTGTTTACAAAATGCTAAACACAACATTTTAAGAAAACGGAACCGAAGTAAATGTTAATTAATACTAGTATTAGATGCAATCTTTCCAGATTTTCTCAATTGAGTAGAATATGAAATATCTAAAAGAGGTTGGAGTACATTTAGCAAACGCATTTTCAAAGAACCCTCTTCTAATATATAAATGCTCATACATTTCGATTAGAAAGTGTTTTTTATTAAAAATTAATAGATAACTCAAGTTGTTCTACTGCAGAAACATTAAATTATCATCGAATACTTTTCTGAATAGCCCGAATGCTTTTAGAAAATTTAAAGCAATTCCTATTTATAGAAAATGAAGTGAATCATTAAAGACAAGTCAACAACTGAATCATAATGTACATATTTAGATACTTTTAACATGATGTCATATCATCAAATATATGTATAATCGCTTAAAATTCATTTTAAAAATCAAAAGTGAATTTAGGCCAATTTTCCAAAATTATACTTTTGAACCATAATCTCAAGGACGAAAATTCACAGAATCTTTTTTAAAAGTTTTTGTAATGCATCCTAAACAAAACATAATATTTTATTAATATTGATTAGGTATTTAATACACACCTATTTTTTAAAAAATTTATATTTTCCTTTAAATAACTAAAGGAATTTTACCAGGAGAATTACTCTATAAAAGGTAATTTTTTGAAAGGAAAGTTATTTTAAACGTTTAAATAATGTCAGATGTATTAAGTGATTAATTAAATGGTCTGATTGAATAATTTAAGCTTAATTCGGGTTATTTCATTTTCATTTTAATTTAAATTTAAAGTAATTTAAGGTTTTAATGGTTGAGTTAAATGCAAATTTTTCATTTTAATTTTAATTCACCCCTCTCCCTAAACATTTATAAATTATTGTTAAAAAATTTTCAATCGTTAATAAAATACTTTTTATTCATCCATTCAATTTCAAATACATTTTTTAAACTTGTGAATTACATTTGAGTTATAATACAGTTTTTTTTAAAAATTATTAAACTATTAATTAATGTGTGAATAGAGTTACAAACAAAAATAATAATCGAACACCCTATATAGAAAGTAAAATAGAAACTTGCAAGGAAAATCCTTTTCTATTTTGTCACTTAATGATGTTATGCCATATGTATATACATATTTATATTAATTGTAATTATTTAATAAAAAATAACTAAAATAAGGTTTTTCTTTCTTGACCTTAGTAGGAATTGACTTATTTTTTTCTTAATATTATTTGTTCCCCTTCTGATTTTAAATTAATTTTTTTTTTACTGTGAATTTTATTATTTTATGTATGATAAGTATTCTCTACGTGAAAGAGATGACAAATAAGTTTACAAACAGTTATTTAAAAAGCCACATAATTAATGAAGTAAATACTTTATTGTATAATTAATCCTTACTAAAGGTCATTAAATATTAACACATTTTTAAATACAATACATCTTTACGAGAAAATGGTGAAATAAATAAGCAAAAAATTTACTATTAAGGCAGCTACAACACACAACCAGATTACTTTATTACATTATATCTCCTTTCAAGCTAATTTTAAATAATATTTAATATTCGAAGATTATTTGAAAGGAATAATTTGATCCAGCTTTTAATATACTTAAATAAACCGAAAATGTATACATATGACAGAATAAAAGTCAAGAGAGAATGTAGAAAGAATTTCAATTAAATAACCATTCATATTTAAAGATTGTGACAAGATATTATCTTAAAAATATCAAATAAATTATTTGTCAACTGTTCAAAGTAAGACGCTTTTTATGAGCAAACGTTTATCTTAGAAACCAACAACCAGTTTCGCAAATCATTTAATGTATTCATAAAATCATTTAGAATTTTTCTTTGTAATTACCACAATCGCTTTTTTTTCCCTTTCAGACAATTACTTTTTATGAAGGCAAAAAATCAGCTGATTTTTTTTAACTACTGTCGCCTCAAAAATAATGCGATATCTTTTATTTTATCAATTAAGATAAACAAAATAACTTGACTTTAAAATGGGGGAGGGACGGGAAAAAAGATTTTCTTAACTTGTATATTGTGATTTGCATTTAAAAGGATTTTTCTTTTTTGAATCATTGTTTGAAGAAAAAATACATTTTTTTTTATTCTTAATGAATGATGAGTTATTCAATTCGTAAATTTTTGTTTTATTTTATTTCTTAAGACAAGCTTTAATTTCTTTCACAATACATTTTATAACGAAATATATGTTTCTGTTTCGAAAATTCCTTAGTTCATAGGTAATTCAAAAATATTGCATGTTTTGCTCTATTTTTATTTTGAAGTTAATGTTCCTGGTCAGTAATTCAGTAGATGCGCATTATAAAACACAAAGAGAGAAAAAAAAGGAAAAGACACAGTTAACATATATTTTCAGAAAAAAAAATATTTATTCAATTTGTTGCACTTAATTTGGTATTTTAGATTTTTAATTCTAAAACGCTTATTGCAGCGTTTCTCAAATTGGGTCGCATCCCCCTGGGGGAGGGTGATAACTTAAGGAGAGATGTGTGAGAATATTGAAAAGTCGAAAACAAAAAAGATTTGTAAAAAAATATTAATTCATTGAAAGTAAAACAAAATACGTTCTGACATAGTAGAAAAAATACACATTCACACTGATATAATACGCTTATAAATGTATCAGTACTGCACTATATGCATTTCATAATTATTTTAACAATACTTAATTAAGAACTAGTTTAATAATTTCTAGAGGCCCCATGGGTTTGTCATATGTAAAATTATATTTACTAAAGTTAACACTTATCTTGATAATTAGTACGGTTTATAAGTAATCCTGTTGGGGTGAAGCGAGTGAACTATTTTTTCTGGTGGAAGGATAACTGTGTGACCCACCCACGCACCGTTTTCCCGCTTCACTCCCACGCATTCCTTCTACGGGGTTCACTAGCTGACCTGGTGCTGTGTGCTTTTGGGTCAGACTTGCTGTGTGCAGTATCCGTGCTCGTTATTTTCGTATTTGTATATAAATAAATGTGCTGTCCAGAGATACTTGAGAGGAAGTAATGTCACAAAGAACAACAAATCCCTTAACTGCCGATTGAAAGTTACACGATTCGTTCCCTAATGAAACAGTTTATCACGTAGGAGCGCGAATGTGATGTACTGGGGGAGAAAAGGAATAAATAAGCAAGTCCTCTGAGATAAGTAAATCCTTCGCAGATACTGTCAAGCTCCTTTTATCGCATTACAAGACCTTCGAAATAATTTTATGTATAGCAGTGTACAGAAAAGATACTTCGGAAAGACGTATATATATGTAGGTGGCAATTAACGTTTTGTCTGAACAAGACGTTTATATACGCTGGTGGCACTTAAGAGGTTAAAGTCGTATTGTAGCTTTAGCGTCAAAGCATGATTTTTTTGAATTCAATGCATTATTATTCAATGGTGAGAAGAAGGGGGTGCGATGAAAATTATGATTGAATATTGGGTCGCAAGTGTTGTAAGTTTGAGTAGCAGTGGCTTATTGTAAAAAAAGTTGAATGTAGCAAATTAACACACACATTGTAAATCCCATTTACTCAAACACACCAATTATCAAAAATTATTTTACTCCATTTTTCAAAAGTGTTATCTGGGTCAATGAAGAATAGGCGGATTCTTGTAATTGGCAATTTTCTTCATGACCTTAGCAATTTTAAATTATAAAACTAAATTCTGTGAATAATAGTCAACGTACTGATTTAAACAGCGCAACATTTTTCTCTGATTGAATTAATTTTCTGAAATAAGAAAAAGACACTATATTTCTAAAACATTGCATCTCATTTCAATCAGATTTTATGCTTGCAGTCTAGAGAATTATGGAGTGAAATGACCATCTGATTGTTACCATGAATATGTAGAAATAAAATTAATAATAAAAATTTCCCTTGTAACATTTCATATGTACGAAGGCATCATTAGATAAGAACCAATTCCTATTATTCTCTATTTATATTTTCTATATAAATTTTCGTTCATATTTTGAAGCTTATTAATGGGGGAAAATATTTAGATCTTTGAATTTGTCAAAAGGCAGAAATATTTTAAAATTCCAATTTTATTCACATGAGTATTCTTTGCATTAAAGGAATAAATAAACATGAACTTAACGAAAAAAAAGTCAAAAGTTAAATAATTCGTGTAGTTAAAAGAATTTCCACATATTGTCAGTACAAGAACTTAAAATAATTCTTTTATTTTACTGTCTTTTTTAAATATATGCTAACTTGTACCTTTTTGTTGGTTTATAAAATTATAACTTCCTGTATATCTTCAGAGAAAGATATCAACATATTTCGAGAATGATTAATGCATCGTTTTGAAGATTTATTTTTCAAATATTTATTTAAATTATTACAAAGCAAAAGTATTAGGATCTCGACCACCTAATCAAACTATCCTATTCTTAAATTGCTCTAATCTCAGCTCTAAATTTAACTACAGCAATTATAGTACCAAAAAATGCATACATTTATTTTCAATTTATAAATTTAAAATAAAATTTAAATAAAATTTTTTTTCCCATCACATACAATTCAAAACATATATATAAAGTATGTTTTATGTCCACATTTTTTATTCATTTATTGTTTATCTATTCTTCGTATACTTTTTCACAACAATTATGTATCCAGGCATTCCATCTCAAACATCCACACCATGGCGATTTTTTTTTAGCTTCAACAAATTGAAAATGTTTTAGGCTCTCCAGTGAATGAGTCAATATTAACGTCGCGCTGTTAAGCTACTCAAGGGCATTTGACGATGGACCTCGTAGCTTTGAGCCATGCTCAAGTGACGAGGATGAAACCGAGCTGGAACCCTCTCCTAACTACCACACAGCACCAACTGGAGGACGTTTGAGCTCTTGACAGATTTAAAGTGTGCATCGCTGCCCTACACGGTGAGTCTTTAATGGTACTGGGTTTGAACTCAGGATATGCCTGTCAGGATCCGATACCTTAACCACTGGGCTACCTTAGCTCCTTCAGTCTCTCCAGATGGCGGGTCTTCAGGGGCACTAGGACTCGAACCTACGAAACGAAATTGAGAACGCTAGTAATGAATTCACGACCATATCCATTCAACTACTATGGCATTATGTCTAAGATGTTGAAAATATCAGAGATACATATGTAATAAATGTTGAAGGAAATGCGATTTATCCTTAACAGAGTTATCTCCTTAAAGTTAACACCTTAAATGGTTTGCGCGTACACCGCACGGGTTACCGAAAGCTGGCCTCAACCGGTTTGTTCATCCGCTGCATGAGCTCGGATATTGTCCTCTATTTGTCTTTGGATTTGTGTATTTTTTAAAATTTTATTGTGAGATTATTAGTGATTGTGTTTTTAAGAAATGTAATTTGTCCATGGTTGATTGATTGATTGATTGATTAAATATTAACGTCGCACTGTTCAGCTACACGAGGGCTTTCGGCGACGGACCACGTAATTTTGAACCATGGTCAAGTGACGTGGACGACACCTAAGCTGGCACCCCTCTCCTTACTACCACACCACACCTTCGGGAGGACGTTTCAGCTCTCGACAGATTTAACGTACATCGCTGCCCTACACGGCGGGTCTTTAGTGGTACTGGGCTCGAACTCGTGACAAGGCAAGCCACGGTCCGATACCTGTACCACTCGGCTACTGCGGCCACATTTGTCCATGGTACTAAAATACTTCTCATTCGGAATTTTCTTTGTGGTGAAGGCGGAAGTTAAGATATTGCATGTGCGTGCATATATGCACATATACACAAATTCCTCAGCCGTTTGAAAAAGTACTTCGTACACGACATTTTTTTGTAAGTATGGTAGAAATTCTTTTAAGATATTTGGAACATTATTCATATTATGCAGAGTATAAAAATCCAATATTTTTGTGTTTCACTATTATAAAATAAAAAATAGTGTAGAAGCTTTAAAATTGAAAATTAATTTAAAACTCTTCTATTTGCACATTCTGTTAAGTATTATTCTTAGTTAGATGCAATATAAAATGTGGCTTTTTTTAAACATTTTGGGTAAAACGATTTGACCGCTTAAGGGGTTAAGTTAATTTGTGAAGTCCGATATTTTTAATAATATGGAAAATTATTCTGTAATGAATGATCTTAATGAGTAAAAATCACACATTAAATAATATATCAGATTGAAATTGTTACATTAAAAATAAGTTAATTTTTTAAGACATGTCTTACTTCATTTCTTCTTTCTAAAAATTATTCGGAACGATTCTCTATTTCCTATTCGGTGTTATTCTTTAACTCAAGATCCATTATATAAGAACCAATTTAAAATTGAGTATGTAACAAAAATATTATATTCTATACAAATAATAAATAGCTCAAATAACAGCTTAATACTAACAATAATATTTCAAATAATAACAATAACGGCTTATTTAAAATGTGTTCTTTTTTTTTTTTTTAAGATTTATATAGTGATTGATTTTTAAGATTTATATAGTGATTGATTTAATCTCCCTTTTTTCTTTTATAAACCAATTAAAATAATTTCTCAGAAAGTATCCAATTTTAATAACCTGTTAGTCTAATAATCGAAAGTCTAACTTTGCCAAATATTGTCTGCTCTTGTTTGTATGTATATGTTGTTAAACCTTTTTTTATTTATGTGGCTTATGTGACTGACGATCATCCCCAATTATGACCACAAAAATATAAATTTGTATATAAATATTCATAAAATAGCAAAGTTGTGTAGCTCTTCTTGCGTTAAATATATTATGCCAAACTGCAGATGTGCGGTTCAGCAATCAACGAAAGAGAGTTGCGCTACAGTGCTGGCTAAGAATCGCATCCATGTTTAAGGAAAACTCATCCATTTGCATTCCTTATCCTTTTTCAATTCCTACTATTAGCTCACTCTCTCTATATTTATTTATTTATTTATCTTGGTGGATTTTTCAATCGTTAATAAATTACATTTTAAAGCGCTCAATTGAGCTGAAACTTTATATATATGATTATTTTGGATGACAATACTATAATATAGTTATAATTAATAAAAATTTTAATTTATTAAAACTAATTATATAAAGAATTACAAATACAGCCACGTTGGCGACTTAGCGACCATTTTGGCGACTTGTGTCAAAACTTCAAAATGTTTTTTTCTCACGTCTTAAAGGATTCAATTGAATTGAAATTTTATATACACGAATGTTTTGGATAACTATACGATACTTTAGTGATAATTAAAAAACATTAATTACCACTTAATGTTGCGATTCTGTCATATGTATATACATATTGTTACGAAGATCCGAAGTTTCGAAGATTTTATACAAAACAATCACAAAGAAAATAAACAGTTCTTTAAGAGCGAAGCGAATTTATTATCGAAATTCCAATCCTTTAAATACAGGATTCAGCAGCAATATTCACAGAATAAATATTCGAAGGTCTTTACACCTTCAACAGCAATCAAAAACAATTATCCGTGTTTAAATATACACGTAAGTAAAAGATTATTCACAAGCACAGCCCTAATCACTATTCAAAACAATGTTCACTCCTCGCTGGTTTAATCCAGACTGCCTGCTGTTCCGGCGAGCATCTTTATTTATAGGCGCGACCGAAACTTCCAGAAATGTAATTGCTCGTGTCATTGAACGTGACATTAGTGGAGAGTTCCACTACTTTCTAGAATATTTCAGAGGGTTCCAAACTCGCCAACATGGTCGCCAATGCCACCAAATTGGTCGCCAACTTGGTCGCCAAAAATGATGCCAACTTGGCTCTATCGCCAAGATTTCGCCCAGTTCTCATTGAATCGACATTATAACGTAAGAACGGCATTGCTTGAGAGAGTAATATCAATGCATTAAACACCCAAATACAAATTATTTACACTATGTACACAAACATTTGTAACAATATTTATATTAATTGTAACTATTCAATAAAAAGTAGCTAAAATAATTTTTTTTTATTAATCTAAGTAGGAATTGACTTAATTTTTGAAGTTATACTTCTTTTGTGTGTGGAGGGTTAGAGAAATAGGATGAGGGTGAATTTTTACGATGAGCGCGCACCGGCACGGATGTGAAACAAAACCGTCACTGAAGTGACGCACACCGTCACGGATGCGAAATTCCTTTGTCTAGAAATAAACAGATCGGGACAGATCATTGCCGCCTTCAAAATTCTCCCTAAAAATTTCTCTTCACTTTCTTGATGAAGAAGACACCCGGGATTGAACCGGAGACTCCTCAATCGGCAGTCGAATACTTTACCACTGAGCTATACACCCCGTGTTAAAGAAACTTTGCTTTGCGTTGCGTAGGAACGGATACGAAATACTTTGTGTAAAAATATACAAAACAGAACAGATCATTCCCGCCTTCGTAATCTTCAAAAAATATTTCTCTTCATTTCCCTGCAGAAGGGGACTTGCGGGTTTGAACCGAGGACCTCTCGATCTGCAGTCGAATGCTTTACCATTGAGCTATACCCCAGCGTCAGCAAACCTTTGCTTTCCGTAGGAACAGATACGAAATGCTTTGTCTAGAAATATACGGAACGGGACAGATCATTGCCACCTTCGAAATCCTCAAAAAATACTTATCTTCACATCCCTGAAGAAGAGAACACTCGGGTTTGAACCGGAGAATCTTTGCTTTGCGTTCCTTAGGAACGGATACGAAAATGCTTTGATTAAAAATATGCAGAACGGTACAGATCATTCCCGTCTTCGAAATTCTCAAAAAAATATTTCTCTTCATTTCCCTGATGAAGAGAACTTGCGGGTTTGATCCGAGGGGATTTGAGTGAGTTTGAGTTTTTGAGTAATATTAACGTCGCACTGTTCAGCTACCGAGGGCTTTGGCGACGGACACGATACGAACCATGGTCAGATGACGTGGACGACACTGAGTGGCACCCCCTCTCCTAACTTCCACACCACACCAACGGGAGGACATTCAGCCTCGACAGATTTAACGTGCATCGCTGCCCCTACACGCGGGTCTTTAGTGGTATTGGGCTCGAACTCAGACATGCCTGCATTCCGATACCTTAACCACTGGGCTACTGCAGCCCGGTTTGATCCGAGGACCTCTCGAACTGCAGTCGAATGCTTTACCACTGAGTTATAACCCCGCGTCAGCAAACCTTTGCTTTCCGTAGGAACGGATACGAAAATACTTTGATTAGAAATATGCAGAACGGTCAGATCATTCTTGCCTTCGAAATTCCCCCCAAAAAATTTTTTCTATTCACTTCCTTAAGAAGACACCTGGTTGAACCGAGGACCTCTGGCTCTGCAGTCGAATGCTCTACCACTGGGCTATACCTCCGCGGCACATAAACTTTGCTTTCCGTAGGAACGGATACAAAAATGCTTTGTCTAGAAAAATACAGAGCGCGACAGATCATTTCCACTTTCGAAATTCTCAAAAAAATATTCTATTTACTTCCCGGAAGAAGGGGGCACCTTGGTTTGGACCGGGTGTGTGATTTCCTCTCGACAAGAAAGATTGTATTTTTAGCTCCATCAGTGAGTGTAAGGGAATATCTCTCTACGAATGTCATAAATTCGGAATATTAATGATTTTTACTTAAAAATTGTAAATAGTGTACAAATTGTTTACGTCTCTGGACTGTCCTGTGTGCTTGAAAAATAAACTTCGAAATACCAAATAAGTGTCATCACTTTATATGCTCTTAGGACGTTACAAGCTCACACTCTCTATACATGTTTTTATCTTGTTTCAATTGTTAATAAAATACATTTTAATGCGTTGAATTGAGCTGAAATTTCATATACATGATTATTTTGGAAAACAGTACAATAATTTGATTATAATTAATAAAAATTGTTTAAAACTAATTATTTAAAGAATTACAAATACAGCCACGTTGGCATCATTTTTGGTGACTTGGGGACCCTTTTCGCGATTTGTGTCAAATCTTGAAAATGTTTTTTCTCGCGTTTTAAAGCATTCAAGTTGAACTGAAATTTTACATACACGATTATTTTGGAAGACAATACCATACTTTAATGATAATTAAAATTATTTACTACTTAATTTTGTGATTCTGTCCTATGTAAAGGCATATTTATATTATAAAAATTTAATAAAATAAATTAAAATTAAAAAAAAATTAAATTAAATTTATAAAAATTTAATTTAATAATATTTATATTTAATAAAAAGTATCTAAAATAAAAATTTTCTTTGTTGATCTAAGTAGGAATTGACTTTTTTATATTACTTGTTATTATAGAAAACTTCAGATATGTTTCAATGTTGTGAAAAATAAAAGTAATTACATCTACAGATGCAAATATTTGCTCCTTAAATTTATATTTTTTTTCAATCACCTGTCACATAATTTTACTAATACTAAAAAATAAATTTATTTTATTAATATTTAAAATATTTTAAATTATGGCTTCGTTTCTTCAGGATGTGAATGATTTGATAATGTAAGAATTTTTCACTATCCAGTTAATTCCTTTTTTAAAATTTTTATCAATTCTCGAAACTTAAAAAGCTGCAAGAAATTTTTTTTTATTGAGTGATTGTTTATATAATGAAAAATCTTTTACATTCTAAAAATTGGTGAAGGACGTGTTATTTTATCATCATTTACAAATTAAGGAGAAATCTGATTTTGTAAGTTTTTACCTTTTTTAAATTAAAAGTTAAATTAAATTAAAGCTTGTTTAATTAATTTCCAAATTAGCTCCTTATTTTATGTAAAGAGATATGATAAGAGCAAGGGTGTTTTACAAAAAAAAAAATCAAAACATTTACTTATATATTATTCTAATATAGAACATATAAATAGGGGTAAAAGGGTAAATATTTTCCACGAGTTTTCTATCCTACGCTCCTTATATATGAAGTTACTTTTGTTAACTTTTATTTAAATATATATGTGTGTATATTTAACTTTTTTCTAATATTTTACCATTTTTTTTAAGTGTGATAAGAGTTACTCTTAGTAGGATTTCACTAAAATAACTGAGCTATTTGCGTAAACTTCTGTTTTCTTTTATTTCAACTAAGATTTTTTCCACTAAACCTGAACTATAACAAGTACTTTATGTTAGATTTGAAAAAAAAAAAGAAAGGATGAATTATATGAAAACCGAAGCTATTCACAATAATATTTCCTCATTTTTGCTTTTACTTTCTGTATGCCAATAAATAATTTTATGTTAAAAGCTTATGTAGAGTAATACATGGTTCTAAGTTTAAATAACCACTATTTCCCCACACACACACACACATCCAAGAAAAAAATATTAATGTCAACTAGAAATTACAATAAATATTTGAGTGTTGTGTCTTGAAATTTATAACATAAGAATATATTTACTAGTGCTTAGATATATATAATATATATATATATATTACCGAAATAAAGTCTTTCAACTTCAAAAAGTATAATATTATTTATGTTTATTTATTTCCTTCTCTGGTTACTCCCTTATCTTTTTGCGAATGTGTTAAAAGAACTTAAATTTCAAAGAGGTCTTTGACAGGAAAATATATTTCTTTACGACGAAGTAATGTAAAACAAATGACAATCAGACATTTTCTCTTAAATACTTTTGCATTTCCCCCATTAACATTCTAAGCTGATTTCCCAAATTTTGGAGAAAAATGTCCAGTTTCAAAATGACATTAAAAAGACGAATTTCTATTCCATTATTTTAAATCATTAGAAGGGGAAAAAGATTTTAAATGCATTAATTTTTAAATATTTATATCGGTTTGCTTGCTTCTTAAACCAAAAAGGAGCGTTTATTCGAACAATATCAATCTCTTAAAAGCAAACTTAAAAATGTGATTTGCTTTCGTTTTAGAAATAATATTTTAAAGCTGTGGCGGGTCCTATTAATGTACTTCTACCAATACATTTAGGGAAAATTTTCTTCAATTGCTGTTTGAGTTGAAAAACATCTTACTTAAGAGGGAACTTGATTCCATATTAATTTAAATGCTATTTAAACCCTAGAAATGTGGGTGTTCTGGTTGGTCGTTAGGCTTGTATCATTGTTGGATTAATGAAGTGACTTTCTGAAGCCTCGGTGAACTCGAGAAGAAGCTTCAGATGGAAAATATACATTTGACCAGGGTGAGATCTGACGAGTGCTGCTTCATTGCATCACTCAGTTATATTCTTAA
Source organism: Trichonephila inaurata madagascariensis (assembly GCA_019973955.1). Lineage (NCBI taxonomy): Eukaryota > Metazoa > Arthropoda > Arachnida > Araneae > Nephilidae > Trichonephila > Trichonephila inaurata. The sequence goes on from BMAV01000759.1 coordinate 53,850, forward strand.
TTATTTGCCTAGTGAATTTAAGGTAGTTAACTAATTTGACTGCTCTCTCAATTTATAATTCTACTTGACAATAAATTGATGTAACCAAATGAAATTAGTTAGTAGAAATTACTTTATGACGTTGTCTGTTTATTCAAAGTCCCAACTTCATTTACAACCTTAGGGTTGCGATAACTTTCTAGACATTCTACAACAAGGTTTCATAATGTAATTCTGATGTTTTAAAAGTCTTTTCATGTAATCACTATATTATTTTGCAACATTAAACTTTCATTGATAATTGAGCGACATATATTAAATCCCAGGGATATTTTTTTCGTATCATTCATTATTGAGAAACTGAATAATTCTTACTGTTAATTGAGTCTGTTCTTGTAAGTAAATGTTCGTCTAGAGTTTTTTTTTTACTCTATTAGAATATTTCGTAAGAATATATGAAATAGTTTGAATGCAATTTGTTACTTGGTTGCCATGACAATCATAAGAATGTACACACCTCCGTCTTCATCAATCAATGTGTTAATGCGTCTAAGAATGCTTTATGAGCTAACAAATATAAATTTATTCACTACGAAGAATTTCTTAAAATCCTTTTTTTAACAATATTTTCTCCGAGAAATGAAATTTTCGTGAGAAAAAAAATGATTCTCCAAACTAATATATCCATTAAAAAATTTAACTTAAAAGTTTGGAATTGAATGACTTTTATAATCTAAAGAATCATTAAAAATAACATATTTTAATATGAAACACAATTGGTAATATTTTTTACGTTTATTGCATTACATTTTTTTTCTTTGTGTATAACATAATACTTTTTATTAAGTATAATAAGTTAAGTATAGAGATTGTAACTAATGGAAATATATTATCATTTCTTAATATCACAACTACTAGATGGCGCCATCAGAGAGAGTACCAGTAAAGTTCCCTTCTGGCAGAGGAACGGAGGGCACATGAGGGTGAATCATTAGGCTGCTTGATATCTGGTTGCACCAACGCACAAGAATTTCTCCAATGTTTTTGGCTTATTATACATGCATAGAATATGGAACTGAGTATAACTTAGTAGCTAGAAGAGGGCCAACGTACAGGAAATAAATTATATTAACCTAGTGATGGATTATTTGTCCTAGTGAATGATTTTCACAATGGTCACAAGATGTAATTTTATTTCATTGATTGTATTCTGTACTAAATCAAAGTTTGTCAAATGATTTTGAAATAAAAAATGCTAATAATGCGCAAAAACAGGAATTTTTTTAAAAAAAATATCTTTATTGGAATTTTGTAGAGTAATATAATTAATAAGAACAATAACTAGGCATTTTAAGGGAAGATTTAAAAGGTTCACAGATATTTACTCAATATATAAACATTTAAAATAAAAAAGTAAATCTGCGCGTACCAATATAAAAATATTCTACATTTAAAAAAAATAATAACAATCCCATACAAAAAATTGATTAAAATTGTATGACGAATACCATCTTGGAAACACGTAATGCGATATTGACACAATATAATAATTATCTATCAATAAGCAGTCAAAAGACACGAAAACATCTCCTGGACCACACATAACGGCACTTACCAAACTTCCTCAACATGTCAAATGTGGACTTGGATTCCTAAATATGCTTTAAGGTCCTTGAGATTCTGCGTAATTATTCTAAGGTAGAGCCATAACACGAGTCATTTGACTGGTCATAACCACGAAGATATAATTACTCGAGTTTATAGTATAAATAGTGCGCGTGTAACTTCCACTCACACAGCATCGCCATTGATATGTTCAGTTGAACTTACACTGGAAGCTCAAATAAATTACTCTAAATCCATCGATTTTAGTATTAAATACAGCAGAAGGACACAAACTAAAGTAATAACGAAACATTGCCAGATTTTCGTAAATTTGATTGGTATAAATGATTTACTACCTTCTACTGGTTTAACGTTTTACACTAAAACTTCTTGTATTCCGTAATTATTTTTACTAACATAAGTCCCACTAAACCATTACTTTAACAATAAGAATATTTTTAGACATTGCACTATTCTTATACCACTGCAATATTTATGAAATAAAACAGTTACACATCAATGCGATTTATTTTCAAAAGTAAATATTATACGATAAAATATTAGAAATGAAGGCAATTTCATAATTATCCACTAAATCATGAAGCGAACTGTTATTCAATATAAATTGATTTAGTAAATCAATGTCTCATATAAACATTCGAATAGTTTGTACAAACTTCTCATTCGTAAGCTGGAATGACAGATAAAGACTTCACCATCGTAATGATTTACTCATTAAACGCTTCAAATATTGTATATTAATTTATCATCCTATTCCTCATTTGTTCTAAATGAACTTCACAAAATTTTAATGATGAATCTGATTTTACGATAATTTTGCAGAAAATGATCAAAGCGTTAGTTATTAAACACAAACACTTATTGTGCAGTCCACTATAATAATAACAATATCCTCTTCAATAAATATTCGATTTCTAAGTCCTTTCACTTATTTAGTTGATAAATATAGCCGAGTACTGATGGAAAAGATATTTTCAATTCTGTTGAAGCTTTATTCTGCAAGGCAGAGTGCTTTTATTGTGTTATCGTAGTATTACACCAGGTGGATGCATAATAATCGAATTGTACAGAATTAAGTTTAAATTTAATTTGATTTTTAATTAATTTCGAATTCTGAAGCAACACGAGTAGTTGTTGGTAACAGGCCTCAAAAATGTTACACTCCAGTCAAATGGCGAGGAATGGAATTCGGTATCACGTCTGTTAATACTGATATGATGAAACATGCAATTTTGTTTGTGTTAGATCTGCTTTAACAAAAAACCAAATGTGTGAAAACGAAATAATGATTTAAGGTGCCGATATAAAATTCATTTCAGAAGGACAAATTCAAAAAACTAATTTATGTCCCAGAATTACATTTTAACAAACAGCTGTATTACATGCACGTATAAAACAACGATAACAGACAATAGTAAAATATTGTATACAATAAAAGTGTATTGAATACAATTTGGGCAAAATCTTATTTTGGAGTACCTATTAGTGACGATTTTAAAAATGTTCCAAATTGCAGCCAACGGTGCTATTTATGTAATTGAATGAGTGAGTGAATGATTGAATATTAACGTAGCACTATTCAACTGCATGAGGGCTTTTGGCAACGGACCTCGTAATCAAACCATGGTCAAGTGACGAGAACGACATCTGAGCTGACAGGCCCTCTACTAACTACCACACCACGCCAACGAGACGACGTTTGAGTTCTCGACAGATTGAACGTAAATTGGGTCCCTACACGGCGGGTCTTTAGTAGCATAGAACTTGAACTCGTGATTGCCAGCCACGATCCGATACCTTGACCCTAGTCTACCACGGTCTAGCGGTTAATATTTGAAGTCGTTTTAATGTGGAACAAGAAGTCCAGTTTAAAATTCTACGATGTTACTGGTAACAGATGTAAAGAAAACATGACATGAAGTATAATAGTTGAATTTTTCTAAGTGGTACAGTAAAAAGAGCCACAAATAATTGGGGGAACCACCATTCTTATTAATAGCATAATATATAGATTTCTTTTCTGACAAATGCGGTTCAGCTTAAATGAACGAAATGAAATCCTTAGCCATGTTTTTGTCCGTGGAAAGTCATTGCAAGCTTTATATATTTCATTATTTGATTATCCCAGTGCTTCTCAAACTTTCAATATACGCGACCCACTATTCAATCATCATTTTCATCGCGCCCCCCTCCATACAATAACAATGTACTGAATTGAATAATACTATACTTTGACACTAAAGCTACAATACGACTTTAACCTCTTATGTGTCACCGACGTATATGAACGTCTCGCTCAACCAAAGCATTTATGTTCTGTACTTATATATACGTCTTTCCAAAGAACGATCTTTTCTGTGCAGTGCGACCCATAAAATTATTCTGAGGGCTTTGGAATGCAATAAAAGGACCTTGACAGTGTTTGCGAGGGATTTACTTATTTCAGAGGATTTTTGCTCATTTACTTCTTTCCTCCTCCCGTGAGCTTGCCTTGTCACGAGTTCGAGTCCAGTACCACTAAAGACCCGCCGTATAGGGCAGCGATGCACGTTAAATCTGTCGAGAGCTGAAACGTCCTCCCGTTGGTGTGGTAGTTAGGAGAGGGGTGCCAGCTCAGGCGTCGTCCACGTCACTTGACCATGGTTCAAAATTACGTGGTCCGTCGCCAAAAGCCCTCGTGCAGCTGAACAGTGCGACGTTAATATTCAATCAATTCAATTCAATTCTTTCCTCCTCCCCGCAAAAAACATCAAATACGCTCGTCTACGTGGTAAATGATGGCATAGGAGAGCGAATTGCGTAACTTTTAACAGACAGTTAAGGAATTAATTCTAAACCGTACAAATTATCAAGATAAGTGTTAATACAAGCCCATGGGGTCACTGATAATTATCAAACATGTTCTTAACTTAGTATTGTTAAATTAATAATAAAATATACATTGTACACAGTACTGATACATTTATGAGTTAATTATATCAGTGTAAATGTGTACTCTATATTTTATTATATCAGAAAGTATTTTGTTTGTTTACTTTCAGTAAATTAATAATTTTTTAAATAACCTTTTGTTTTCGACTTTTCAATATGCTCGCGCCCCCTTGTAGAGTTATCACGCCCCCCAAGGGTGGCGCGCCCCACAGTTTGAGAAACACTGGATTATCCTCTTTTAGAAAAGAAAGTGGAGAGTAAGATGTAATATTTATGCAGAATATGCATTCTCCTTTCTTCCTGAAGAAAATTCAAATTTAATGAAAAGAAAAAAAGATCAAACTGAGCACCAGAGATTGTTTCTTCAGGGGTAAGGGTTACATTTCTTGTTACATAGTCAGTGGGTCGGTAAGAAAGTGTTTGCTTTTGAAAACTTGTCATCCCTTCGGTCAAATAGTTTTTATTACAAAGTAATGAAATAAAAATTGGATGAAATCTCATCTTATGACAGAAATATTTTACGATTTCATTCATCTTATATAAATTTTGTTGTCTAGACAGAAAAATGTGTTGGTTGATGATGCGATAGATAAATAAAGCCTGCTATACCGTATAGTGCTTAGTGAAGCTGACTGCTGTGCAATAGGGTATTTTTTCGAATCCCGGAAAATGCTTGGATGTTTATCTACACTATTAAAATTCGTAGGCAAACAACCGTATCTGACTACGTGGATCTCTCTTCTCACGAACCACAAGACGCGGAAATTCGCCAAAGGCACTAAGAGTTCGAGAATGATCGGATGAATCCATTTTGACCTTTTGTATTGTGATATTGCAATAAGTTAAAAATATATTAATTAAAAACTTTAAACGCATAATTATTTTACCCCTCTTGGGTTTTTTTTTTACCACCGAGCGGCTTTGCGGAATGATTTTAACTAAGTTCCAATTTTTTTCGACTTTTTTTTATCCCCGAAGTTTTCAAAACACGATCCAATTTTTTTTATGAAACTCAGACAAAAAATAATTACATAATCGGAAAGATCAAACACTTACCACGATACGGTATAATTTATTTTACAAAATAATGATATTTTCTACTTTTTACGATTTTTTTCTAAAATGAGTCAAAATCGATACATTCTTATGAAAGTGATCTCTAAATCGTTCAGTTTGTGTTTCCTTTCGCGTTAATTCAATGATAAAATCCCATGAGTTTATGTGGAACAAGAATTCCTCCACCTCCATGCTACAGCATGGAAGTGAAGGTATTCTTGCGTGGGGGTGTAAATTGGCTTCAGAATTGGGTAATATTTTTTAGCCCAGTAGACCTTATTTGATGAGATTTAGATGTAAAAAAAAGAAAACATGACACGTAAACACATAATGTGAAGTAAAAACAAGAATCAGAAGAATGAAGGTAAATGAAAGCAGAAATTACAAAAAAATTGATTAAATCTATACCAAGACGCTTAAAAGTTATTGTGGATACTAAAAGATATCCTACTAAGTACTAAATTAAGAAAGAAATACAATATTTAAAGCTAGGTTGAGATTTTTGTTAAGTGTATGAAAACTTTTGTAGCTAATTTTTTTGTAGCTTTTTAATTATTTTTTAAAAATAATAGTTATACTATTTTTAAAAAAATAATTATGTCATTCCATTAAGAATATGTTGCATAGATCATAAAAAAATTATAATACCAATACATTAATTTTTATTAGTCGAAAACATTAAATTTTATTAGAAATTGCAAGTGTACCAATACTTTTGTGGCCCATTGTACATTAATTGCTTATGATGGTTGAAGTGCAAGGGATAAACATTGATACATTGTTAAAGATTTTATTTTAATAATTATAGAATGTTCAGTTTGGGAAAGTGACCAACCTGTTATTTCGAAGAATTGGGCCGATGAATTTATATGGAAAAATTGCAAAGCAAGAATTAATAAGCATCGTATTACATGGGCTGTGATAGGACCAAATATGTGACAGAAAAGTCAAGTGTTACTACATTTATATCGAAGATTACCCGAAATTGTCTCCGAGAAATATCCCTAAAAACAAGCATCACAAATATAACTTAAAACTAAGTCCCTTAATTTGAGATCCAATCCTATTTAAATTTATATGGAAATTGAAGCACAAAACTAGCAATTTTATGAACGGCACTTAATTTCTTTTTGTGATCTTATTTTATGTAAGGTAAGTTTATTTTTCTGTTAAATAAATAACATTTTAAGTCTTTGCTGTTAATAACGGTATAATTTTTATATCTTAATGTTAAAGTGTTCTATTAATTCATATTAACGTCATTTATCTTTTATAAAACATTGAAGTTAGTACTTCCCGTTGATTTTTATTTGGAATTTCCTATTTTTTTTATCTGCGAACACCTACTATCGTTACATGTAGATACATCGGTGCTTATTTAAGCAATCATCAATAAAATTGCAATTTGTTGGAGGACACTGCATTTTACACTTTAAAAAATAATGTTTGAAATTAATATATTAAAAACTATTCTCACTGAATTAGTGTCCGATTAATATAAGATTGCTAGCCCAACATAATTATAAAATCACATTTACTCACGACTTTGAAATTTTAAATGTTGGATAGCATATTAAATGTTATATAATTAGAGTAAAAAATTCAGAAATTCTTAAATTTTCACAAAATTACAAGTGTTGGTTTACTATTATTTGGAATTTGATAGGATGATAATGTATATATTAGTTTTCTTTAAAGACATCAGTAAAATCTATAAAAGATAATATTAGAATTTCACAATATAGCAAATACTCTTGTATTCGAAATGTGTGTGGTGTTACAATTTATATTTGATTAATCAAATTCTGTTAACATATGATCTTTAATATGCTAATTGTGTATTTATTACACTAAATACTTTTCTTAGAAGCGAAACCTATGAAATAATTTTCTTTTGAAAGTTAATGGATTCTGGAGGACTTGATTTATGAAATTATCAGTGATCGGATTAGGGTGTATAATGAAAAAGATCCAATAGAAAACTATTCTAAAATTAAAGTACTTTGAAATAATTTTACTGTGATTCACGGAAATTAGAACTGTAATGGTGTTAAGCAATATTCTTCTATTTTTTTCACGAGAATGTAAAAATTTCATGAAAATTCTTAAGTATATAATCGAACAAATAGAAATGTTTATGTATACTAGTGAATAAGATGAAAATTGCAGGAAAAAAATTTCAACATTATAAGGAATTGTTTCAATATATTATTCGGGAGAAATACTGAAGGTATTTAGTTTGCTTATATTTTTGAAACTTTTTTTTTTTTACAAAGAATGTTAGGTTTAAAAAAAATTAAGTATCTGATACAATGCGGGTTTTAACATCAGTTGTATCTAATTTTAGTAAATTGCGAAGAATAATAAGAATACTTGTAAGTTTTATACATTGTATTAGAATGTTGTGTGTGTGTGTGTGTGAATTTTCAGAAATAAGATTGATTTAAACAATGCTGACTTACAATAAACGAAATTTAAACTAAATTTTTTTAAAAAGAATGTAGCATAATGTGCAATCAACACATTTCGTAGAACTTTAAATATATGTATATTTCAGTACTTACCAAGCATGCAAGATATTTTCTTTCTTAGAACGTTTTTTTCTAGTTGTGAAGTGTTTTCTCCAAAAGCAGCACTTAGTAGACACTCTGAGTTTTTTTAGAACACATGCAAGCAAATATTTATTTCATTGATTATTCCCTTATTAAAATCTAAATTTGTCACATCGAATTCCATTTTGAAAGGACAGTTTCAGTTCAGTTCAATACAGTAAACCACTGTAAAACTGGATACTTGGCCATCACCTTATGCTCCGAGAGAATTTGACGAAAATTTTTATAATATGTTGGTTGATATTAAAAATTCTTCTCCTTTTATGCATTCTCTAATGCTTTACATCTCGCTATTGTTAAGTAAACTCATTATCCGTGAAAGGAGATAAAGTTTTTCAAAATATTTCGTTGTATTTTGTATTTTCTAAAGGGTTACAATGTACAGCTAGAGATTTTACTTCAAATCTGGAGACTTGGCCAGTATCTTATGCTTCGACAGAATTTGATGAATATAGAATATTTAGAATCTATTGATAGATATTAAAAATTCTTCTACTTTTTGGACATGTTCTTTGTCTCACAATTAGCTCTTGGTGAATAAGACCATTCTCCGTGGTTGGAGATAAAAAAAAATTGCGTTTCTTATTTACTACAGGTTAAAATGAAATGTCCACTGTTTCAGGCACTTGACATGAAAAGACAGTTTCTTTGGTAAATCCCGCCTTCATATTATGGTTAAAGGTAACCTAATGACGAAGGTGGGTTAGTTGAACCGTAAGCTTAGAAACGTCCTCAAGTTGGTGTGGTAGTTAGGAGAGGGGTATGTCAACTCAGGTGTCGTCCTCGTCACTTGACCATGGTTCAAAATTACGTGGTCCGTCGCCAAAAGCCCTCGTGTAGCTGAACAGTGCGACGTTAATATTCAATCAATCAATCATGAACCGTAAGCTAATGTGACCATGTTGGTGGTGAAGAATATTCGTCGCACTGTTCAACTCCATGACTTTGGCGAGCGGGTACGAACCAGGGTCAAATGACGTGGTCACCCAACTTTACCCCTTCTTCTAACTACACCAACGAAGGACGTTCGTTCTGGGCAATTTAATGGGCATCGCTCCCCTCCCGACGGGTCTTTATGGTATTTTGGGACTCGAACTCATGACATGCCTGACATGACCCGATACCTTGACCACTGGGCTATCGCCGCCTTTGACCATGTTAACCTAGTGGTCATAGACACGGACTAGTAGTAGGCGTGCCATGAGTTCGAGCTTAGTACCGCCGGAGACCCGCCGAGCAGAAAGTGCCGATGCACGTTACATGCGTTGAGACTCAAACGTCTTTTCATTGGTGTAGTGTGGAAGGTAGGAGAAGTGGTGCCAGTTCAGGTATCGTCCTCGTCACTTGACCATGTTTCACAATGACGAAGTCCGACACCAACTGCTCTCATGCAGCTTTATAGTGAGAGGAAAATACAACTCTAATGCCTCATTTACACCAAGGCAGTAAGCGTCAAGCGTTGAGCGTCTAGCCAATCAGAGACCATTTCGCCCGAGATGAGAATTTCGATTGGATAGATCAACTCATACCCATTGAATTGAATGCGGCAACTTAACTGAATCGTAAGCTAATGTAACAGGGTTAGACCAGTAGTCATAGTCATGTACTCTTGGACGTTCCATCTTGAGTCCGAGCTCAAGTGCCTTTGACGACTCACCGTGTAAAGGGTCAGTTGTAAGTTAAATTTGTCCAGGCTCAAATTCCTGCAGTCGGCGTGGTGTTGAAGTTCGAAGGGAGTGATAACCCAGTGTCTTCTTTGTCACTTGACCGTGTTTGAAAATTGCAAGGTATGTCAAGGTAAGTTTAAAATGCAGTTTTAATAAACACTCGCTGTTCATCATTAAATTTCTTATAGAACTTTTTGGTTTATAAACATAACTTTTTGGGTACTTTTTAAGGTAAACTTTATATAAATTATCTATGAAGAGAAATCAAATTAAGATAAAGTTAACTTTGCTCCTAAATGTCCTCATGCATAACATTCTTTTGAAATTAATCATTTTTTGAAATTAATTGAATTTTTAAATCTAATATACTTGTTGATTATCTAAATCCCATAGAAAGAAATCTCTTATGTATATAGATGATTTATAAAATATACGTTCACGGACCAAATCCTGATTCTATGGCTATTATTCAGAACTTTATTTGAGGATTCGAACTTGTTTCATTTGTAGTCTTTTAGAATCGAGGCTACGATCTGAATGTAGATTTTATGATTTGAAACACATTATTAAATCTTATTTTGCTGTGTGTTACTATTTGTTGATTTATTGTAATGTAAATGCAATGAAAATAGTTTAATACTTTTTAGAATCCTACAAAACATTCTTACTCGTCAAAAATTCTTATTAAAAAGTGTGGAAGTGTTTTTGGATTTCACACCATGAACTTCGTCATTTTGGACCTCGGCTAAGTGACGAGGTAGACACCGGAGCTGGTACCGCACTCTAAAAAAATTCCCATAACTAGTCAATGGTAAGAATTTAAACCTAGACAGTTTTAACGTGTATCAGCCCAACCACACGGTGGCTCTTAAATTTCAACAGGGCTCAAACCCATGGTTTGAAAATGCTGGTCATAAACTTGTGACCAAGGTCACTAGGATACTGCGGCCATATTCATATTCCTAAGAGTTAGACCACCGGTTACTACTTAAAATGCGACCAATTCAAGATTATAGAATTTTCTGAGTAAATTGAGTTTTTAATTCCTACTATTAGTTAACAATCTTTCAATATATATTTTGCTCAAATTTTCAATCGTTAATAAAATGCATTTTAAGGCGCTCAGTTGAGCTAAAATTTTATACACATGGTTATTTTAGATGATAATATAGCAATTTAATTATAATTAATACAAATTAACTGATTAAAACGAATTATTCAAAGAATTACATACAGCCACGTTGGCATAATTTTTGGCGACTTAGCTACCATTTCGGCCACTTGTGTCAAAACAATAGTACGGTTGTTTCTCACATTTTAAAGCGCTCATTTGAGCTGAAGTTTTATATACAAGATTGTTTTGGGGATAACAGTGATACTTTAATGATAATTAATAAAAAACATTTGCCACTTAATATTATGATTCTGTCATATGTATATACATATTTATACTAATTGTAACTATTTCATGAAAAATAACCAAAATAAAATTTTTCTTTGTTGACCTAAGAAGGAATCGACTTTAAGTTATTTTACGTTACTTGCTTAGATCAATTTCCTAAAATAGTTATCTGATATTTCAAAACTTTCATTTGCGTTACATTACATTAAAAGAATGGGCAATTGGCAACGCAATTCTTTATTTTAAATTATGGTCTCATAGCCAACAAACAATAGGTGTTCAAGCTTTATTCTCCAAGAACTTTTCGGGGCCGCGGTAGCCGAGTGGTATAGGTATCGGATCGTTGCTTGCCTTGTCACGAGTTCGAGCCTAGTACCACTAAAGACCCACCGTGTAGGACAGCGATGTACGTTAAATCTGTCGAGAGCTGAAACGTCCTCCCGTTGGTGTGGTGTGGTAGTTAGGAGAGGGGTGCCAGCTCAGGCGTCGTCCACGTCACTTGACCATGGTTCAAAATTACGTGGTCCGTCGCCAAAAGCCCTCGTGTAGCTGAACAGTGCGACGTTAATATTCACTCACCCAAGAACTTTTCATCTGAATTTATCTGACTAATATAAAATCTATCTGAACTCATAAATCTCAATCCAGCGTGAATATGTGTATATGGGCCAGCTCAGATATATCATTCTCGTCACTTGAACTCTTTTCAGAATTATGAGGTTGGATCCAATAACTACATACCTTGCCAAGAGTGGGACAGTACTTAGTCAATAAATTAGTGGACGGATATGATGGCTGTACTGAAATCATTTACATGGTGATTTATAATGGAAGCGGTAGACGAGTTGTCTCATAGTCATGAATTAGCCAAAAGTCGAGTTTCTCTCATAGATTCGACTTCTGCTTAAGTGGCCTAGTGGTCAAAGTAATGGACTTGTGGCCGGCGTGTAATGAGTTCGAGCCTTGTACCGCTGAAGACTCGCCTTGCACAAGGTGCCGATGCACTTTAAGAAGTGTGGAAGCTCAAACGCCCTTCCGTTGGTGTGGTGTAGAAGTTAGAAGAAGTGTTTCTTGCTCGGGTGTGGTCCTCGTCACATTTGACCATGGTTCAAAATTACGAGGGGCCATCGCCAAAAGCCCTAGCGTATCTGAATAATGCGACGTCGATATGCACTTCCTTTAAAGATATCCCCCTGATGCCCTTAAGACAGTGTTTCTCGAACTGTGGGGGGTGTGATAACTCTGCGAGGGGGCGTGAGCATGTTGAAAAGTCGAAAACAAAATATTATTTAAAAAAAAATTATTAATTTATTGAAAGTAAACAAAATATATTCTGACATAATAAAATATAAAATACACATTAACACTGATATAATACACTTATAAATAAATTGCGTAGTGTGTTATTATATATATATTTATATGTATTATATAGAATAAACTGCGCAATATATTTTACAATTAAGTTAGCAATATTAAGTTAAGAACAAGTTTATTAAATAGCAGTGACACCATAGGCATCTCATATATAAAATTATATGCAAAAAAATTAACACTTATCTTAATAATTTGTACGGTTTACAATAAATCCCTTAAATGCAAATTAAAAATTACGTGACCTCTTCAATGCCATCGCTTTAATGCGTAGGCGAGAGTATGTGGTGTATTGGGAGGGGAGGGGAAGGGGAGAAGTAGCAAAGGAATAAATAAGCAAATCCTCTGAAATCGTTTGTAAACACTGTTGCAATGATTTTATTGCATTCCAAAACCTTCGAAGTAATTTTATGGTGAGCAGATCACAGAAAAGATAGTACTTCGGAAAAACTTATACATACGTCCGGGGCAATTAATGCACTGGTTGAGAGGCGCTTATATAGGCCCGTGGTACTTAAGACGTTAAAGTCGTGTTGTAGGTTTAGCGTCAAAGTATAGTATTATTGAATTCGATTCATTGTTATTGCATGGAGGGGGGCGGGTTGAAAATTATTGTTGAATATTGGGTCGCAAACATGGAAATTTTGAGAAACACTGCCTTAAGACATTTCTTATTTAGGAACTGTTTAATGCAAGCTGAATATATTCGGGGCGAAATTCACGTTTCTTCACGTCACAGGGATATGGATCTATATTCAGGGCGAAATCCTGACGTTTGCGGGATATAGAAGTTTGGAGTGATGGTGCTAACTCGGGTGTCACTCTCATCACTTATTCGTATTTGAAATTTGCGTGGTTCGTCACCAATAGCTTTCATGTGTTTTCAAGAATGAAAAATAATAATATAACAGTAAGTTATTGTGATTTTGATTTATTGTTAAATAACTCTGCTCTTAGAAGTAACGACAGATTTATTAGTGATGTTTCTGGTAATTTTAGGCCACTTCCAAGTAAAGTGAATGACACTTTGCCAGAACCTCGCTGAGAGTGAGTTTTAATACCCTCGTTTATAACAAGTATTTCAATGTTAAATCTGTCTAGTCTGAAAAACATAACATTGACGTAAGGCGGCATCTCGAGTTTTATCCTCGTCACTTGATTCAGATTCAAAATTATATTCACTAGTAACTGCTATATTGCTCTTATTAAACCATTCAGATAAAGATAATGATATCTGGAACAAAATTTACACGGAAGTTTGAAGTTTAGGGATTTAAGGTATTCAACTACTAGCGACAATTTTTTTTTTTTTTTTTGAAAAAATGGGGATATTGAGATTTTTTTGTGATTTTTAGATTTATTTAGTATATTTTAAGGAAAAAATCGTAAAATTCAAAACAGAAAAATATATTATTCAAAGAGGAAAAAAATGTGAAAATGTACAAAAAAGTACATAAACGGGGGGGCCCACTCTGTACAAAAATGTTTTAAACAAATTCTCGATTTTAATGTGTTGCTTTGATATTCATGTTTGAAATTACCTTCAGGATAATAGATATTTTAGTTTTTACAAAAACTAGAGCACTATAACTTAGTGACTATATGAAACTGCTTAAAAATGATTATATTCACATAAAAAATGTAAATTTTGAAATAAAACGGATTGATAAATCTGGAAGTCACAAAACACTTCTACTGTTATACAAAACATACACAACAAATTTCAGCAAATTATTGTCAAAACTTTTTGAGCAATCACTGTCCCCGCTTGAGTTTTTCGAAAAAAACACATTTCGAGTAAAACGCATTTTAAAGTTTGACATATTTTGTAAAGTTACGGCATCTTTTATTAAAACACTTGTAATTTTTGTTCTAGTGAATGTAAAATAAAAAGTTTGGTATTTTTATTAAGCTAATAAGATGGCCTATCAAATAAAATAAAAAAATTGACAATTTTAGAAAAGAAATGATTTTTGGGTAGTTGGATATCTTAACATGCACCACAATATAGGATATTAGCTATTGTAGCTATTGTTTCTCTACATCCCACATAAAGTATAGCCACAGTAGATTAGTGGTTCTGATGCATGTGATTGATTGAATATTAACGTCGCACTGTTCAGCTACACGAGGGCTTTTGGCTACGGACCACGTAATTTTGAACCATGGTCAAGTGACGTGGACGACAACCGAACTGGCACCCCCTCTCCTAACTACCACACCACACCAACGGGAGGACGTTTCAGCTCTCGACAGATTTAACGTACATCGCTGCCCTACACGGCGGGTCTTTAATGGTACTGGGCTCGAACTCGTGACAAGGCAAGCCACGGTCCGATACCTATACCACTCGGCTACCGCGGCCCTGATGCATGTGAAGCCTTACTATGTAGAAGGGCGATGCAAGTTACATTAGTTAATGCTGGAAGTCTTCACGTTGGCGTTGTATGTAGTTTGGAGAGGATGCGAGCTCAGTTGTCATCCTCGTCACTTGACCGAGATCCAAAATTACAAGGTCCGTTGACAATAGCCTTCGTTATGCTTTAGTGTGATGTTATAAAACAATCTCTCACGCAAAGTCCATAAACGTATCAATCAAATAAACATCTGATATTAATCACAAAATCGTCTCAATCATGTGGCCGTGGTAGACTAGTGATCAAGGTATCGGAACGTGGCTGGCGTGTCATGAGTTCGTGCCCAGTACCACTAAAGACCCACAGTGTAGGGAAGCGATGCACTTTAAATCTGTTGAAAGCTCTAATGTCTTCCCGTTGGTGTGGTAGTTAGAAGAGAGGGCCAGCTCAGGTGCCATCCTCATCACTTGACCATGAGGCAAAATTAGAAGTTCCAACGCCAAAAGCCCTCATGTAGCTGTTGACAGTGCGACGTTAATATTCACTCACTCTACTTAATCATTTAATGCTATTCACTAGATCTATAGCCTGTTATCGTCATACTTTGATTTTTTTTTTTGACATTCCATAAAATCAAGAATATACTTGGTTATATAATAACATAGATAATGTTGTACCAATGTCTGAACTATTTATATATGCAATTGCGTTCGGTAAAATCATTAGATAAAAAATGCTTCTAAATTGCTCTAATATATTTCGAGATTCTATGTAAACTATATTTACTAATGTGTTTTTATAAATTGAACAAGACATTAAATCTTCGTTAAAAGGAGTTTCTTATTCAACTAAAGCTTTGAGTATGTAAACTGTCAAAAGTGATGTAGTTCACAGGAATTAAAGTGACACTAATGCAGCTACAGAAATTCAATGTTACTCCAGAAATTTGATGTCTTTTTGGAATCCCAGACGCACAGCACCTTGATTGATGTTTGTAAAAGATTCTGCAGTCTTCGGGAAAAATAAAGTTGTTTTCGATCTATTTAGTTTACATTGCTTGAATGATATGCCTTATTTTTTGACATTTTGATTTCTGGTTGTGTCGATGCATTTAATCAATTACACTATAATTGGCATGTTTCTGCTCTAGTCATGTTGAAACATAATAATTTTTGTGAATAATGTGGGTATAAAATAAAACCTTAAAAATAAATTATATTTTCTTTTGAGGATTATCAGTCTCGTTTGTGAGTAAATTGTGAGAATGAATTTTTAGTCTAATAATTAATTAAATTAATAACTATTATTGAAATTATCCGTTTTATAAAGTACAGCCAACAGTTTTGGGACTTTCTAACAATAAACTCGAGTATTCCATTTCAAATCTCTTTTACATTAGTATGATAATAAGTTATCGTAGCTGGCCCCGTTACTCTGATTTGACGATTTCGTGTTGGTTTTTTAAGATTATTTTAAACTGTTTAGGTAATACTTATTCTAAAATATGAAATATTTTTAGTTTTTAAGTTTTATTACATTTATTACCTATAAAAGTTTGAATGTATGGTCTTATGCAAAATGTAACCAAATGCTTAGACTTTTTATAAATGTAGTTCAATATTTTCTTATAAACAAACTATTTGTTTTTTCTTTCTGTATATGACATAAATACCAATCTTAACTTCACATTTTTCAGAATTGTCTTCAAATTGGATAGAATTGTAAAACCGGGAACCTAAGTAGGTGATTACAAATCTTAAATTTAATTCTTAATATACCTAAATCAACTTTGTTGTCTAGGATTTTTCGAGATAAATTAGTAACAAAAAATCACAATTAAGGAGGTCAGGAGCTCCTCACTAGTTCAGTCTTGGACTCAATACCGATGTCAGTAAAGATCTATTTTGTAGAGAGGTTGATACACAACTCTGTTGGGGACTAGTTTGATATTCGGAAGCATGGCGCCAAGCACAGCGCTTGTTGCTGGAACGGGATCCAAGATGGCGGCTTAGCGGTAATTTAATGATATACAATAATTTTAAAGAATTGTTTAGAAATACATTGAAATGTATTGCAAATGAAGGATATAGGAAGAGAATGAGAAAACCAGATCAATCAATAACTAATGAATATCAAAAAAATATAAAAAGTAAATATGTACTAATAACAGTATTATTTGCAGGATATAATAATCTCTTGTAATGTAATATAATAGTAATTATATATATTATTCATATAGAGTATGATTTAATATAATTTATATATATAATAATCATACAATATAATTCTCATTGTAATTATAAAAAAGGAATAATCATCGTATTGTAATCAAATAAAAATAATGCATAAGAATACTCGCGTATTATACAACAATTATAAATAAATAACACAATATGTAATATATATTTATAAACAAATATAAAACAATTACTTTCTAGCGAATATTATATGATTAATACATGTAGTAATAATTGCATTTTATATTACATTATTAATAAAATAATTACATAATATATATTAAAATTAATAATGAATATCAATTACAAAGTACTGAAAACTTAAAATTTTCTAAACTGCAATTTCCTTCAACAAATTTCATCGAACAAGGAACGTTCAAAGAAAACATTTTTAAAACATAAAATAAAGCGAAAATAAACGATTTATAGCGATAGTTAAAAGTACAACACTCATTCTTTAAAAAAAAATATCCTATTACTCACCCATATTAGATATATCCATATTCGAAAGTAGCATGAAATAAAACAAAGACGGAAATAATAGAATTACTCTGAAAATGGTTAAATTTTTTAAGAAATCATATTAAAATCGTCTGAAATTAAAAGGGTTACAGCTGGAAAACCAATAAAAGTTATTTCTAATGTACGTTATCCCCATAGCAACCACATTGCCAAACCATAAAAATATGAAGGTATCCATATTGTAATGTTATCGATCTATCTTGGCAAACATAAAGAACTTGTGTGTGCCCTCGGATATCAAACTATCTCCTTCTGTTCAAGTCTTTTGTTTGCGGGATGCAGAAATTTAGTGCATGGTGTGGCGGCACAGACGACGCTTGACCATGGTTAAAAATGTCCGAGTTTATCATAAAAACTCCTTTAAAATGTAACGTTAATAAACATTCGATCGATACACTCTTATAGGATTTACAACATAACTTTTGAATTTTTTCTTAAAAATTATGAAAAAATTATGCTGATTAGTATTGCAACTAAGTAAAATGATTTATTCACAAAATGTAAAGCATCAAAAAGGAAGTTTTGTATACGGTATCATTTTGCTTTAGTTTTTAATATAAGCACTTAAAAGAGAGATAACATGAAAAAATATAGATTTTTGCAAATACAATTAATTACTTTAAGAATTAAAGTATTTCAGGCTTTGTAAATTTTTTAAAGGATTTTAATTAAGTTTGATTTGTTTTCGTTTTACTTTATTAAAAATTGTTTATTATAAAAAATGCATATTTTTAGTAAGTTTATGAGAATTTTAATATGAAAAAAGTTAATTGTAAATGTATAATTCAGGAATAAAATATCATAAAACCCTCTTTATTGATCTCTTTATTTAATTATGAATAATTTTTTGGAGTAAAAAATTATTCCCGATAAAAAAATATACTAGCATAATTTTCAATTATTTAAATTTAAAAAAAAATCAATCAATTAATGAAGTGTGTATTATTTTCAATTGAAAAATTTACCAAAACTTTCCGGTAAGAAAATATCCTTAATTTTTTTAAAGGAAGTTTTATTGGGAGGAAAACAACAAAAATGAAATAATCTTAGATAATTTTGTATCTGCATAAATATAAAAACCTAAATTACATTGCTGTAAAAATACACATTTTAAAAATTATTTTTAATTAATGTAAATGTCGATTTTTTGATTAACGAAAATTCCATTTTTTATATGAATTTGTCTTCATTTAATTCTATTTTCATTTCATTTAATGTGTCATGTAATTTTTTATATAATATATCGTAATTATTTTATTGTGGGATACATTTTTTACTTTGTATTTTAAACCTTTCGCTATAAGAGGGAAAAAGGAGCCTGATTGACTAAGTGGTGTATTTAATCATTGATGCTTTTTCTGTTATAATTTTAATAAGCATCTTAGTCCTTTAAAAATCAGAAAGTAAATACATATAATTACATTGCGCGCACACACACATACGGTATATTTAGTACTTATAAAACAGCAATCTAAACATATACATATGCGAATCAAATAAAATACTAGCTTTAGTTTTTTAACAAGTTTCGTTGTACAAAATGCAAACGTTTATTTCATTTATATTTGCCAAATTTTTTTATATTTTTGCTGTTAACAATTTTTGGTACTTTTTGAACAAATTTTTGATTTTTTTGATTTTTTTTTGAGAGAAGGAAATCCAAACATTCTGGCCAATGAATTGCAATAATATGAAAATTTTAAAAATAAATGCCTGCTACTTATTTTTAACAGAATGAGAGGAATTTTAAAATATTTGTCACCTAAATTTAAAATTTTCTTTTTAAATTAAATATTTTAGGTGCGCATGTTCTGTAAAATTTTAAAGCAATTTATTAGTTTTGCATCAATAGAAATATAAATTAAGAAAATAGATTAATACTTCCTTATACATTGAAATGCATATTATAAATTGTTGTCGTTTAGAATATTACACATAATAAGCAAAAGTCTTAGGACTAAGAAATCGTAGGGGCCAGCTGATGCTTGCTTCTTTTTTATAGAATGAATAAAGTGCATTAAACTAATATTTATTCTTAAACTCGAATGAATGAAGAAAAAGTATGAACAAAATGTCTTTCAGCTTTATTTCATAAAAGTTCATCCCCATTTTCCTTTTATGATTATTAAAAAATACATTTAAAAGTGATTGATCTGTAAAAATGTATAACATTAAAACAACACTTAGAAAAAAATGAAGTATAAAATTGATAAGGAAAATACAAACTCTTTGATAGTTAGCTTACAAAAATAAAGAATAAATTAGAAAATTGTCAATGTTTATACTAGCTGTACTTCTTGACTTTCAGCATTAAGTAATAACAAAAATCTGGCTTTCACTCAAAGAGGAACGCAAAAGTTTAACATCCCAACACACATATTTAAACTTAAGATGTAAACATTTGAAACTACAATTTAATAATTTTCCATACAAGTAAAATGGGGATGAATTGCTCCAGGCAATTTATGACTTATTTTTGCATTTTCAATGTTTAAAAGTTTGAAGACACTTTTATTTCTTCTTAATCTCATTTCTTTTCCTTTTTTTTAAAAGTATTTTATGTCGTTAACATGTTCAAAAAAAATATTAAACATATTGTCTTCGAAAACAAATGTATAAAATTAATTTTAGGGAATTTTTGATCACGGTCCATTATGCTTGTCACTCTTCTGTAAATAAGGGTTGTACTAAACAGCTACGTCATTATTTTCTGTAAAGGAAGCAATTTAAGAAAGCCATTCGAAAGTCTATAAGAAAAAATAGTTTTCTAAACTATCAAAGAATCTAAGATTTCCTACTTGTAAAAGAAACTCTCAAAGTAGGATTATATTACGCTTCCTTGAATCCGCATGTACTTGGTCAGAAGTGTATAAGGTTTGAACCCCCTTCAACAAAAAAAGTTAGATTTAAGAGAAAAACATAAGTTTTTTTAACATAGCTAAATGTTTATTTACAATTATTGTGATTTATTAATTTACTGAGTTTGAAGTAATTAAGTAAAAAAAAGCATATAATATGGTCTGTATATGTACTAAATTCACATGAAATAGCCAACTATTTTAATTTTCATTTTACGTTTTGATTTTTTCAGTTATATTAAAGTTATAAAACAAAATAAATAATTCACATTTCATTGATGCCTAAATGTAGAATTTATCTAGGAAAATATTTCTACAAATTTTATTGAGAAAACACTTATAAATGGATTAACAATTATCTTGCATAACTTTTCTTTAATAATAAGTAACTAGTGAATGTCTAGGAAAAAATATTTTAAAGCAAATAATCAATACTTGCTGTAAGCTACAAATTATAGAATGTATACGAGTATATAGTAAACATTTAAGAGAGTGAAATGTACAAAGGTTTTTAACATAGTACCTGATGGATCGCTGATCAAAGACAAAATTACAAATGCTTACCTAATAAATAACTCCGTACATAAAAGAGCAGATTTATGAAAAATAAAGTAAAAAAAAAATAGCGTATTATGCCAGTGAGTATCTCTAAAAAGAATTGATCAAACTGAATAGTTTCTATTATATTTCCGGTTCTCCTACTCTGAATTCTTATTCATAAACTAATATTTTGTGCTATTACCTAAACTCTAAGCACATTTTAAATTTTTTATTGTTCGAATTCAAGATCATATTGTATTTTTTAATTTCATTAATTTGATTCAAGAAACATAACGTGTGATTGTTTATAACAAACTAACTTTTAACAGATAATAGCCATGCCCCACAATTTTGATGTATAACCCTTATGCTTCAGTCATTCTTCATACACATTTAAAAGGTATTTTAGAAATTAAAATGCTTCTTAACTTAATCATAACTGTTTATATTAACTGTTTGGCCAGATGCTACATATGGTATGCATATAATAATAGTAAACTGTCAGTTAAAACATTAAATTGTAATTAAATAAGACATCTAGTTTTACACAAATATTCAAAAGCATTTTTTCTCCGTAAAGTCACTGTAAGGTTTCACTGTCAATATCCTTTAGAGCTGATTATTGGCCCCTAAATAGCCACATTGAACCACTAATATGTGAAACGAATAAAAAGTGTGTGTGTGTTTTGAATCCGGTTATGTGCACCTACAATATAAAAAGCTCAGTGAAATAAACGTTTTGATCTTTGAATATGAAATCAAAATATGGTAATTATTTTAATAAATCAAGAGTTATACCATATATAAATTATATTTAAATAAAACCAAAATCCAAAATATTACTAATTCAATGAAACGATAACTGTAAAGAAAAGTTTAATTTGTTTTTTTATTATTCTACATTTTTATATAAAAGAAAATTATTGCAAAGGGTGAATGAATTTTAGAGTTCTTGAAAATCATTCCTCTATCTTGAGTCATAATACATTATCACTGATTGCCTATTATTGATTATAAAAATAACAATATTCAATAAGTTTGTATCTATTTTATCTTGCTTCATCTTAGATTAATTGTTGGGATTCTAATAAAATAGAAACAGAAAATAAGAATAACATAAGCATCCACTTTTGTACTGAATATTTGAATGCATCTTATATGAGCAAAACGTTTTATATGATAAGTTCATGGACATCCAAAATGTAACACAAAAAAAATTACTGTTTAAAAAAACTAAAAAGCACGCTTTTATAGTAAATCGAATAAAAAGTTAAAAAAAAATCTTAATATAAGAATAAAATGATTAACGAGAAAACTAATGTCATTAGGGTAAAAGAGTGGGGTACTATATATTAATTGTTATAATTTCTTACAAGTTCTGTTCCGAAATGCTGAGTTAATGTAAAATTGTAGTACAAAGCACACGCCACGCTTTTACCCCAATGACATTAATTTTCTCGTTAATCATTTTATTCTTATATTAAGAATTTTTTTTTTAACTTTTTAGTTCGATTCACTATAAAAGAGTGTTTTTTTAATTTTCTTAAACTGTAATTTATTTTTCATTTTTTAGTTCAATCTACAATAAAAGCCTGTTTTTTAGTTTTTAAAACTATCATTTATTCTTTGTTGAATTTATCACACTAATAAAAGTATGTAAGAAGAAATATTAAATGCCAATCTTATTATCACCTTTTTAAAAATATTGTTATAACGTTATTCGCGCATCATCATTTCTAAACACATTGCTTTATCAAAATAAAAAATAAAAAATATTTAGCAGTTAGAATTCACATGCACGAGTCTTTTTTTTTTTTAATTCCATTTTCAGAAAAATTACGCATCCACCCACCCTTATTTTTTTCACATAAAGGAGACTTTTTTTGTTTTATTTTTTATAAACCAGAAGCCTGTTTTGCGGTTTTAGGGTTGCACCTTAATCTTTATTTGCTAAATCTGAAATTAGTCGCTAAATCTAAAAATGGTATATGGGATTAGTCGTCAAATCTCGGACATCCATAAATCCTTAATTATTAAAATCCTGATCAAGACAATGAAACAGAATTATGAAATTGTTGTGTTGTCGTTGGTCCTTGACAAGTGTGCGGAATTTCGAATTAATCTGACCTTTTAATGTGGGTAAAAATGGAGTTCAAAGATTCAATTACATATGAAACTTATGAAGGAAACTTATAAAAACATGTTATATAACAACATACACTCATGGACAAAAAATTAGCGCACCAAGAAATAATTGTGGGTTCGTAACGAAATTTGGCATGAAGCTACATGTTGGGGGGAAACGATTAGAAATTTGGGGGATTGCGCATTACGTATTACTAGTAGGGGGTTTTAAAGTCGTTTCCCCGGAACCAAAAAAAGGGAAAAAAAGCTTGTTTGAGGTTGGGAAACAAAAAAGAGTTGAGGTAGACATGTCATTACACCGTTTTTCCATGACAATATGAGCAACTGTCGCAGTTTGAGAGGGGAAGAATCATCGGCATGATAGAAGCTGGGGGTCAGCTAGGTGAGTAGCTCGTCAATTTGGTCGCTCTGATTGTGTAGTGAGGAAGTTTTGGGGGACCAGAGAGAGTGGATTCGAGAGATGTCATTTACACGGAGATCAGACTCAGGACGCCCACGACAGAACAGTCGTAGAGAAGACCGCCACATTGTAAAAATTGCCAGCGTACAACCAACTGCTTCATCGGCAGCCATCCAGGCACAGGTAGCACCTTCAATAGGGGCCTCTGTGTCTTCTCGAACCATACGAAGGCGCCTGGTTGAAGGACATTTGGGATCGCGGCGCCCATTACGCGTATTGTCCTTGATGCTCACATCGACGCCTCCACTTAGAGTGGTGCCGTGAACGAGGAAACTGGACTGCAGTGGAATGGAACCGGGTCGTCTAAAGCGACGAATCCAGATTCAATCTTAGCAGTGATGACAGTCGTGTTCGTGTGTGGAGACTCCGTGGTGAACATCTCAATCCTGCCTTTGCTTTACAACGACACACCGCTCCCACAGCTGGTGTGATGGTATGGGGTGTCATTGCCTACAATACATGGTCATCCCTGGTATTGATCCGTGGCGCCATGACAGCCCAGCGGTATGTCCATGACATCCTGCAACCACATATGTTGTCACTCATGCAACGGCTCCCAGGAGCCATTTTTCAACAAGACATTGCTCGGCCTCGATTTTATGTATATAAAATTTAAGCTCAATGGAGCGCTTTAAAATGTATTTTACTAACGATTGAAAATTTGAATACGATAGAGATTGGGAACTAATAGTAGAAATTGAATTAATACATTTGAAATCCATTGTTACGTTAAAAAAATTAAAATGAGAGAGATTTTAATTGTGAAAGGATTTAGAGTATAATTATAGAAATTTTTTAGAATTTAACTTTTTAGGCAAGTACATACAGTTTTTTCAAGTATTAATTCATTGATTAAATTAAAAAGTGAAAATAGTAACAAACAAATAATAATTCAACAGCATATATAGAAAGAAAACACGTCCGTTTTGTCCCTGTAACACAATGGATAGCGCATTGGACTTCTTATCCAAAGATCATGGGTTTGAATCCCACCGGGAAAAGCTTAATATCTGAGACTGAGGTTTCTTTTTTACTATACTACTTTATTAAAGTAATTAAATTTAATCAATGAATAAAAGCAACAAACGCGAAAAAAAATAGTCCAACAACCTATATAGAAAGGAAAATTGGAAATTGCAAGGAAATCGTTTTCTATATTGCCACTTAATAGTGGGATTCTGTCATATGTATATACATATTTATATTAATTATAACTATTTAAATAAACTGTAACTAGAATTTCTCTCTGTTGACCTGACTAGGAATTGACTTATTTTTTTATATTACTTGTTTTAATTATTGTTGATAATATAAAGTTATCAATACCAAAATCTTTACAGGTTTCCTTTTTTGATCAAAAGCCGTAAAAGTTTTGCTTCATTTTAAGCAAAATAGAAGTTTGCTTTCTTCCTCATCTCCTTACCATTGTGCTGGTAAAAAATTTTTCAAAGTAGAATGAAAGAAAAACGCCGACTAAACTCACTGATTTTAATCACAATGCGGTGTACTCGTCACCGAAATCAAAAACTAACTCATGAGAGTTGAGATGTTTTTGCATAGTGTTTGTAAGTGTGGAGGGTGAAATTAGCTTAGATAAACAAAATTGGCTCGTGTCACAGGTTATTCCGAGAATATTTGTAAGTCAAGTTCATCCTCATTTCTACGAAATATGTGGAACCACTTCTCTTTTATTTCACACTCCTTCTAAATCTGCCTGCATGCCTAATGTTTTCTTTCCGTATTTTGTTCATTACCAGAAGAGAAATCTTTTCATGTTAAGAGGGAAAAAAGTATACACACAAATACATAGTTTGTCGGGACCATTGTATTATTTCGTGTTAACCAATATTTCACCTTAGGCCATTGTTTCTCAAACCGTAGGTTGCGTCCCCTAGGGGGGGTTGATAACCTTACAAGGGGTGCAAGCATAGTGAAAAGTCAAAAGCAAAAGACTATTTAAAAAAATCATTAATTTTCTGAGAGCAAAACAAATATAAAAATAATAAAATACATATTTACACTGATATAAAACACTTATAGTTATATCAGTACTGCTCAATGAATTTTATAATTAATTTAACAGTATTATATATATATATAACTTAAGAACAAGCTAAATAATTACCAGTATCTCCATAGGCTTTTCATATATAAAATTAAAAGCAAAAATTAACACTTATTTTGATAATTTATATTGTTTATTATCAATTCCCTAAAAGCCGATTAAAAATTACGCGATTCGCTCCTCAATACCACCATTTAACAGGAGGGTGAATGTATCTGGTGCATTGAGATAGGGGACAGAAAAGGAATAAATAAGCAAATCCTCTGAAATAAGTAAATCCTTCCAAGGACTGTCAAATTCATTTTATTGCATGCCAAAACCTTCGGAATAATTTTATGGATTGCAGTGCACACAGAAAAGATCGCACGTAGTAAAAACGTATATATACGTTCGGGACAATTAACACACTGGCTGAGCGAGACGTTTATACACGCCGGTGGCACTTAAGGGTTTAAAGTCGTACTGTAGGTTTAGCTTAAAAGTATGTTATTGTATGAAAGCGGGCGCGATTAAAATTATGAGTGAATATTGGGTCGCAAATATTGAAAGTTTGAGAAGCACTGGCTTTAGGCGTTTTCATGTTAAACGTATTTCACTGTTTTTAATGTAAAACTTATAACTTTAATAAACACTACTTCAGATATCACAATGTTTTATTTATGCCTTAAAAATCAGTCCACATTGACCATTCAGGACATCAAAGTTAAAATTATAATTTTTCTCTAATGGATTGTAATAGTTTTTTTCAATTGAGAGCTCATTACCAAGTTTTTGGTATAAAAAAGAAATAAATGGACCCGGTAAGATAAGAATTACTGCTGTAAATATAGTTAAATTTAACCTGGTGTAGTGGTGGATGGTGTATGCTGAAAACTGAAGAATTAGTCTGTTTATTAAAATATATTAGAAATTTCATAATACTCTATTCCTTTTAAAATTCATTTTCACTATTTTAGTGTATATATTGATATACTGTTTTAATTCCTACTATTAGAGCTCCCACTCTCTATATATTTATGTATTTATTTATCTTGGTGAAATTTTCAATCGTAAATGAAATACATTTGAAAGCGCTCAATTAAGCTGAAATTTTATATGCATGATTATTTTGGTTGACAACACAGTAATTTAATTATAATTAATAAAAATTAATTTATTAAAACTAATTATTTAAATAATTACAAATACAGCCACGTTGACATCATTTTTGGCGACTTGGGTCAAAGCTTGAAAAGGTTTTTCTCGCGTTGTAAAGAGATTTTCACGATTGTTTTGGATGGGAACACAATACTTTAATGATAATTAATAAAAATTAATTATCACTTAATGTTGTGATTCTGTTATATGTATATACATATTTATATTAATTGAAACTATTTAATAAAAAGTAGCTAAAATAAAATTTTACTTTGTTGATCTAAGTAGGAATTGACTTATGAAATTTATTTTATATCACTTGTGTTTTTTTTCCCATCTGGTTAAAATACGACTTACATATTATCACACTTTTTAACTATCAAATTAATACCTTCAAATAAAAATAATTCATAAAAGTAAAATACTTGTAACTTAAAATAATTACAAAAATCTTTGTACCTAAATTCATAAACATATGAAAATTCAGGCAAAACATTCTTTTTCGTGTTTAGATTGTCATACATTTCATAGATCGTAGGAGACTTTTATAGTCGACAAAGGGATAAAAGTTTCCTGATTTGTTACATTCTTTTCGTCTGGTGCAACACGAAAACAAGAAAC
Organism: Trichonephila inaurata madagascariensis; assembly: GCA_019973955.1. Lineage (NCBI taxonomy): Eukaryota > Metazoa > Arthropoda > Arachnida > Araneae > Nephilidae > Trichonephila > Trichonephila inaurata. The sequence continues at coordinate 81,439 of BMAV01000759.1, forward strand.
TTCCTAACAAAACCATAGATATCTCTAAACTCCCATGCGTCAAACATAGTTTCAAAAAATGGATGACAAAACAAATAATTCAAGAATATTTTGTCTAGTAAATGTAAAGGAATACCTATAATATGTGTGGAAAAACATATACAATATGTAATATCTCATATAAATGCATACATATTTGCAAAAGTTGTAAATCATATACACATTAATTGTTATTCTTGATATATTGTTTGCTTTTCTGCAGATGAAAATTGGCTTTGGAAGTAAAAATGAAAATTCTTCCGTGAGATGAGGGAGAAATGTTGTGGGATTGAAATCCGTCACTTGTTATTTCTATTATCCTTTCTTAAAGAAATTGGCTTTCAAAATAATTTCGGCGCGTACAACAAATACCTTATTGGCAATACATAAGAGGAATAATGCACAATCAATTGAGATATAGCGTTCATTTTTATTTGCAGTTTTATAAAATTAAGTGATATATAGGTATAAAATATAAAAATGAGAAACATAGAATAGTTGGTTTTATTTTTCTATGCATTCATGAGTTTTTGTCCCCTGATTCGCAAAGAGTCGAGTGTATAAGAACATTTTTGTTATCTTAATTATAAAAGAAATGTGACTCTCTCTCATTCATTACGATATGAAAGAAAGAATTTTACCTACAGACTTGTAATTTGGAAAACATATCTCTTTTGTTAAAAAAAAACATGTTTACCGAAATTCGACTCCAAGGGGAGGTTACCTGGATCGTTCTAGATAAATATTCCCGATTTTGAAATTTTAGACTTAAAGAATGGAAGTTAAGAGGACATGTTTATCCCAATGAGTAGTGGCTGCGGTAGCCAAGTGAGATAGGTATCGGACCGTGGCTTGCCATGTCACGAGTTCGAGCCCAGTATCACTAAAGACGCGCCGTGTAAGGCAGCGATGCACGTTAAATCTGTCGAGAGCTGAAACGTCCTCCCGTTGGTGTGGTGTGGTAGTTAGGAGAGGGGGGTGCCAGCTCAGGTGTCATCCACGTCACTTTACCATGGTTCAAAATTATGTGGTCCGTCGCCAAAAGCCCTCGTGTTCCTGAACAGTGCGACGTTAATATTCAATCATTCATTCAGTCAATCAATCAATCCCAATGAGTAGATATCAATGAAAAACGGGTTACGCGGAATTTCTGCTCCCAAGGAATCTGGGGTTGTTTGAACTTTGACAAGGATGTTTCTTTTGTGAAACAGAGTTCGGTTAAGAACAGAATTGTTTGTCTTACACTGTGGTGTAATGAATATTTAGATATTTGTTTTAGGCAAAATAAAAACGTTAATTGACTTGACAAATGAACCTAGTAAATACCAAATTATTCAGCTTTAATTTGCTTTATGGTTTCATTTATTCAATTGCTCTCTTCTAGAAGTTTAATTTTAGATTCACTTAAAATTATTAAAAATATTAAATTTTGACCTCATTAATTTTACTTCCTCTTTCTATCTCGATTTTAATATTTTTTTCAATTTACAACAGTGCTAAGAATAGATATAACCGCTAGTAAGTGATATAAAAAAAAGCAATTATGTTATATCAAAATTCTGTTTTGAAATAAAAATCCATTTCAAAATCTCTAAGCATCTGAAATTTCAAAGGAACAAGACATCGAAATGTACGATCAATCAGAGTCAAATAAAACCGGGTGTTTGAATCTTAACCTTCGGATGGAACAATCAATATTTCAACTGAAAGAAATAGCATCTTAAGATTGTTTAAAGGTTTTCCCAAAATTTTAAAAAAAGTTTTAAATTTAAAAGAAGAAACACATTATCAGACCAAAAAAATGCCCCTCCCTCTCAAGTCTAGAAAATGTTTAATATTTAAGTAAAACATCATCATCGGGGGTTCTTCATTTCAAAGCATTAAAGAAAAGTTCAGTGATCACTTAAAATTTTAAATTTAAAACTCATTACATTATGGGAGACCATACATGGAATTTTTTATACCAATTTCGTATTCTTAAAAAAATGAGAAATGATAAAAATAATTTTTTTTTAGAAAAACCGGTTTTAGTATAAAAATTTTTGGATCACATTACTTATTGAAAGAACATACCAACCTATATAGGGTATATTATTTAAAATTAGGAAAATAGCTTTAAAAGAAGGGATTATGGTGAAAAAATCAAACGACGATTTCATTTCTCTCTTCATTGCTTTTTGAACATCATGCAATCTGTCTAAGCTAGGGGTGGGCAGACTTTTCCAGGGCATGTGTGTGTGTGTGGACTACATGTAATTTTTTCAAGGTATTGCGGTCCACCCAGTGGCGTAGGTATAGTGAGCTTTAGCGAGATTTTTCCAAAAATATTTTTAGATTTTCTTTCTAAAATAAACCTTCAAATAACGTTTTTTAAATTTTAAAAATTTTTCCCTTGATTTGATTTTTTTTTCCGTATATTAAAAATATTTCCAGATCTTCGTATAATGAAATGATAATTAAATCTAAATGAAAGTGGTCATCCCAATATGTCTTGGCAGTCCACTTGTCGATCGCGATCGACTTAATATTCACACTGGGTTTAAGCCTATAAATGGAAATAATTAGAAAAAATTATTTGCTTTCAGAAAAGAAGAGTTAAAAACTTCTACTTTCCTACCTTCTTCGCAAAGATCTTTGTTGGCGTGGTAGCCTAGTGGTCAAAAAAAAGGGCTGTGGTAGCGTGTTTTTGGCCGGTACCCTAAAGACCCCATAAGGGGACCGATACACGTTTAAAATTTTTCGAGGTTCAATCGTCCTCCCATTGGAGTGTTGTAGAAGTTAGGAGAGGGGTGCCAGCTTAAGTGTCGTCTTCGTCACTTGACCATGGTTCACATTTACGAAGTCCGTCGCCAATAGCCCTCATGCATTAACTCACTCACTCTCAAAGATCGTATCTGCTTAACAAATGATCAGCCCATAATTTTGTTATACAGTGACATATGCTAATGTGAACCATTGATGCTAAAAGGGGGTAGGACTGCATAACCAAAAATCCCGTCAGTGTAACATAATTAGAAGAAACATAATCAATGTTTTAAGCACGATTATGAACGACGATATATTATAATAATATTCAGCACAAAACAATTCAAATTATATATTAACGTTAACAAGAGCTTTTAGTGGTGGGTCATTTTAAATCACGATCCAGGGACGAAGAACACGTGTTGACGTCATTTAAAGTGTGAAATGATAAAAGTTGTTACACTTTATCACACATGACCTCGACATTCTAGCAAAAGTTACGAAATGTTCACGTGTTCCCTTTTGACTGGTCGGGTTTAAAAAAGGGTCCGTCACTAAAAGTTTTTGGGTGCCCTTTAACCCCACATCTACCGTCGGGATTAAGACCACTCACTGTAAAATTACATAGCATAACCACATTTACGAATACGCGGACTATAACTAGCAGGAATATTCTTTTAAATCCTTTCTTCTGAGATATATAGCAGTACGGGTTTTTTATGAGGAGTATTTTTGTGGGGAAGGTGAATAGTTTTATAGCAGAAATTACATTTTCAGCTGACATGTTGATCGGTATGCAAAGATTGTCATTTTTGTTCTGGAAAAGTAGTTAATGTCAAAAGGTGTCTTATATTATTTTTTTTGTATGCTAATCAGGACTTTTGAAAATGATTTGACTATTTATTTATGTGAACAGTGTACAGAATTAATTTTACAGTTGAATATCTTCGATTAATTAGCTCTGACGGATTAAATTTCCTGAAGTTGAGTATTTTGTTAATGTATATCCCTTAATTTTCAATGTAGAGATCCAAAAAAAAATATTGCATGAAAGAAACTGCAGGGAAACATAAGCGGTGATAAAGGGTTGATACATAATTTTAATTTTTTTTGCTAAATAAATTACTATTATTATAAAATATATTATCGTTCATAATCGTGTTAAACATCGATTATAAGTTTCTTTTTTTAAATTTTGTTTCACTGGAATTTAGCATATCAGTTTAATTTATCAAAAATTTCCTTTATTTTTGCCATGCACGATTGAAAAACTTTGTCTTTTTTTTTGGCATTAGGTACCGACTAGTTTGAACTGTGATTTTGCAAAAGCGTGTAAATTGATAATATTTATGATATTAGTGTCACTTAGATTAGAAAATGTTAAAAATTGTTTTAAAAAAAAGTATTACAGTAAAAAAATTTAAATACAATATTGTGACAAAAATGAATTGAATTATCCCTTTTTAAAAAAATTTCCCTTTTGGGAAAAAAGCTTCATTTTTTAAAAATTTTTCCTGTTTATAGCTAGACCGTACAGAGGCTCAATGAATTTTTTTAAATATATAACTTGGTGGGATCTAGTTTTGGACAACAGAGGGAGAAATTTTAAGAAAAATAAATTATTTCCAAAGGGTTTTAACTGAAAATAATTTGAATTTCATATATCATAGTTGACCCTGTTCAGAGGTCTGAACAATCAAAAAAATTATTTAATAGAAGCATTTTTCAAAAATGGAGAATTTTTGAAAAATGATTCTTCCTAATTTTTTTCCAAAATATTGTATTTAGTTTTTTTTTCAAAATGTTTTTAAAAACTTTTTTGCATGTATTCTAATCTAAGTGACACTGAATATCATGAAAAATATCCATTTATGTGCTTTTTTAAAAACATGTTTACCAGAAATTCGACTCCAAAGGGGGGAGGTTACCTGGATCGTTCTAGATAAATATTCCCGATTTGAAATACTAGACTTAAAGAATGGAAGTTAAGAGGACATGTTTATTCCAATGAGTAGATATCAATGAAAAACGGGTTCGCATACAGGAATTTATGCTCCCAGGAATCCGGGGGTTGTTTGAACTTTAACAAGGATGTTTCTTTTGTGGAAACGAGTTCAGTTAAGAGCAAATTTTTGTCTTACACTTTGCGTGTAATAATGAATATTAGATATTTGTTTTAAGGCAAAATAAAAGAAACATTGACTTATGAAATGAACATGAAATACCAGGTATTCAGCTTTAATTTTTACAGCTGCGGTTTCATTTTATTCCACACAGTGCTCTCTCTTCTAGAAGTTTAATTTTAGATTCACTTAAAGTTATTAAAAATATTAAATTTTGACCTCATTAACTTCCTCTTTCTATCTCGATTTTAATATTTTTTTCAATTTACAACAGTGCGAAGAATAGATATAACCGCTAGTAAGTGATATAAAAAAAAGCAATTATTTTATATCAAAATCCTGTTTTGAAATACAAATCCATTTCAAAATCTCTAAGCATCTGAAATTTCAAGGGACAAGGCATCGAAATGTACGATCAATCAGTCAAATAAAACCGGTTGTTTGAATCTTAACCTTCGGATGGGACAATCATCAACATTTCAACTGAAAGAAATAGCATCTTAAGATTGTCTTAAGGTTTCACTAAATTTAAAAGAGCTTTAATTAAAGGAGAAACACATTATCAGACAGAAAAATGTCTCAACTGTCTATCTGAAGTCGTATGTGAAAATATTTAATATTGCAAGTCAAACATCATCATCGCAGCGTTCTTTACATTTCAAAGCATTCCATAAGTAAAGTTCAGTTTTAACTTTAACATACTAATTTATAACTCATTACATTATGGGAGACCATACATGGAATTCCTTTATACCAGATTTCTGTATTCTTATAAAAATGAGAAATGATAAAAAATATTTTCTTTTAGAATAAACCGGTCTTAGTATAATAATTTTGGATCACATTACTTATTGTAAGAACATACCAACCTCTCTATAGGGGACCTATTATTTAAATTATGCGAATATAACTTTAAAAGAAGGGATTATGGTGAAAAAATCAAACGACGATTTAATTTCTCTCTCTTTATTGCTTTTTGAAAACACCATGCAATCTGTCTAAGCCAGGGGTGGGCAGACTTTTCCAGGGCATGTGGGCTACATGTAATTTTTTCAAGGTATTGCGGTTCACCCAGTGGCGTAGGTATAATGAGCTTTAGCGATATTTTTCCAAAAATATTTTTCGATTTTCTTTCTAAAATAAACCTTCAAATAACGTTTTCAATTTAAGGAAATTTTCTCTTGTGATTCGATTTTTTTTCCCTCCGTATATTAAAAATATTTCCAGACCTTCGTATGATGAAATGATAATTAAATCTAAATGAAAGTGGTCATCCCAATATGTCGTGGCAGTTCACTTGTCGATCGCGATCGACTTAATGTTCACACCGGGTTTAAGCCTATAAACTTAAATAATTAGAAAAAAAATATTTGCTTTCAGAAAAGGAGAGTTATAAACTCCCTCTTTCCTACCTTCTTCGTAAGATCTTTGTTGCCGTGGTAGCCTAGTGGTCAAAGAAACGGACTCGTGGTCAGCGTGTTTTTGAGCCTGGTACCCCTAAAGACTCGTCATATAGAGGGGACCGATGTACGTTAAATTTGTCGAGGTTCAATCGTCCTCCCATTGGAGTGTTATAGAAGTTAGGAGAGGGGTGCCAGCTTAAGTGTCGTCTTCGTCACTTGACCATGGTTCACATTTACGAAGTCCGTCGCCAATAGCCCTCATGCATTAACTCACTCACTCTCAAAGATCGTCTCTGCTTAACAAATGATCAGCCCATAATTTTGTTATACAGTGACATATGCTAATGTGAACCATTGATGCTAAAAGGGGGTAGGAATGCATAACCAAAAAAATCCTGTCAGTGCAACATAATTAGAAGAAACATAATCAATGTTTTAAGCACGATTATGAACGACGATATATTATTATAATAATATTCAGCACAAAACAATTCAAATTATATATTAACGTTAGCTCACAAGAGCCTTTAGTGGTGGGTCATTTTAAATCACGATCCAGGGACGAAGAACACGTGTTGAGGTCATTTAAAGTGTGAAATGATGAAAGTTACACTTTATCACACATGACCTCGACATTCTTGCAAAAGTTACAAAATGTTCACGTGTTCCTTGTGATATAAATTGGATTTGGATCATCTTTAAAACTCTAACAAACTGCTTATAACACTACCTATCTACCGTCGGTACTTATAAGTACCACTCACTCTAAAATTACATAGCATAACCATCTTTACGAATACTCTGACTATAATTAGCAGGAATTTTCTTTTAAATCCTTTCTTCTGAGATATATAGCAGTACGGGTTTTATGATGAGTATTTTTGTGGGGAAGGTGAATAGTTTTATAGCAGAAATTACATTTTCAGCTGACATGTTGATCGGTATGCAAATATTGTCATTTTATTCCCGGAAAAGTTAATGTCAAAGATTGTCTTATGTGTGTGCATTCTCATCAGGACTTTTTTGAAAATAGTTTGACTACTTTGTTTTGTAGCGGGCAATTATTACCAAAATTAATTTTACAGTTGAATATCTTCGATTAATTAACTCTAACGGATTAAATTTCCTAAAAATGAGTATTTTGATAATGCATATCCCTTAATTTTTCAATGTAGTGATCCAAAAAAATATTGCATGAAAAAACTGCGGTAAATCATAATGCGGTAGATAAAAGGGTGTATGACATAGCCATCCTGTGAGTAACTATGTCGTTTACATTCCGCATCAGCTAGAAGGTGTGGATTATCAAAATGATGAGACATAGTAGGGTTCTTGACGCAACTTTTGGCAAAAGAATAACTTATATTACTTAATTCTAATTTTGACAACTTTATTTAAAGTGAGTTAACACAATTAAAGCGCGTACATTTAAGTCCAGATCCGCACCCGGCTAGATACTTTTATCTTAATTATAATAAATAAACCGATTCAACCACAACTTCACCTATATCAAATATTACCTTTTTACCCAGAGATCTCTTCCTTCACCTATAGAGAGATATCTATAAGTTCACTTTACTTATACGTTTCCAACTTCTAACTTTATATTGGGCTTCTATTCCTTCCAAGCTATCGGACTGCTTTAATTCTTGATCTAGAGGACCACTTTACCTAAAAGTATCTCTAGAAGCTTGTCGCGCTATATCTTATCATTAAAGAAGCTTTATCCTTTTAAAGTATATCTCATTTACATATTTGCATTCGTTTATCTTCTTGAGGTATTGGGTTACGGAAAGGTTTTGCCTGCATTAATCGTGGCCAAATCAAAAGAACATAGGAGTTATGTGTTAGCAAGAAGGACGCGAGAGACATCACAACCCCCTCCAGAAGAAGAAACGTAATTTATAAGGGTTCGCCAAATGCCGCTAATAAATTACGTGTCTAAATCTCTATTTCAGAGTTTCTTTGCTTTCTGAGTTTATTTAAGTTTTAATCTTAAAATCCTCATTTTAACTTTAAAATAATTTCCAATATTTATCTTGACTTTTAATTTTCATTACTCATCTTAAATTAGAATTTAATATTCAATTTAAATTTGACTCGTGACAATAAATTTTACTCAATAGCAGGTAGCATTAGTAATTGCACTGTTTACAATTTATGCCCACTCTCACTTTTTAACATCCAATTGCTTAAAATAACTATACACTTAAATTTTCTAAAAATATTCTGGGTGCACCAGACCCAATCTTTGCATCTAATACTGCATATGGAGCTGGAACTTCCGCTCCCTTTGCCCAGTGGGGCCCATAATTTTTCGCCAATTTTCAGGATTTTTCAGGGTCAGTCTCCCTGAAATGAAAACTTTGAGTCTCTATTTCCATAATATCAATCAATTTCCACAATTATTCATTATATATTGTTGTATATCTATCAAATTTTCATCTCCATCCCACATCTGGTTCCAAAAAACTCCCCAATGAGCCGCGCAACTCGATTTGAAAGTATTATTGTTAGTGCCTGACTACGCCGCTTTGTTTCCCTGAACCAGATGCCTCATAATAAACAATACAACAACCTATATATATATACACATATTATACAATTACAAACATTTTCAATAGAAGCTATTATAACAAATAGCAAAGGAATTTTTCGCATCTCACGAAGTCATACATCGAAACAAACAAATGTGCGATTACAAATGTTTTCTCAGAAAAAAATTTTAACAAGTCAAAAGTTCCAAAATTAAATAAACACTCATTGTAGTGTTTGACTTGGCCTTATAACTTAAGCACCGCCAGAGACTTCCTTCTTTGCAATAATTCTTTTCCGACCACTTGTTGGAAGATCATAAAATGAAACAATACAACCTGATTTTTATATGTGTTCTCCAACCACATAACTTCCAACGATGAAGTGCTGCCACTCTTCTTTCCTCGGTTGTACTTGGAATTTCTTGTTTTGCTTGTTGTAGGGCTTGTAATCTCCTTGTCGTCCCTTCCTTGACTTCCTATTTGTCTCCTTGGCTGGTCGGTTCTTTTTCTGTTCTCCGTCATTGGCCTTAGATTATATTTCTTTTCATATGGAACTTTGGATTGATTCTCTCTACTGCTTTTCTTTCTATCTCTAGAAATAGTACTGGATGACAAAGTTCTTTTTATTAATATTATTGGTTCCTTTCTCTGCCACTTTCTTTGTGGTCCACTTGCCCTGACACCTGATCTTTTTAATACCCTATTATTCCTTATCAGCACGTTTTACTTTCATTCCCAAATGAACTAGGAAGCCCGATCCTGACCAGTGATTTGTTTTTTATGGGTCCTCTCTGTATTTTTATATTGATTTGATTTGGTTACCAATCCCTTTTTGCCTCTAACTTACGTTTCACCGCTGATTTTTCTTTCCCATATTGTGAGCTCATTTAATCTTTGATGTTACTTTTTCCGAAGTACGAGTTTCCTGACTTGATCTTATACTATTTGGGATACCTGTTCCTAATTCGACCTCTCGTCACATTTCCTATGACGATATATTCTTATTTGATCTACGTTAACTGTTAATCTTTTTCCTGATTTCCATATTACAATATTATTGTTATTTTTTCACTTCCACTACTCTATAAGGTCCTCAGGTGGGTTTAAATTTAGCACATACTTTGTTGGCTGCTGAACTTACAGGGTACAATGTTTCTAAAATAAGACCCAATCATTTTGCGACGCTATTTATGTCTTTTCTACGTCTATTATAATATTTTCCCACCTTTTGTTTAATTTTCGTACTTAGTCTAGCTTCCTTAAAGCTTTTTCAATATTTTGAATTTTGAACTTTCCCGAGATCATAACTAGTTTTGAAATGGTGTAATCAATTTTCGACCCACAAGAAATAATTCAGCAGGTGTTTTCCGTTGTTTCATTCACCGCCGTACGAATAGCGTAAGCAAACTCACGTAAATTGATCCCAAGTATCGTGTTGATCATTAACATAATTTGCAATCATTTGCACTATATATCTCGATTAACACTTTCAGTCCGATTTGCTTGTTGATATGTGATATTTTGCGACATTTCAGGAACATATGAGACAAATTTGGGGCCCGGTAATAAGGCATTTATTCCATTTTGACTGGGCGGCGCGTTATAAGTTATCAAAATATCCGCTATTATACGAGGAGAGATGAAGGCCTTTAGAGGTATAATTTTCAGCCCATTTTGCTGAAATGATCAGTTATTCTAAAAATATAAACAGCGGTTACGTCTTATTCTCGATATAGGATACGGGCCTAACAAATCTAACGTCACTACTATCTCATTCGGATAATTCGATATAATTGGATTTAATGGAAGCCAGCTGGTAGCGTTTTTATAGTTATTAACTTGGCATATAGCATGTGAGACATGATGATCAATGAATTTTACCATGTACGGGAAATAACCGATACAGGTACACATGGTACGTTTTAAAATCTGACTAAGTGTCCAGCAATTGGCTTGTCATGAAATTCTCTCATTTATTTTCATTCATAAGATTTTGGAATGTATACGCATTTTCACCTAATGACGTTGCGTGTTTCGCATAAAATAACAATCCTTCAATTAAACGGAAATCGTGGGGCCAATTCTGCATATCGTTGCATTAACCGTATTTATCTTCCGGGTTTTCTAAATATATAGATATGACACAATTCTGGTCATTTTCTGTTCTGTTATTAATTGTTTTACCAAGTAAGTACCGTCGCGGTTATGGCACAATTAACTTTATCTGCCTCAATTATACTTTGCACGCAGCTTTTCGGTAAAACTTTGGCCACCATATTTAACTTCATTTTTGACCCATTAACGTGTAAAATTCCCTTTATTTACCTTGTTATCTTCAACTAGCGAATTTTTTGAATTTTCAGCGATTTCTGATCAGAATCTAATACGATTCTTGACCCGCTTGCATGAAATCCGCTACCTAGAATACATGGGTATTCCACAAATCTTTCAACACATGGAAATGACCAATTTCTTTCGAATTGTCTGATGCTAATATTCAATTCTATGATCCCATGTTTTACGGCATTTTAGCACCCTGTGCTCTGTTATTACTGCCGGGCTCACTTGATTTGCCCCAATTTGCTTATAGAAAAAATATTTTCTGCCCTTGCTTCTTCGATATAAAATGATTTGTATCTGCTCCGATTGTCCCATAGCGGCGCTTTTCAAAATGTGTTATTTAATAAAATAGGAACGTGGGGAAGTTCTACGGGTGATATATACATATCGGAGAAAGTCTAATTGTCTCTCTTATCGACACACCCCTTGAGGTTGATCATTAACCTTTACAATATTTAATCACGTACATACCGTCCTATCGCCTCGATTGAAATTTTCATTTGAACCCCCTATTTCTACAGTCCCTGTTAAAATTATCATTTCGCTCATTTCAGGAAATAGATGGCCTGTTGTTTAATCTCTGATCATTGTTCACAAGGAACCTATTCCTCTCGAACCCTCTATTACTTTGAGGCGGCTATTCTCGTAAAAATCATTTCTACTGTTATTTGGTCTAGGTCCTATTTCAGAATTCCTCCAGTTTCTACCATTAGCATTTAAGGTGGGCATCTATGCGCATTTTGACCTCGTCTTTCTATATTATCGTTCAGTAACCCCTTTTTAATTTGCAAAGAATATCTCTCTTCGAATTTAGCTAGGAGACTTCAAAAAGTTTGTATCGTGTTTTGTGGATTTCTCACTTCCACATAATCTTGGATCTGTGGTTCGAGTCGAACTAAAATATGATCCACACTAACTCTGCTTAGGACATTCTAACTCTAAACTTCTTTCTATTTTAATCTAAAACGAAATCCAGTAGGATCCTGATTTCTTCCCTGCTGGACGCGTAGAGATTGCGACTGTAGTTCTTTCTTGTTTTGACCGCAGGAAAAGCGCCTTCGCTAATTCAGCCTTGAGCTGCACTTAAAATCCGTGGCTGTATTTTTACCTAACAACGATCAAATATCGAATACCAATCTTGAGCCTTCCCCTGAGATGACTTTTAAGTAAGCACACTTGACAGATTACTTGGGATTTCAAGTAACTGTATGTTATTCCTCAATAGATTCGATAAACTCTGCAATGTTCTCTGACCCTGAAAGTACATTTCAGGTAGAACGAATACTTCCACCTACATTACCCTAACCCGAATTATACACGTTCGGGCGCCATTGTGACGCAGCGTACCGGCGTGACTATGTCGTTCCCACATTCGCGTAAGCTAGAGGTGTGGGATTATCAAATGATGGGACATAGTAGTTCTTAATATAACTTTTATTAGAATAACATATTACTTAATTCTAATTTGACAACTTTATTTAAAGTGAGTTAACGCAATTAAACCTTGTACTTAAGTCAGATCACGCAACTAGATACTTTTATACCCAATTATAATAAATAAACCGATTCATCTAACTACCTATATCAAATATTACCTTTTGCAGATCTCCTTCCTTCACCTATAGAGATATCTATAATTCACTTTATATACGACGATTCCAACTTCTTTATATTGGGCTTCTATTCTTCCAAAGCTATCGGACTGCTAATTCTTGATCTGAAAGATTCACACTAAGCTATCTCTAAACTGCCGCGCTATATCTTATCATCAAAGCTTCTATCCTTTTAAAGTATATCTCATTTACATTTGCTTCGTTTATCTTCGTATTGGGTTAAAAAGGGTTTTTGCCATTAATCGTGGCCGTCAAAGAACATAGGAGTTATGTTAGCAGAAGGACGCGAGGCGTCACAAGGGTTAATACATAATTTGAATTTTTTGTGCTAAATATTATTATTACTATTATTATAAAAATATATCATCGTTCATAATCGTGCTTGAAACATCGATTATAAGTTTCTTTTAATTATGTTGCACTGAAATTTAGCTATATCATGTTTAATATTATCAATAATAAAACCATTTATTTGCCATACATCGATTGAAAATGCTTTATCTTTTATTGGCATTCTTAGGTATCCGACTAATTTCAGAACTGTGATTTTGCAAAAGCGTGTAAATGGATAATATTTGATATTCAGTGTCACTTAGATTAGAAAATGTGTATAAAAATGTTTTAAAAATAGTATTACAGTAAAAAAATTATTTGAATACAATATTGTGACAAAAAATGAACATAGAATTATCCATTTTCAAAATATTCACCTTTTGCGAAAAATGCTTCTATTATAATAAAATTTTGCCTGTTTATAGCTCAGACCTTTGTACAGAGGCTCAAGTAGAATTTGTGAAATATATAACTTAGAAGTGGGTTTATCCATGTTTTAGGACAACAGAGGGGAGAAATTTTAAGAAAAAAAACGCCGATAATTATTTCAATGGGTTGCAACTCTGAAAATAATTTGAATTTCATATCATAGTTGAGCCTCTGTACAGAGGTCTGAGCTATATATAGTCAAAATATTATTGTAATAGAAGCATTTTTCACAAAAGGAGAATATTTCGAAAAAAGGTTATTCTTCGCTAATTTTTTGCCAAAATATTGTATGTAGTTTTGTTTTTTTTTTCAAAATATCCTTAAAACCATTTTATACATGTATTCTAATCTAAGTGGCACTGAATATCATGAAAATTATCTATTTATGTGCTTTTTTAAAATCACGGTTCTGAGAAGGTAGTCGGATACCTTAATACTTATGCTCAATAATTTCAAATGCTTTGTGCTGTCGTCGCAAATTCTTTTCCAGCGTTGTCCATTCCGTAGGTTCGAGCTCTGGTGCCAATGATGAATCGCCTTGTAGAGGGACTGATGCATGTTAAATCTGTCGTGGCTCAAAATTGTCCCTTTGACTTGGGGGTTTAAAGTTGGGAGAGTAAATGGCGTGTCTAAAATTTTGTGTGGCCACTCCTAAGGGGCTATAACTCTAAGAGGGCGCAGCATAAAAATCAAAAGCACAAGTTTATTTTTTTAAAAAAAAATTTAATTTATATATACTGAAGGTAAACAAACAAAATACATTGTGATATAATAAAATAAATACACATCTACACTGATACAATGCCCTATAAAAAATATATACACAATGCATTTTATAATTTTTCGGGGCTCTGGACTTGCCATATAAAAAATTTTCATCGAATCCATAAACGTGTAAGGGGGCCCCCGGGTGCCCTTCCCTAGTATCAGCATGAGCCCGAGGTGTAGGAATAAATGAAGATAAGAAGCTTACATAAAACTTAATAAATAAAAATCTTAACATACCCAAAAACAGATTAGATAATAATATATGTGAGAGAATCTACATGGCTAAACACATGATATATAATACCGAAATAACGTAACCCCGGGCCACTATAATAACCTTTTCCCAGCTCAATTCAAAGTAAATCAGATCCGAAAATTTAAATGGGCCCCTAGCTTTAAAGTCAAACCGACGCTCAAACTATCTGATCCCGGCTGAAGTTGCGGTTACTGGCGTGCAATGGTATGCACCTTGACTAAACCTCTTACTGAGCCCCTTTACCTTCACTTAACTTCGCGAAATACCTTACACTTCCCACCTCTAACATAACATTCTCCAAATTCCCCCTAAAAATTCTGTTTTTAAACTTCTTAATTTGCATTTTTCCTTCACGTTTCCTTCGGTTGGTTGGGGAAAAGCCATTTTTTCTGGTCCCAAAAAAACCCAAAAAAGGGTATGATAATGAAAAAACGCGTGACCCAAAAAATGAACCCTCTATTTCCCCGGGTTTTTTCTATATAGCGAACTTTTTCTGGAACCAAGAACACTTGACGATTTTCTTCAAAAAAAAAACCTCCCAATACAGAAGTACATTTTGTATATAACGAACTTTTCTCTTGTGATTGAATTTTTTTTCCCTTTTTTTGAAGTACTTTTCTAACATTTCGAGTTTTTCTCTCTTTTAGCAAATTTTATGGTGGTCATATATTTTTAACTGTGTGTGTGGTTTAATTAGGTACCTATCTCACCGAAAGTAACAGTTCTGGGCATTTCATCCAATAAGTGCAATCTTTAACCCCAATTATCAAGTTCGCTGGAAACATCTTCGAGAGAGAGAGAGATCCCCTTTCACCTTCAGGCCAGTCTCATGTTCTTGAACTAGTTTCCGTTTATTTGTAGTATTCATCAGTTGTACGGGTAATTTTGTTTCTTGTAGCTAAAAAATGTCAAAACATAAGTGCTTGAGTATCAAAGAAAAAAGTTCAATTTTTCAGGAAGTAGATAAAGACGTCAAGAAACTTTTCTGGTGGTTTTTCTTTCTTTTTTTAAAAGGTAAAATATGTAAAATAAATATATATTAATTTACAAAAAGGTGTGGATAATTACTTTTTTTTAATATATAGAGTTTATGAAATTAAAATTTTATTTTTATGATTTATTAAGAAAATTAAAAGAGGGACCTCTCTATATAAAACTTTTCCATATGATGAATTTTTTTCGGGATTTAGCGACATCGTTTTAAAGAGATCCGACTGTATATTCAAAAATTAACACTTTTCTTGGTAATTTTTGTTCTGTTAATAATTAGTCCCTTAACTGCCGATTGAAAGTTACACAATTCGCTCCCCAATGCTATCGTTTTCCACGTATGCGCGCATTGATGTTTTGGGAGAGGGGGAGGAAATGAATAAATATATAATCAAATCCTCTGAAGAAAGTAAATCCTTAGCAAACACTGTCAAGGTTCTTTTATTGCATTCCAAAGCTTTTGAAATTTTATGGATAGCATTTCACAGAAAAGATCGTACTTCGGAAAGACGTATATACACGTCGAGGACAATTAACGCACTGGTTGAGTGAGACGATCATATACGCTGGTAACACTTTAGAGGTTAAAGTCGTATTGTAGCTTTAGCTTCAAAGTATAGTATTATTGAATTGAATACATTGTTTTTGTATGGACGGGGACGCGATGAAAATTATGATAAGGGAAAAGAATTATTCAGTTGTGAGAATAAAGTCTTTAACTGTGTCTAGCAAGAGTTGTCATTTCCTTTGATTATCGAATTACCATTCTAAGTTAATATACGAGACAATATACATAGAGTCAAAATTCTCTATCAAAGAGAGTTGAAAACTAAACAAGCAAAATTGGAAAAAATGAAATCTCAAAACAACTAGACATTATGAATATATATGTATAGCTATTTAAATGAATAAATAATTTATTTTCCTTTAATTGTACCATATAACCAGTCTTTATGCTTCGGATTTCAAAACATAAATAAATCAAAAATATCTTATCACAATTGAATTACCTTCATTTCGTAAAAAAAATTTTTTCGTTCAAAACTTATTACGAATCTTAAAAACAAAATTTATAAAACCTTACGTATAAGGGAATACAATTACAAAAAATAATATACACATTTGAACAAAGAAGAATAGGTTTGATATTTTTATTCATCATTTCTATGCACCTGAAATTAGATTTCCTCGCCAAATGAAATAAGTTTTACACATCTAGATTTTTTTTATATATTTATTGAAAAATTTAAGAGATTTATGTATAATTATATATTTTGCGCAGTATTCCAGAAGAAAATTTAACAAAAAAATTCCCAAATTAATTATTCATGCAATCCACAAATTAATATTTTCTTAATTTTCTCGAAAGTACTTTATTTCTCAAAGTAATGAAAACTTAATATTATGTTTTGGGAAATTTGAATAATTACTTTAATGAATTAGATTAAATTTCTACTTAATTCTAAATGATACTTAGTTAAACGAAAAAAAAATCTAGATAGGATTTCAAATTTTTAAATTAGGACATACAAATTTAAATCTAAGATAATTAATTTTGCAAAGGAAATAAAAGTATGGAGAGAAATGAGCAAAAGCAACAATAAATAATAGCTAATTAGAATCATAATTTTTTTAATTTCAATTTATGGAATTAATTGAATATAAATTGTTATAATTAAATATTCATGTAATTAACCCCAAAACTTTTAAATTAATACTACTTAAAAGTATCTCCTTCAAACAAATACAACGTATTTCAGCCCTTAGGGCTATTTCATACGTTCATGATTTTTAATTCATGCCGTCAAACTATTAAAAATTTAAGATGGGAAAATTATTATCCCAGTGGACATTTATTGAGCGAAACCGCTTATTTTAATTATTTTTCCTCGAAAATTCCTTATTGCGATGCTTATCAAATGAATTTTCCTATTATATTCATTAAGCATTTAAATTCTAAAATCTCCAGGTGCTTTAAAATTTTATCCAACGACTTTTCCGGAAACCGAAATTTTTAAAAAAACCCACATAAATGGATAATTTTCATGATATTTAGTGTCACTTAGATTGGAATACAGGGTAAAACTGTTTAAGGACTTTTTGAAAAAAAAAATTTACAATTTTTGAAAAAAAATTAACTTAAAAACCTTTTTTTTTTTTTTAAAAATGTTCTCCTTTTAAAAAAAAATGCTTCTAAAATAAAAATATTTTGTGCTTATATAAAGTTAAGACTTCCCCAAAGTGCCTGAACTTTTTTTTTTTAAATTTACATTAATTTCAGGTTACAACCAATTGAAAATGGTATCGGGGGTTTTTTAAAATTTCCCCCCTCTATTTTTGTAATACTTTGGAAAAACCCAATTCTAAGTTATATATTTAAAAAATTCTAGTTGAACCTCTGTACAAAAGGTCTAAAAATATAGCGGGAAAAATATTATTATAATAGAAGTTTTTTTTCAAAAAAAGGAAAATATTTTGAAAATGGGTCATTCTATTTTCTTTTTTGTAAAAGTATTGTACTTAAAAAATTTTTTTATTGTAATAATATTCCCTTAATATAATTTTATACATGTATTCTAATCTAAGTGACACTAAATATTACGAAAATTATCCATTTATACGTTTTTGCAAATTCACGGTTCCGGACGTAGTCGGATACCTTAATGGTAAGAAAATTGTTCCCTTTTGTCGCCTACGGTAATTATAAACCTTAAACTTTCGTAAATATAAATATATAATGTTTCATTTTTTGGCCCAATTTTTCAAATTTTACTTTTAAAATTAAAGGTTGTTAATTTGTTTTGGCCCCCGTCCCCCAAAGGGTTTGGGGGTTTTCTCCCCCCGGCCCAAATGGGGAAGATTTTCACGATTTTTGACAATCAATGGCGTCCAAAATTCCACTTGATTATGCCGTATGTAAAGGATCCCTTGTGTGTCTGCTTGTCTTCGGTGCTCTTTGCAAAATAAACTTCCGAAGTTCGATTTCGCATCATCAATTTTCAGGTGGCTCCCTCAAAGGGAAAGGCTGGGCGTAAAAAATTGCCCATTTTCACCCCGGGGGTGATAAAATTTTTTTTTGGTGAAAAGGGGACACTATCTGATAAAAATTTATTATGCGTAATACCTTCAACTTTTCACAAAAAAAAACAAAAAGTTATAAAAAGGAGAAAAAATGTTACTTATTGGCACATATGAGATTTTTACGCGAATAGCAGATTATTTTATGCAAGACTAAATTGTGAAGATTTAAAAAAAATAATTTAAACAAATACTTAGGTTTTATTGTTAATAAGTTTTTACTTTATTTTTAATAACTGTTTAGGTATAAAATAAAAATGAGCAATTTAAAACTTTTAATTCAAATGTATTACTCACAACAGTCAGTATATGCTTAATGTGACTATTGAATTCGTAGTTTTTAACAAGTCACCTATTTTATTAGGATTAGTTCTTAAAGATGCTAACAAAAATTAGGTTGTTTTAGGTCTATATCAGTTAATTTTTAGTGATATTGTGATTTTATTAGGTTCGTAGCAGAAAACATTTGTTCACAAATATATGTTACTCCAAAACTACAGCACTATCTGACAGCCAAATCGTGTAAATTTGAAAAATTTAATGTTGATTCAAATAATATAATGTAATCTAAATTCAATATAATTTGGATCATTTGAGTTGAAATAAGTTTCTTATATTTGCTTTTCAGTCTACTATGGTGCTGTAGGTTAATAATTCCGATTTGGATTTCAAGTGGGTAACAATTAACGTCTTGTAGAGAACTTGAAAAAAGATTTATGAAAAGATCAGCATTTTTTTATCTTAAGAATCATCCAACTTAGCTTTGAGTGAGTTCTGAGTGAGTTCTTCAAAATAAATATTAAATTTTTAAATATATTATAGATTGGAGCTAGTTACTGCATTACTGTCAAACGAGTTAATCTATTTTCTTCACAATAGAGACAAAATATGCAAAAGTTTGTTTACAAGTGACATAAGTCATTAAGGTGGGGAAAATACAATCTTTTCCTTGTAATCTTAAATTTAAACTATTTAAATGTCCTTTAATATCGGTAAGAAAAGCTTAATTCCATTGCCAGTCTTCATTCTTGGGGAGCAAACCTCTCACCGGGGGGGAGTTTTTTTTTATTTTTTCCCGATATTTTAAAACGCGCTCCCTCAAATTCTAAAATCTCAGGGGGGGAAAATTTTTTTTGGAAAACCCGCCATACGACAAAGGGAAAGGGGTATTCTTACATGAGATAATTTTCCATTGTAATTCAATTTGTAAGACTGGGATCAAGAGAATTACTACATCGGTTAGATCAGTTCAACTTTTACTCATAATTTTTAAATCCAAACTCATTATAAATTAAAACAGATTCAAATTCTTTCACGCTTAAATTGATCACAGTTACAATTATATCAAAACAGTTAATGATATAGAAATAATGGCAGGTTTGCACGCGCAGACATTCGCATCTGTTTTCTTCACCTAGCTGGTAAGCTGACTGGTTAAGTAATTATTCACTCGGCGAAAAGAATATGCACTATTGTCCATCTTTTTACCATTCTCGTTGTAAATTGTTTATTTTTTTGTATGGGACAACCGCATTTTAATAAAAGTGTAAAACAAGTTATTATTTTTAATATATTTTCAATCTTTTCAATGTCTTCACTACCACAGTTACAACTCCGCCGTGCCATACTGTGGCGCTCGTGCCGCGGGTTGGCCAATCCTGACTTACATGGTGCCACATTTAAAAGAGATATCAGCTCCTAGGGAATGTATTAGGTCTGCAATGGTAAAACACCGATCCACATCCCAGTTAGAAATTTAAAAAACATTTAATTCACATTTGTCTTCCTTATAAGAAACATCTCTTCAGCTTCTGAATAGAATTTAATTTGCTGGACTGTTATAATGCACAGTAAAATTTTTTTTCTTGAATTCTGGTTTCCAGATTGATAATTTTTTTTTTACCACCATTATCCGTTATAATATATTTATTTGTGAATTAAATACGAAAAGAAACAAAAGCATTTTTACACCTAGTATATTTTCTCTTAATTGCAACTGTTTTATAATTGCATTTTTTATTAATACCGAAATATTTCTATTTCCATCAGCTATATTGGTTTTCCAAATTAGATCTTAAAACACAGTATCTTCAAAATATTTACAATATTGTCATACAAATAACAGAAAATTTCAAAACTTAACAATGCATATTTTTCTATTCATTAACTTTACTCGCCCTTTTTTGTACATTTAATTTTTAAAGCAAAATGAACTCACTTTTTAATGCCTTAATACTTTGTTCAAACGTGCTATAGCTTAATGTTTAATGCATTAGTTTATGTGAAAACTAAGCCAATGCTTCTTGAATTTTTAACAAATCTTAAAGTTTTAAACATTATTTACAGTAAAGTAATGGAAATATGTTTGATAATAAACTCAACATTTTTTTCTAGAAATAATACCTTTCTTTGAAATGTATGATAAAATATAAATTATTCTAAAATCTTAAATGTTTGAATTATAACTAATCTCAAGTTTCGGTTAAATAGTTTAATACCTTGTAAAGGTTAGGTTTTAAATGACTATATTATTTAACGCGGGGTCTTAATGTACATTGTAACAATACAAGGATGCTTTAAATCCATTCACAGCCCCATAACTTTTCAACTAGATCATCCCTAAGGCAGCGGGAGTATTCTGTGTCAACTAAGTGTAGTTGCTAACTCGTTTAAACTACTCGCTACTTTGAGGACATTCCATTAGTATGTTTTCCCATTTTACGAACTGTGGAGAATATAAATGAGACCCTCTGAAGCAGAAGGTTTGACTTTCCAGTATATTAACATTGCTCTTTGATGTATAGAAATTCAACACGTTTAGCCTATTTTTAAAGTGAAGAAGTGTTTTGAATTTACTGAATGTTTATTTTTTTATCACACTTAACAGGAAAAACATGAATAACTACATTGAAACTCGATCATTGGACAATTTTAATCACATTTATTTTATAAGAAAAATTTATAAATAATAAGGAACCTAGATTATTTATGTTGTAGTTTAAGGGGAAATCATGAAAAAAGTAAATGTGAGAATAAAAATTACCATGCTTATAATTATAGGAAGGCAGAAGAATAAAATTCTTTGAAGTTTAATTTGTTAATCTACTTTTATACACATAGGGGCTTATATTTAATTTAAGATCAATTGAAGGTGGCAAGTAGACCCACACAATTTTGGGAATGTATGCTGGCTCGTAATAAAGTATTGAAGCACACCACTTATATTGTTTTTCCTACAGTGATACATTTGATATGTATGGATAATTGTTTTGCCAGAAAAACGTTTCCCAGCATGAAATTGAAAAAAATATGCCGGGTTACCAGATTATAACCCCTTTTCGACTAATTTGGAGAAACATTATATTGCCAAGAAACCCTTGATAAGTCTTTGCGATCGACCTTTTTAAAAATTGCAATGGAGGGTTATGTAAGAGATTTGTGAAATATATATATAAATATGATTGAGTGTTGTATACGATAACACAGAGATTTTATCTGTCTTGCAAGAAGAATTGTTAAGCTAGCTGCTTATAACGAGGGTTTTCCTACTACTGTCAATAATTTGTATGGTATAAGAAGGTAATGAGCTTCGATTTGTCTTCGTGTAGTCATTTGTCCTTGTTTATTAGTTGATCTGTTGTTATTCAAATAATTGGTGTCATCCTCTGCTTTTTCCCCAAGCAATTTTGCAACAGTATTATATTCCCAAACTGACTAGCATTTTCTATATCAAATGAACATTTTATTCTGTAGAACAGTAGGAAATATTATGAATGGAATGGAATTCAAGGTTCTCACATAAATCAGGGCACATTGAAGCACCGTCTCGTGTGTCCCATCGTTTGACAATGGTTAGGTATAATGAAGTACGTTGTGATCACACATTTGAGAGATTGGACTCGATTTATATAATTAGTACGGATTCAATGTTAATTTGGATATGCTCATCTGCTGGTATTCTATTTGATACACTTTATAGCAGTGATTCTCAAACTTTTAATACTTGCGACCCAATATTCAATCACAATTTCCATCGCGTCCCCCTCCATACAATAACAATTTTTGAATTCGATAAGTTACACTTTGAGGCTAAAGCTACAATACGACTTAAACATCTCCACCGCCGGCGTATATAAACTTCTTTCTCAGCCAGTGCGTAAGATACCCCGGGCGTATATATACGTATTTTCGAAGTACGATATTTTCTACTCACTGCTATCCATAAAATTATTCCGAAGGCTTTGGAATGTAATAAACGGACCCTGACAGTGATTGCGCGGGAATCACTTATTTCAGAGGATTTCCTCATTTATCCTTCCCTGCCCCCATACATCACATATGCTCGCCTACGTGGAAAACGATGGCATTGGGAAGCGAATGCGAAATATTTAATCGGTATTTAAGAGAATAATTATAAACTATACAAGTTATCAAGATAAGTGTGATTTGAACATATAATTTTATATATAAGACCACGGGGTGACTTGTAATTACTAAACTTGTGCTTGACTTTTAGTATTGTTAAATTAATTATAAAAAACATTGTGCTGTACTTATACATTTTATAAGTGTATTATCAGTGTAAATGTGTATTTTTTTTTATTTATGTCAGAATGTTAGTCAGTAAATTAATACTTTTTTTAAATCTTTTGTTTTCGACTTTTCAATCGGCTCCCCCCCCTCCTAGACTTATCACGCCCACCTAGGGGCCGCCCCACACTTTGAGAAACACTGCATTATAGTGAAGTAGGGCAAAATATAAAACTTAAGTGTAATTAACGAGACTGTGACACATAAATTTAAATTAAGCCACTGATTTTTTTCATAGAGGTGAATCTAATCATCCATGATCTATAAATTTATACAATAAAATGTGAGAAAATATCCTGAATTAATTGACATTTTCATCATTTAATAACATTTGTAGAAATAAGTTTATTAGGAGATATTTTAGGTGACAACGGTAGATTAGTGGTCATGGTCGACACTGAAAACATGCCATATAGAAGGGCTGCTCTACGTTAAATCTAAAGAATTTCAACGTCATCAAATGGGTTGGTTTGAAAATGGGATAAAAAACGTGTTATTAAAAAAATCAGCACTAGGAGTGTATAGATCAAATAATGACGGTGTTCTAGTCATAACAGAAATTGGTGGATTAATTTTACCAAAAAGTGTATTGTGTGGGATAACAGACTTTTTTTATGCTTATAATTATATAAAAATTTTAAAGTTCTTTCGTAGGATTAATTCTTTGGAAGGAGTAAATGCTAAAATGTCGCCTGCCACTATGACATTAAGACATACCGTTTGTGTCTGGAGCCTCAATTCAAACAAACAACGGGGAAGGGTAACTTTGTAACATTGGTGGTTGGGTATTGAGATTGAATATAGTACTTCAAGTGGCGTATTTATTCCTGGACTTCTAGATTTAAAATTTTCACATGATTAACCCTTTAGCGGTTGGTGGCTAATAGGTCTAGCCACATATTAAGACATTTTTCTCCAAATGGGTGTTGGATATTTTATCTATCCATATGCGTTAATTAAAGCTAAAACGCATAAAAATCAATACAGATATTAACACGATACCGTTTTTTTGCATTTCATGTCCTCTGATGGGCAGTTAAAAACATTTATTCTCGGTGTAAGTCTACAAATTGTATTTTAATTACTATAAATAAAATTTCTGATCATTGAAAAAAATTTCAACAAGTCTTAAGTGTATTTTTCTCTCATTTAAATGAATTAAGCAACTCTGCAATTAAAAGAAAAAAGGTTTTATTTTTTAATTTTAACCTTACCGGATTGATATAAGTCTAAATTTTGAAATTTTTTATATATAATCCTTTTTAGTGGAAAAGAAATCAAAGAATTTAATTTTTGGTGTGAATTTTACTCCCGAATTTACTTATTATGTTTCAACATGTTAGTTTCTATTTGTAATTTTAAATATCTGCAAACGACTTGCTTCCAATACAAAAAAAAAAAAATTTGTCGACTACATCTTACGAAATCAACTGGTAAAATCTCTTTACGAAAAGATTTTCATTGCAGTTTGAAAATTTTTTTCTAAATATTCATATAAATAAATATAAAAACTAAGAACTTAATTATAGTAATTTTATTTTCAGATTAATATTCAGATTTAAGTTCTATATATCTTTGATTTTTCAATTTCTTTAAATATTTTACAAAATTCCTTTATTAGAATTCTACGAGAATTGATGAATTTAGAAATTAGTTTTTTCCCTGTTATAAATTCAGTTTTGGTGAAATAAATCTCTAGTTATTATATCTAACTAATAGTAAGATTGCATTTTTGAACTGTAGATCATATGCATATTTAAATTTAAATGTACCACAAACGGTTTTCCTTTAAATTCTGTTTCAAATTATTATACAAACCGAGAAAACATGAAAACATACTGGTATCTGATTTTTTCAAGACAGTGTATTAGATTAATAACGATTAAACTTGAAGTGCAATTATATTAAATTCATCCAATACGGTTACTCTTCGAAAAGTGTCAATAATCAGAAAGCGATCTCATTGGAGAGTTAAGCCGATTCACACACGGTATTAGAATTCTAATTAATCCAAAACGATTACCTGTTAAGCAGATGCTTTGCCATCTTGAATCGAATCCCAAATTATTTCACCCTTCGTCTTTGTAGAGTCAAGTGAGAGTTCACTGAATTCTCCATATTTTCGATTTATTCTTACAAATTTGTCTCTCTCTGCCAGCCTTTTCAATTGTAAAAGTTTCGAATAAGTTGTAACATGTTAAATCTTCTAGTTTACGATTGTTCATAATGACATGCTGGATTTGGGAAAAACTTAAAGCTTCTACGCTCTGGAACGGAAGCGTCAATTTCTTAAAATTAATTTCTAAAGTGAAATTTTGTGAGGAATTAAGATACTATGTGTATCAATTGTTGCCTTAAGGTATCCGACTACGTTCGGAACCGTGATTTTAAAAAGGAGCATAAATAGATAATTTTCATGATATTTAATGTCACTTAGATTAGAATACATGTATAAAAATGTTTTAAGGACTTTTTTTTGACAAAAAAAAATTATTTAAATACAATATTTTAGCAAAAAATTAGAAAAACCTTTTTTTCAAAATGTTCTTCTTTTGCGAAAAATGCTTCTATTATAATAATATTTTGCCTGTACATGGCTCAGATCTTTGTACAGAGGCTCAACTATGGCTTTTGAAAAACTCACATTATTTTCAGAGTTACAACCATTTAAAATAATTATCGGTGTTTTTTTTCTTTAAGTTTCTCCCCTCTGATGTCATAAACATAAATAAACCCACTTCTAAGTTATATGTTTCAAAAATTCTAGTTGAGCATCTGTACAGAGGTCTGAGCTATAAACAGGCAAAATATTATTATAATAGAAGCCTTTTTTGCAAAAGGAGAATATTTTGAAAACGGGTCATTCTATGTTCATTTTTGTTAAAATATTGTACTTAAATAATTTTTTAATGGAATACTATTCTTAAAACAATTTTATATACATTTTCTAATCTAAGTGACACTAAATATCATAAATATTATCCATTTATACGCTTTTGGAAAATCACGGTTCCGAACGTAGTCGGATACCTTAAGTTTTTATTTGTATTTTGTTGGTTCTAGATAATTTTCTGTAACAGTTACTTATTCAATGGTTTTCATATTTTTTAATCCCAAGGTTCTTAGTGTACCTTCATTAGCATCATTTTTTCTTTTTTCCAACTTTTTATACATTGAAGTTGAAATCAAAGAGAAATTATAAGGCAGACTATTCTGCAGAAAACTCAAGAATTTTTCAGGGGCAATGTCCTTTTTTCCTAACATTTTTTTTATCGTTCTAAAAGAGTTTCATTTATCCACTGCAACTTTAGTTGTCTAAAACATTTATATAGACATATAGATGCCGGTAGGCAGACAGGCATACCCTTTAAACAGATGAGATTAACTTTTTGAATTTTTAAAGAAATTATTTTTTATATTTATTTGAAGATTTGTTTTAATGTTCAAACCAAGTATTAATTGTAATTAAAAATAACTGCTGATATAATTAGTATTAAATTAAAAATCCTAAATTTTATACATGTCTTTTCTCATATCCTACTCACGGTTAAAAGAAAGATATTTTATCTCAGTGTTTTACACATATGGCTACAATTGAAGAATTATTTTTATTTTTGATTAACTATTTTTAATTGAAAAATAATTTATTGATTTAAGTTGAACAAATTATTTTATATATAGTTATTTTCCTTTTAAAATTACTTACCCTAAAATCCGGCGTATAACGCGCATTTTTAATACAAAAAAATAAGATCGAAACTTAAGTGTGCGTGTTATACTCCGGGTATAGAAACGATAGCTTTTAAAATAACAAAAGAGATGAGCATACAGAAAAATTTACTTCTACTCATATCACACACAAAATACTGTTTATTTAAAAGAAATGGCATGCCTTATGAACAAAAACAGTTGTTGTTATAGAAGTACACTATTTTTTCAAAAGTCTGGGATAATACGAAGAATAAGTGACTTAAAAACATAAGAGCATTGTATATTAACATTTCAGATTGTTTCTTAAAAAAGGGGGTGCGCGTTATACGGCGAATATACCAAAAAATTAAAAACTGCAGCTTGAAAGTATAGGTGCGCGTTATACGTCGGATTTTATGGTAATTTACATTTAAATTTTACGTAAAGTATAAGTAATTGATTTCTTAAGATCTTAAAAATTATATATATTGGATGAACATCTCGCTTTAACAAAATTCTTAAATGTTCTTTCACACAACAAATCGAGTGTTTGAAATAAAAATTAAGTATTTCTTAAGATATTGTAGTATTTGGTTCTCTGTTTTCTTCGAGCTAATTTCTGAATTTTTCTCTTTTTTTTATGTACGATAAAAAAAAATTCAAAATATATAATCGATTTTTTTTGGAGTAATTAAAATTGGTAAATTTCTCGAGTATACTTTAAAGATTACCCTAAACGTCGACATAAGACTCATAAAATTTATCACTCCTCTTTTGATCTTTAAAAACTGTATAATTAGATAAATTATCTTAGGAATAAAAATACTGAAGTCTTTTATTAAGTAACCCTTCATTAAGATATTAATTGAATATTATATTTGAACTATGGTTATTTTTTATCAGTGATAATTACAATAAATTTTCTTTTATTAATTTTAATGAACCTCTTATACTGTAATTTAATGTGCGTTAAATATTAATATATTAAAATCCATAACGGTTAACTTACTATCAGTGTTTTTCATTACTTAATTATATTTATACTTCTATAAATAAATTGTAAAGTAGCGCATTCGTCTTTTTATTGGTTTAATTAACGTAATGCCCTAGTGGTTGAGTGGTAGTGTATCGCACTTCCACACCACACGTACGGGTTCTATTCCCGGGCTGGGCAAGGTTGACTCAGGCTTTCATTCCTACTGCAATGGGTCGATAAATGAGTACCAAGCTTACTTGGGGACTTAAACACTGGGGGTCTCGCTTCGGACTGACCACCTGATCGGGACATCTACTCATGCACCTTAGCGCCCAATTGCTACGTGTACTTGAATGGGGAGAGTAGGCCCTGTCTCTTATGGTCTGTTGCACCACTGAGTTTGAGTTTTCAATTTGCATACTTTAATCTTTTTTGTAAAACGATTTTTTAAAAAAAATAATAATATTCTACTTATATTACCCCGGTTTTGGAACTTTTTTTTAAAGTTTCAAGAAATAGTTTTCAAAAATAAATAAGGGAATGTTTTTATTTAAAAAACTTATATAGATATTCAATCTTTAAATGTTTGTTGTTCAAGAACTGCAATCCACGGCTTTCTGCATTGGAGTAATTTTAAAATATGGAAAAGTTTGTTGTTAATCCGTCACTTTTAAATGTGAAAACATACGGATTCATTATCTTAAAAAGGATTATTTTCAGTAGTATTGAATGACAAATTTTTCTTCTGTATAACAATTATTTCCTTCAGATTAGTATTTCTTACCTTAGCTAAGTAGACACATTTATATTAGTGTTTCTTTGCAAAGGGAAATATGCGGTACAAAATGGCGATTTAGATTCTTTTATTTGTGTGCATATCTTAAAATGAATCCCTAAAATATTTTAGAGTTACCAGAAAAATTTAATATCGGGGAGTTAATCAAAAATGTTTGAGATTCTGGACGGAACAAAAAATCGTTAGGTTTGACATATGCTCAGTGACGAGTTTTAAATGTCAAAACACATGTGAATTTTTCCTTCAAATAAGGTGCAATTTGCAAAATGTTAGCAGTGCTGTAGCAGTATTTCCATCCATTGTTTTAAAACGTTATCTAAAGTTAAGTTAACAATGGTTATTCTTGGTTTTTGCTTTTTTTGAATGTGGAAAGCATTAATAAAGGCTTTGAAAATGTGAAAAAATAAAATGCTGTATTCTTTATTACTTAGACAATTTCTTAAACCAGTAAAGAGTTGTCATATCTTCAGTGCAGTGTATCCAAAATAACTTCTCTTAAAGTACTATATTTGAAATTAAAATATATAATCCCCTTGAATACTGATTAAAGTAAGTAATTTTAATTTGATTGTCTTAAAATTTCCGAACTCATATTTAACATCCATTTTGTTAAGTGTAGATTACTAATTTTGAGGAATTCGGTTTTGATACTTTAAATGAGCTTTATACTATGGGTGATAAAAATTATAATATAACTTAAGTGCTAAATACGATCCATGAATATTAATTACAGAATAATTTGATTAGTGTTGAATCAGGTTTTCTAGATAAGAGACCAAAATGTACATTAATATTTATTTGCTCATAAGCGAACCTAATTCGATACACTTTCAAGAATTTTGCTCTTGATTTTTTTCTACATTATTTTAATTATTTTAAATTTGAAATATATTACGTATTATTTTATAATTATTATTATCCGTACTGTATATTACTTTAAATGAAGAATAGGTATTTCTTTTTTTTTCTATCTTTACACATTTAGACTCAATGAAATAACTTAAAATTAAAACATTGTAAAAAATTTTCTCGCACTGCCTCTACTTATTTTTAATTACATATAAATACCGTGGATGAGTTTTAAAAAACCTTGGATGTTTCCAGCTATTTACTCAATTTTTGACTCCAACAAAAAACATGATAGAAAGGAGTTATTTGTTTTAATTTAAAAAACAACTAAACTTTATATACTTGTTAACTGTTAGTCTAGAAAAACTCGCTAAAATATATTTACATTGGTTAATATTTTTAAATATTCACAATAAGAAAATGATTTTTTTCCCCCGTTTTCACTCATGATGAATAAATTTGTTTTTGTTATATGATCCAACAAGGATTTTTTTTGTTTGCACTTTGCCTTAATATGGCAACACATTTTAATTTTTAATTTTCTTGTGGCTTTAAGGTCGAAACATTTGTGTATAAAAATTAATTTTATTTCTACTTTCGATCTTGCATTTGAATTTTTACGTTGCTTAGAGTAATCGTAAATTTTTTTGAAAAGTATTTATTTCATGCAAATATTTATTATTATTTTTTCCGTTAATCGGCAATGAAGGGCGATGGTTTATATTTTTCTTAGAAGACTACACAGTACCCTAAAAATTTCATAATTACCGAAAAAATATTTTTTGAATTTTCTAATTAATTATGATTACTTTCAC
Organism: Trichonephila inaurata madagascariensis; assembly: GCA_019973955.1. Lineage (NCBI taxonomy): Eukaryota > Metazoa > Arthropoda > Arachnida > Araneae > Nephilidae > Trichonephila > Trichonephila inaurata. The sequence continues at coordinate 111,788 of BMAV01000759.1, forward strand.
GCCCAATTTTTGTTCTAAAAATAGTTTATATAACTTGAACGCTTTATCATTAATTTGTTCTAGGACTTTAATAACTAGGACTTTAAAAGCGGTATATTTTAATGATAAATCACATTTAACTGGAACTAAGGAAACCCTTTTCCAAATTTCATGAATAATCATTACCTTTTATTCATTGTTTTAAGAAATTCATTGCGAAAACCCAATTTTAATTACAACGCTTCTTAAATTACGTTCTTTTTAAGTGTTTTTATGAACTGTGTCCTTTTAATATTGAGGAAAACATTATGCCATAAAAAAACTCAGATTTCTTTTTTTCAAGAGTAGAATTAAAACATTTAAAATTGAATTTTTTTGAGCAATTAATTTATTTAAAATAAAGAAAATAAGGAATAAAGAATATTTTATTTAGTTTTTTTAAAAAAGAATTACTGATCAAAGGGGTTTGGGGATTAGAATATATATATATATATACTTAGAATATATATAGAATACTTAAAATATACATTGGAATTGATATATATCCATATTTTATATTTTATTTAATTTTAGTATAAGAATTTAGAAATAAAGTAATATTTTTGAGAATTTAAATTAGTTATTTCACAAATTTGATGAGCTACTTAATATGGAATTTTATAACATGTAAACGTTTTCTCCGAGCAGAAAAGCTGTAATGAAAGATTTTCGAAACCGAGAATCTTGTACTGCATATTATAAACAAGGTTTGTTCATATTTTGGACACCGAACATTCTCGCATGATTTTAAGTTCTCTCTCTCGAGAGGAGAAAAAGCGAAAATTTCTAGGTCATTTTTATGTTCTATGTGGGCAGTAAATAGAGCATTTATCCACATATAGAAGCTTTCTAAAAACGTAAATGAAACCATTTTTGTTAATTGCATATATGCTAAATTCATTCAGATGAGAGAAACGTATACTTAAGAGATGTCGAAATGTTTTTCAAAGATCAGAAATTTCATTTATAGTAGTTGAAATACAATTTTTTTTTAGATTTACACCGAGAAACACTGCTTTTAACTACCCATCAGAGGACGTGAAATGCAAAAACAAGTATCGTCCTGCCATCTATAGTGATTTTTATGAGTTTTATCTTCAATTAACACACATGTGGATAGCCTAAAAGTTTGCCACATGCTTGGAGAAAATTTTTTTTTAATATTTGGCAAGACCTATTAGTCGCTGCCCGCTAAGGGGTTAATAATAGTCTAATTCGAAGTATATTAAGATTTTTTTTGTAAAAAATTGCAATTTATCGTTTATTTTTATCATATACTGTTTAGAGTTCAAAGTGTTCTACCAAATGCGCGATTCCTTGTCCAGGAGAGCCCCGTCTGTAAAGGATTATGTTACACCCTCTGGTTAGGTGAAGAATTTTCGACGTTCTATGTTTGGGAGTGGCTATATGTAGACCTCCCCGTGTGTGTGATTGGCTTAATAAGTATTTAATGTTCCAATTTGGACGTCACGTCTTCATTTATTCGAGCCCATTCATTAAAATCAATTTGCATTCAGACGTATTTATTACATATACTACTGGGTCTGTCCCAAAAATTACCGAGATGGATTTTTCTTAACAATCATTTATGCAATGTCTGCAATATTTTCAGAACTTTTGAAAGTTTTCTCCCACTCATTCGATACATCTTTGCCGATGCCTTACTCCATCATTGAAAAAGCCTGGAAGTCATCAACGGAATCTTCTTCAGTGAGTCATCAATACTGCTTTTATCACCTCCAGCGTCTCATGCCGAGTTCTTTTCAGAGTTCTGAAACAAAAAAGGGCAGGGTTGCCATGTCAGGGCTGTATGAAGGATGAGGCACTGTCGACAAATGCAATTTTGCCAGGAACTTCAAGAGAATGAGTGTAGTGTGGCCTGAAGAGTTGTAATGGTTTGACACCATTTTCGCGCAGACTTTCCTCATTTTAAAAACACCCGCCCCTTGATAAAATGCGATGAATGATTGTTTTAGCTATTTCACACTCTTCTGCAAACATCTGAATACTTAATCGTCAGTCTTTGTCTAAATCTTGAGACGCTTGCACTGAGTACGTAGTTTGTTATTTAGTAGAGCTTTCCAAGCTGTTGTCTCCTGACCTTCGCGGAACCTTGTGCCACATTAAAGCTTAGCTTTATATCATCATCCTATAACCACCATATTTCTGAAGTATTTGGAACGTCTCCGATTCTATTTTAACCAGTTTCACACAAAATATTCGATTGCATAACGCTGCTCCAAAAACTGGCTGGCGACTGACACCGGTCTCATTTTGAAGCTTAGATACCCTATCAACTCCACCCAAAGCTCCCGCTTGCCAGCTAGCATTGTCAACTACAAAAAGTCATTCCAGGAAGTTTTTGGGCAGAACGTATATTTCATGTAAAGGAAATATTCATTGTGGAGAAAAAAAATTCCTGTAAAATAGTTAATGTTCGGCATAATTGTCTATAAGTAACATATTTAACTGATTAAAGTTTCAAAATCTCAAACTAATGTAAACGCGACAAGAGTTCTTTCAAATTTTAAGAGGTGGTACATTAATAACGGGTTACCACCAGAATTTTGATTGCTAGCTGGCTAACGTGCAGCATAGATTTTGTCATACAGATGTCAGTTTGTGGGATGGAGTTTTATACCTGTTGCATTTGATAAATGCTGTTATTAACGACGCTGGATTTGCCGTCCAATAAAGTACCACTCCTGCTTAATTGGGGAAAAGTCTAGTGATCTAGAAGGCCATGACAAAATGTTTAGACTCTGTAGAGCATGTTATAAGAAAGAAATAATTATGTTCGTCTGTCAATTGATCCGTTTAACTACAGTGGCTGCGATAGCCAAGTTCGTGGCTGGGGTTGTCGTCTAGCATCAAAGAAGACCCAGCCTGTCACGAGGTAGATCCATATTAAATCTGTGACGAGACTTTGTCCTCGCTTTGGTGTAGAGTGGAAGTTTAGAGAGAGGATACATGTCCAAGTGACATACTCGTCATTTGACTGCGGTTAAAAAATTAAGAGGTCCTTTGCCACACACACAATAACTCCTCTGTTGCTTCACTGGGCGGCGTAAATTAAAATAAATCCGAAAAATTATAATTAAGTTCTTTGTGAGATATTAACATAATTACAGGTTGTTTTTTGTAATTGTGATGAAAATTTAGGAAGTGTTGTCCTATTTTTTTTTAATGTTTTTTTCCTACAATTGCACTGAAATATGAAGAATAATTAAGTGTCTCCTGCTATATCAACGGTCATGGCCATTTTAAATGTGTGTAAAATATCTGTTTTTATATTCATTCCAAAATTTAATTATGAAATCATCTTAGTCATGTAGTTTTAAATTACCTTGTTAATTCTGTATAGCTGAAACAATTATTTTAGCCGGTGGATTCGTAACAACCCATCTGGTGTTGACATAACACCAGCCATGCTAACAGATTTGGAGCAGACATGTTTGAGAACTCTTCAATTATCAATTCTGTAATGTCAGGTCTTGTCAATACCCTCAAAGTTTCCATCGCAAAATGTCAAACACATCATTTGTCCCAGATGCATTTTAGCAGATATCTGTGTTGGAGCTATGCATGAAGCTTACTCGTTAGATGTGGAAGAAAAAAAAAAGGTGAAAACGTATTAAATATTCACAAATTTATTTTCTGAGTATAATTACTCTTATGTAGATATTTCTAAAAGCAAGATTACTTTTGCAAAAAGTTTTATATGTGCGATAAATTTTGAAACTACAGTGAAAGTTATTTAATACGAAACTGAGGGAAATGAAATATTTTTTTCGTGTTAAGAGATATTGTAAGACAGGTAATATATAAAAAAAATAATAATAAGTCAATTCCTACTTATAGATCAACAAAGAAAAATTTTATTTTAGCTACTTTTTATTAAATACTTACAATTAATATAAATTTGTATATACATATGACGGAGTCACAACATTAAGTGGTAATTAATTTTTATTAATTATCATTAAAGTATCGTATTGTCATCCAAATCAATAGTGTATATAAAATTTCACTTCAACTGAATGCTTTAAAACGTGAAAAAAAAATCTTTTAAAGTTTTGACCCAAGTCTCTAAAAACGAAACCAACGTGGCTGTATCTGTAATACTTTAAATAATTGGTTTCAGTCAATTAATTTTAATTAATTATAATTCAATTAACGTATTTTTACCCAAAAAATAGTGAATAGAAAATTTCAGCTCAAATGAGCGCTTAAAGTGTGAGAAAAGAATCCTTTTCGAGTTATGACACAAGTCACCAAAAGGGTCGCTAAGTCACCAAAAATGATGCCAACGTGGCTGTATTTGTAATTCTTTGAATAATTAGTTTTAATCAATTAATTTTTATTAATTATAATTACATTACTGTTTTGTCATCCAAAATAATCATGTATATGAAATTTCAGCTCAATTGCGTACTTTAAAATGTATTTTATTAACGATTTAAAATTCCACGAAGATAAAAATAAATATATAGTGTGAGCTAATAATAGGAATGGAAAGAAAAACTCCTATCCAACAAAATTAAATTAATTCGAGTATGTTTTACTTACAGAGATGTGCATATATGCATATACTTAATGAAAATCAATGAAAGAAAAACATTCATACAAGAGCTTAATGAAATGTTATATATATATAAAATTTTCAAATTTTATATGAAAAACAAAATATTTATTGAGTTTTTGGAAAATCTGTAATTTTTTGTTGAATGTTTTTTTAGCATCAAAATGTAGACAAATTGTTCGATATCATCCATATTGTTCATTTCACCATTGGATTTTGCTTCTAAATAATGGCGTATACTTTTCATGATGTTCCTCATTTGGACGTCTCGAGAATAAAAGCTGAATTATTCATTTCATTTCTGTCTTCGGAATACGCGTCAATATGCTTTTTGAGCTTTCAACCAACTCAAAAATGTCTTAATGTGCCATAATTGTGACTGTATATACATTATCATCATCTACTGCAACGAGTTCTTCCCTTGATATAATAGACCAGTCCAATAATATAGAAACTTTCTCAAAAATTTCATTAAGTATCTGGCGTTTTCCGTAATTTTTCATTCCCAGAAGGAAAATCTTTTCATGTTAAGAGAAAAAAAAATACATGAAAATGCATAATAGATTGTTGGGACCTTTGAATTATTTCGTGTTACCCGATATTTCGTCTTAAGCGTTTTCAAGTCATACTTATTATACTGTATATACACTAATTAATATGTATTGTGGCATACTTGGATGTTCACTTTTTTCCCCTTCCTTCATTTAAAAAAAACTTAACTATGCTCAAAATTATTCTACAGAATGTAATAAATTACCTTAACAATTAAACAAAGTACAATTTTCCATGAATAAAAATATACTTAAGAATACATTAAATACAAAAATGAATATCTTTTGATACCATATAGTTAAATGATAATATTAATTTATAATGTTATCAATAACATAGTTAGTGATAATATTGAATGTATAGAATATGATTTACATAAATCAGAATTTTTAATTTTATAAGATAGTATTTGTACAAAAAAATTCATAGTACATTTAAATTAGATCAAAATCCAGCTTTCTAAATATAAAAAACTTTTTCTTGCTTTAAACTAATTTAATAAATACGGAATCGTGGTTTGTAAAAACGACAAGGACATTAATATTTAAGATTTATTAAAGCGCCGACGAAATAAGATACAAATAAATAAATGAGCTAAGGAATAATAAATCATATTGAATATCCAACAATTAAAAGAATGTAGATAGTATTAAATATTCATAAATTTAGAAATATTAACTCCTGCTGGTTACACGATTTATAAGAAAACAATTCTTAATGAAATGAAAATATTAGAATTGTGAACTATCATTGCAATTATTAATTCATGTGCTATTTGTCTTAGACTTCAAATTATGTCTCTTATGTTTAAAAAATTTGAACATTGCGTTCTGAAAGGGCAATTTCATCAGTGAAATTGCAGTATTTTTCCCCAAGAACAATTTTTTAAAACAATCTATTAACAGTCGTGGTACACCGAAGAGAGGTAAAAATGTCCTAATTAACATTAATAGTCAAAGAATATTCGGTGGAGAAAGGGTGGGAAGAAATCGACAGCAAGTAAAGAAACAAAGTCTATCTGAATTGTCTATATTGCAATACTCAAGGTATATATCGAAGAAGGTTGCATACATTTTTGTTCTTATTGTAATGAAGTTAATGAAAACTGTACAAGTTCAATATTTACCTAATCTTTTAATATTCTCATTACAAATTCATCAAAAAATTATTTAACGTATGTAAATGTCAGAGGTAAAATAAATACCACACAACAAAAAAATTCAGACTACAGAAGAGTACTAATATGTTATGCAAATAGTATGTAATTTCGACATCCATTCAAATATTACATTCATTTGTACAAAAAAGTATGTTTAAAATTTTTTGCCCTTAAAATTTGTTGATTGTGTTTTTAAATTTACATTCTGTTGCAGAATTCTACGACTTTTGAAGGTTTTAAAGGTTTTGTGACAACTTTTTCTTTTATTTCTTCTAAGTAAATTATTTTTTTTTATTTAAGGATATATGTTCTTACAATGGTGACCAAAACTGGTGAAAACCTTTTAGAAAACTGTTTTTGTTGTTTGAGGACTCGTATCTGTAACATTTTCTGGAACTTTGTCTGAAAACTTTACTTCGTTGGGAAGATAATTAAGTTGAAAAAACAATGCTAAAAGGTTTATTTTATTACCTGCATTCTGCAAAATGTTTAGCCAATTGATAAAGAAAAAAAAGCATGATTTGCTCAGTTTGACATGAACAAGTAATATAAAAAATAAGTCAATTCCGAGAATTAGGTTAACAAGGAAAATTTTTATTTTAGCTACTTGTTATCGAATAATTACAATTAATATGAATATGTATATAAAATGACAGAATCGCAATATTAAAAAGCAAAATAGAAAGCGATTTTCCTTGTAATTTTTCATTTTCCTTTCTATACATGGTGTTAAACTATTATTTTTGTCTGTTACTAATTAGTCATTTTTAAAATATAATAAATTAATATTTGAAAAACTGTATTAACATCAAGTGTCATCTACTACAAGTTTAAAACAAATGCATTTGAACTTGAATCAGTGTTTCTCAAACTGCGAGACGCGCACCTTTAGGGGATGTGACAACCCTGCGAGGGGGGCACGAGCATGTTAAGAAATCCAAAACTAAAGATTATTTTTGTATATTATAAATTTACCGAGAGTAAGCAAAAAAAAAAACTACATTCTGACATAATAAACTGTGTATGGGAGTGATGCTCATAAATTGTCCCGAACTCAAATGTCTTCCCGTTGATGTGGTATGGTAGTTAGGAGAGGGAGATATGCCAACTCAGGTGTCGTCCTCGACACTTGACCATGGTTCAAAATTACAAGGTCCATCGCCAAAGTCCCTCATGTAGCTGAACAGTGCGACTTTTTATTATTCACTCATTCGCTCACTGACATAATAAAAAAGTAAAATACACATTTACACTGATATAACAAACTTGTAAATATATTTGCACTACATACAATGTATTTTATAATCAATTTCACAATACTGAGTTAAGAATAAGTTTATTAATTACCAGTGACCCAATAGGCTTGTCATATAAAAAATTATATGCAAAAATTAAAGCTTATCTTAATCCCTTAAATGCGGATTAAAAATTCCGTGATTCATTCCTTAGTGACACCGTTTAACACGCAGGCTAGTGTATTGGGGTGGGGTAGGAATAGAAAATTAATATATAAGCAAATCCTCTGGAATTAGTAAATCCTTCGCAAACACTGTTAGGTTCCCTTTACTACATTCCAAAGCCTTCAGAAAAATTTTATGGATAGCAGTTCTCAGAAAAGATCGTGCTTTAGAAAGATGTACATATACGTCCGGGTCAGTTAATGCAGTGCTTGAGCGAAGCGTTTATATACGCTGGTGGCACTTAAGAGGTTAAAGTCTTGATGTAGGTTTAGAGTCAAAGTGTATTATTGTTGAATTCAATACATTGTTATTGTATGGAAGGGGGGTGCGATGAAAATTATGATTGAATATTGGGTTATATATATTGAAAGTTTGAGAAGCACTGACTTGAGTGGATGAAAAAAAAAATTATTAACGAAGAACTGACGAAGGTGTACTTTTCGGTTGTATGACCTACAATGAAACATCCAGTTATTGTTATGTAACCCATTGTTTCTCAAATTGTGGAGAGCGCCCACTATAGGGGCGTGATAACTTTGCGAGAAGGGTGCGAGCATATTAAAAAGTTGAAAACATAAAATTATTTATAAATTGAAAGTAAACAAACAAAATACATTCTGACTTAAAAAAATTAAATATACATTTACACTGACACAATACACTTCTAAATGTATCAGTACTGCGCACAGTGTATTTTACGTTTAACAATACTAAGTTAAGAACAAGTTTTATAATTACCAAAGATCCCATGGTCCTGCTTAATTAACATTTACTCAGATAGTTTGTCCGGTTTAACTTTAATTACTTTACTGCCGATTTAAAGTTACGCGATTCGCTCCCCAGTGAACCATTTCCACATTAGCTAACGTATGTGATGTCTTGGGGGGCAATTCGCAAAAGCAAATTCTCCGAAGTAAGTAAATCCTTCGCAAACACTGGCAATGTCCTTTTATTACATTCCAAAGCCTTCGGAATTTTTTATTGATAGCAGTGCACAGAAAAAATCAAATTTTGGAAAGATTATATATACGTCCGGGACAATGAACGCTTTGAACAAGTGAGAACGTTTATATACGCCAGTGACACTTAAAGTCGTATTGTAACTTTCAAAGTATAATATCATTTGAATTGAATACATTGTTATTGTATGGAGAAGGGGCGCGCGATGTATTATCTGATTGAATATTGGGTCGCATGCTTTGAAAGTTTTAGGAGAACTGATGTAACCACATATCAAGAGACTAACATCAAAAAGTGTAGGCAGAGTTTGAAAAGATAAATTGAAATTTAAATACGCAAAAACATGTAAGGGAAATACTTCAGCCCAACTAAAGTCTTCAGCAGATGATCTTTTTCGAGATATTGAAGTTTTTTGCATTTAAACGAGATTCAGCCAAATGCTATGGGGCTATTCTGGGTAAAAGATGGATTCAAGATAATCATATTCCATTACTGAAACGACCTGGAAATAGCCCTCATCTTAATCCAATCGAAAATTTATGGAGTCACGAAAAGAAACATGTGATTGAGGATAAGAGAAATAATTAGAGATCTTGGTTTCTCATCATAACAGCTACTAAATTTTATAAAAACTTAGTTCACTCCATGTAATAACTTTATAAAGCTGTAATAAAAGTCAAAGATTACCAAATCTAACTATTAAATAACATTTTCAGATTGTTTTTTATGCATTTCAATTTTCTTTTTTATGACTTGTATTATAATAGAAGGTTTTCATAAAAAGTAATTCCATTAATATGATAATTGGTCTTTTCTGCAATATATATTTTTTACGGTATTACTGTAAAGAACCTTTTAATGTTGTAAAATTTCAAACACAAAAAAAAAATTTAGATTTTTTCAAAAGGTTTCCACTATTTTGGCCATCACTGTATCCACACTTGTATACCCTCTTTCTTAATATTTATATGACTAACAAATTTTGAATTCCCTGAGATATGCATTTCCTCGTTAACGAGGTAAAGTTTTCTGATTTTAATTCAAAGAAGCAGCATGTTTTTTCTCTTACAATTTCTAGTTATTAAATAAGTGATCTTCCTTTTTATATTTTATAACCATTTAAAATGATACCTGTAGTTTTAACAAAGTTAGGATTCTTTATGTGATTCATATTTTGTAAAGCACAATTAAGCAGACCATCTAAAATCAACAGGCAACAATCTTAATCAAATCTTCTCAAAATCAACCCTCTTGAGCTTTAACAAACTTATCCTAACAATTCTGAAGATGTTGGAAGTGGCACAGGATTTGTTTTTTCAATGGATTTACATTCTTTTTAGTCCCTCAAAATCTGTTCTACATTCTTATCATGGTTTTCATATGATTTAACTATATATTAGGGATACGATAACTTTATTTTTGAATTCTAAGTTCCCACAATGCACATCAGAAAAAAAGCATATAGAAATAATTACAAAAGCACCGAACAACCATTCACACCAACTTTATTTCGTTTTTCGGGGAATTTTCGTCGATCATCAGGGAGAAGTTGGCGACCCCATTTATTCCAATTAATACATTCATCTCGGCTTCTCATCAGAATCGTCGTGTGTTGTACATACAGGGTGATTCATAAAGAAGTACCCACTTTCCAGATGCTGTAAAACAGTAACAATCAAAGAACCACACCACCTCAGCGAATGGCAAAGTTGTGTACTCTAGAAGTTTGTGCATCATCCTGACGGAAGTGACGAAGACAATATCATACATGCCATGTGAATAGTCAGTCGAAATGGTGGAATCTGTAGGAGAAGACATTTTGTGTTCTTGAGAATTCAGCAAAATATCACGAGAGTGAATTTTTATTTATTTGTTAACTCTTTGTTTGATATTACAGTTGCGAGACGACATTGCCAACTATATACTCCTATTGGATGGTATCCTCCACACTTGTCGGCCAACGGACTTACCTCGATGAACATCTCTCTCACCGATGGAATAGATAAGTCACAAATTACAACATGCCACTTACTCAATGGTCACCCATAAGTTCTGACTTACCTCTTAGTGATTTATTCCTGCGGGAGTACGTAAAGCACAACATAAAACAGTGTATCACAACCGATATCAATGGACTTGATGGGTGGAAGGGGATTACCGGCTCATTGTGTGACGTGTGATTAAGTGTTCACACATAGAACATCCGTGACTGTCTCAAACAAAATTTTAAATAATCCCATGCTAGCAACTTGGAATATCTTAAATTGTTCTTGATTTATAATGCATTGAAACTGTATTATTTTTTACTAATCCCCTGATTTCGGTGCAATGGCGGTTTCGTATTCTTGTTTGTCATTTTATTAAAATCGAAACCGACATCATTCATTTACACTTCGACCAATAACGATCTGCCGTTTGACTGTATTAAGAAATATGTCTCAACTTGAGTTTTGAATCACTACAAAAGAACACAGAGCAAACCAATTATTAATAAATGCTTTGAGAATTGCATGAAATAGTCTTAAACGGAGTGGAATTTTCCAACCATCAAGATTAAATTATTTTGACAAAGGTTTCCCTGTAGATAATCTGGTGAATTTATAATACCCTTTAACGATTAAATCTAAATTGCATTTGATTCACTCATCACATTCACTCATCGGAAACTGTCAATAAGTGGGGGCGGGGAGCTGTCACAGCCCTAAACTAACCCTGGTCTGGTGGAATTAGAATTCAAATTAATCCCGGCGATTGGCTGCTAAGCAGATGCTTCGCCTAATCCTGGGTTACTTCACGCTTCGTTCTCTTTTGTCTAATAACTTATCCGATTTCCTCCCAGAAACTCATCTCGAGTCAACATTTCATTTGCACCAGTTGCCGTTGAAGCCAAATAGTATGAAATGTATGCTCGATGTCCGAATTGTCGAGCATTTAAACTATGATTGCCGTTTTGTGAGAATATCGATATTTTACGAAGAGGAGAATTCTAACTCTTCTTAACCATTTACTTCTCGTTCCTGTCAAAATCACGAGGTGAAATTTCCCTCTGTATTTCTCGTGCCCGTGATATTTCCGGGATCGACTGTTCAAAATTTACGCACTAAAAAGATGAAAACGATCTGTTTCTGATTCCCGCAATCATGTTTATTTCTATCCAGATGGCAGAACCACACTATAAGTAGAGTGTTTAGAAATAGTTATTTTATTTAAAACTATATCTTTGACAATCAGACTATATATATATATATATATAAAATAATAATATATATATTATATATATATATATATATATATATATATATATATATAAATAGAATCCCAAACCCAAATCTTCCAAAAAAAATTATTTTCTTTAGATGGCGGGGTTTTTTTTGGGGGTTGTCTAGGGTTTTTAGGGTGTGTTAGTTAATTTCGAAAAAAATAGATAAATAGTTCGAAAAAACTAGTTGAAAACTAAATTTATTAAGAATTATAGGGGAGTATTTACATGGGGAATATTTAAAAAAAATAGGAAAGTTTGATAACATATTTCGGAAGGATGGAAAGTTAATCACATTACTTTAAGGAGGCAATTGAGATTAAATAGAATTCATTTTGGGTATTAAAACTTACCGCCGGCGCGGACGAAAATGGCTGACCCCGAAACCGACTTTCCCCCCGATGAATGTTAGTGGGGCCCCTGGCGGGTTCGTCGGCGTTTTTTAAAAAAGACGCTAGTTTGATGTGGAATACTGTTTTGATTAGAATTGCCGACCTCGGGAAATGATATAAATCTAACTTCTTACAAATAAAATACCCATATATATAAAATATATATATATAAATATATATATATATTATAATATATATTAAATGTTTTGAAACCCTTTAAGCTCGGTTAGTTCCTTCTTCTGAAAGTGGGGGTTGCATTCTGTGGTAAAATATATAATTTTTTTTAATATTATGTACATTAAGGAGTTAGTTTGGAAGTCACCGGATTCTACTTTAAGTATAAAGAGATCTGAGAGTTTGTTTTGAAAAAGTTTCATTAGTGAACATGAGAGCAGTAATGATGGATCTGTATTGTTACCTGTGATGCCCCCTTTTTATCTCACTTAAAAATTTTTTTTCACAAAAAAATTACTAATGTTTTTTTTACATTGCAAAAATTTTAATAAAAATTCCCCCTTTTAATTTTTAAAACATTTGTTTTCTTATTTTTCTTTTGCGGGAATATAACATTCAGTAATTAACCCTAAATGTTGGCTTTTCTTAAAAAATTAATTTTTTTTTATTTCAAGCTAAAAAGTTACTCAACATTTAAAAATAAATATAAATTTTTTTTGAACAGGCATTTAGTTTTATATAATTTTCTTGAATAAAAAAATAGTCACTTTCATAACCGTTTTCTTTAAAACTTTGCGACCGTTAAGGGATTAAGCGTAAAATTTTAGAACTATATTTTACGATTTTATAAACTAAAACTGTGATATTTAAATGTGTCCTTTTTAGAGGAAATTACTTTTTATTTCCCTTTAATTTTAAAATTTAAATTTTGGGGGGTTTTTATTGTTAATATGTTAGAGGAAATTTAAATAGAACAATGACAAATTCCCTGAGACATTCAAATCAACCTTTGGTGAATTTTATTTATGTGAATCTAAGCCCATCACAAAAATGCAATTTTGTGTTAACCCCTTAAGCGGTTATTTTTCCCAAAATGTTCCAAAAAAAGACGCATATTTTATTGCGAATAGCTAAACATAATACTTAACAGAATGCGAAAACGGAAGAATTTTATCTTAATTTTCAAAATTTTAAAGTTTTCACCCTATTTTATAATTGGGGAATACAAAAAAACCCCTTTAAAAGTTTCTTTTTTTTTAAATTCCCGTATTCCATGAAGAATGTTTCATAAAAAGGAAAAGTTTATTCTAATTACAAAAAAATTTTATCTTCGCCATTTTTTAAATGGTTGAAGACTTTTTAATGAACAAACAATTTGAAGAATGGTGCAATACTGAGTCTTACATTGTAAAGGATGGTAGACATAATATCGTATTTGTTGGATTATCTTTCAATTTTTATTTCTTCTCAGGCAACAAATTGCACATGGCCATGCCAGTCCCTGTTTTTTTCAACATTTTAATCGGTTACTCGCGCCAGTTTTTGCTCCTCGTCACTCCGGGGTGGGGGAAAGACCCCAAACTTTTAACACTTGTATTTAATTATAAAAATAAATTGTCATTATATCCATATTTATAAAGTACGATTTTTTTGTGCCAAAAAAAATTTTTTAATTTTTGCATACAAATGGACTAACATTAATTTAAGGGGGGTCCCCCCGAAAAATCATAAAATCGATTTTTAAATTTTTTGTTTAAAAAAAAAAAATCCACTCTTTTCCTAATGCAAAAATTTTGCTCTAGCTGAATTGAAGTATTTTTAATATTTTTAAAAGTTGTTTCTTTTTTACTAAACCCTAAAAACGGGGCGACGCCCCTTTCAAATCAAAAAAAAAAGACACATTACTTTTCAGCCTTATAAATGTTTAAATTGAAAAAAGAATTCTTTTTTGACCCCTTATTAGGAAAGAAGTGGTGAATGTTGTGCCTTTATTTTTTGAAACATTTTTTTGGGGTTAAATATAAGAATTTTTGCAAGTAGAATCGGTTTTTATAAAAATGATTTTATAAAACCCAGTTTAAAAAAAAACACTTAAAAACAAAAGTTTGGAAAATGGGTACAAAAACCGAAACTTTCGAGGAATTAAATTTGCATAACAGTCTAAATTTCCCAAAATAAATAATTCAATTTTGAAAAAAGTTAGGTAAGTTGAATAAAGAGTTTTTTCTTTTTAAATTCATTTAATGTTTTGTTAAATGACTGACATTGTACTGTTTTCTTGCTTTAAACCAAATTAATTACATAAAAAAAATGAAAAAAAAGGTTTCACAAAAATTTTGGTTGCCTATTTTGGCTACAAAATTTTAATATTTAATTTTTGTGGTTTTTAAAACATTTCCTAATACTAAGTTTCTAAAGTAGTAGTTAATAAAAAAAGATCACAATTACATGAAGTAAACCCACTAGGCAATGGGGTTTTAAAAAAAGAAGCAGTTGGGAAAATATTTTGGGTTATAAATTTTCCCCCCACCAAAGGGGTTTTTGCGGTCCATGCATAAATTAAAAAAAGCAACAAAAAAGTACCCAAAAGCGTCTATGACGTTAGCTGCTGCCGAAACAATAATGCAGTAATAAATAATAATGGAGGCCCCCAAAGTCCGGTTATGATGGTACCTGACAAAAAGGTCCCTTTAAATTATCTTACGGAAGTTAGTGGGGACACTTAAAAAAAATTTTATCTAAAATATTATCGAGGAAATCTCTTTAAATTTTTAGCAATGTAAACATTGAAGGTGTTCAGAAAAGCGTTAGTAATACGGGGAAAGGAAATTGAAGGGCCTTTTTATCTTCCTGCTCAAAAGGTTACAATTCGATATCCAATACTTGAACATATGGGAACTCTAAAGCATCAAAACGTTTTGAATCTAAAATAAAGGATGTCAACATTTAAAAAATTGTATTTGGTCTGTTTTTGAAAAAGGGTTGGGGAAAAACCGGGTTTTTAAAAGGGAAAAGCTCAGGACAAAAAACTCTGGATGGGGAATAGTTTACGTCAGAAAAAGAAAAAAAATTAAAATCAAACCCGTTAACTTTTCAGCCATAAAGGGGTATTAAAACTATATTTTTGTAAAACCCCCCAGATTTGAATCTACGACACGGTTTTCCCCTGGGTGACTTGGGGTGGAAATATAACACCCTTAACATAAACACACAAAAAGCATAAACACAAACCTATTTTGGAATTGCAAAAAAAGTTTTAAGGTCTCTAGTTTTTCCCTTTTTTTAATGTGGTAAAAATCAAAATTTTATGAAAGCGTAAATATATTTGGTCTATAATTCCAAAACTTATAAACTTTAGAAACTGGATACTAGGGGAATATCTTTATAGAAACAAAATGTTATTACTAAATTAAAAGTTTTAGATGTTTAAAAATTTCCCCAAACCCCGGATTTTCCAAAAATCGAGCGTTTTCGGTAGTCATGGGGCATTAAAAAAACAGAATAAACAGTTTTTCAATGAACCAAAAGCTAGAATTAAAACAAACAATTAAAAAGTAGACAAAAAAGATACCTTGCAGATGATACCACAATTCAAGTTTTATTCGGTATGCTTAGTTAATGTAAGTTTTTTTCTTTAAATCTCTATTTCTCAAAAAATGTAAATTTCAACACAAAAAGGGAAAATTTTTTAAAAACTACTTTTTTTATACCCTTTAAACTTTTTACATGTGTTAACAGTATACAAATAAATATTTTAATGAGAGATTTTGTCAAAACTTTTATTCAAAAATTATTTATGGATTAAAATGTACAAGAATTTTCACCGTTTTAAAAATTTTGACGTGTTACTCCACATATGAATTTTTTTAAAAAAAAACTAATCAAAATTTTGAAAAATGCTCTCATTAAATTAATAAAAACAATACAATGAATGCACACAAAAAAATTCATGACTGTATAACCAGCCAATTTTTTACAAATGTTCCTTAAAATTGGTCATTTTTAACATTACGGAGATAGAGAAAATGCTGCGTGAAGTGACCCCCTTAAACTAAACATACAATTTTTTTTCCTTTTAAAACACATAATTTTATATTTTTTCATGAACTAGTAAAACGTATATACCAGTAATAAATATACTTTATAGTTAATGAGATAATGATAGTAGAAAGTATATATATATATATAGAAAAAATAATATTTTAATCATTTTTCAAACATTCAGAACAGACTGTATACAAATGCTCTACTTCTCGCGGGAGTTCTCCGCCCCCCCAGATAAACTTTTGAAGGTCATTACATTCCAATCGTTCGAGAAAGAGAGGTTGTATCAAGCCTGAAGGTTCAATGACCTAAAATGTGCAGCTACAGAAAAAATCGGGATTCTGCGCATTCTTTTTAGAATCCTGGGAGGATTTTCTTGTTGCTGGGGTGTACAGAACACCCCGCACGAGTGATCGCGGGTTAAGGATCTTAATTCTTGCTTTCAATGAAAAATCTCCATCTTCAACGCAAAGAAATCCCGGATGAAAAGTATTACAGTACCATGAGCAAACTGCATCTCTTAAAAACGCTATCACTAATAATATCACTTAAATGCGATAATAATATCACTAATAAGTGCAAATCAAAGATAGAAAGTAGAAAATATCAGTACTCATACAGTGTATGGTAGCACCATTTGTAGCCCGCTTTCGGTAGCTCTCTTGGTTTGCGGGCAAACCAGTTAAGAGGTCAAATAAATATTGTACACACTGGTTTTCAAATAACATTCTACACAGCTATATAACGGATGTCTTATATTTTCCATTGCAGGAGTTTTCTGTTTAAATCGTTGCAGTTATATAACTTTTCAGTTTTTCTTTTTAAAATAAGTGTTTATCTTTTAGATTTAAGATCAATTTTGTGGGATTGTGAGGTCATTTTATGAGATTGAGCTTCAAAATATTTCGTTCAATAAAAGGGAATATATTTTCACCTTATATTTAGTGCAGAAAATTCTCAGTGCCAAAAACTTCAACCCACTTGGTTGATTGAGTTTGATCTAAAATTCTTATTTTGAATTGAGTCATTTCAAAATAAACTTCGAAATTTGATTATTTGATCATATACTTCCATGTTCTGTTTTGTTTTTAATTTTAGTTCAAAAGTCCGAAAAATGTGTTGCAGGCTTAGTTGGGACGGACATTGTTATAAAAATAATTACTTTTTATTTATGACTGATCACATTTTGATTAAATAAATTTTCATAAACCGTATGAACAGTCCTAATTAGTTTCCTTCTTTACGCTTGTAAGATATCAAATAAACACTTATTTCTTGATATGATTGTAGATCACTTGTCTAACAACACTAGCTTCACTTATCTAACTCACTTGTCTTGCTACTGTTGTCTTCCAAACTGCTTCTCTTTACTTCCAGTTTTCTAAACGACAAATGTTGTTTGAATTATGGCGTAAGGACTTAGAGACCCACACACTATTAACCACTAAATCTAACCCACCCATTACCAGGGTTTAAATAGCACTCAAACTAGCATAAAATCAAGTTATTTGTACAGAAGGTGGTTTGAAACTCAAACCACAGTTAAAGAAGAATTTCCTCAAGATGATTAACGGAAAGATCGGGTATAGAATCCGTCGCAAATTCAATATAATGGTTGAAAAATTCATTTGTACTTTTAGGATTTACAGTTTGTTTTGATATAAAATGAACAAATTTCTAGACCTTTTCGGATTACATTCTGACATTTTTAAATACACAATGTAAGGCTTTTTTCAAAGTGAGATAAAAAATCTACAGATTGATGCTTCCAATTTTTTATAATGCTATTAGGCATGCACATGTTTAAATAAAGCTACTGTTTAAAACTCAGACTAAATTTTGAAATCCATTTTCCGTTATTTAATAACTAAGTGTTCGCATTCCAGGCATTTGATTTATTAAATATGCTTAATTTTGCTACATTAAGAATAAACTTTTCTTATAGAAACATCATGGAATTGACAAATCTCATAAATGTGTTCAAGTTTCGACAAGCTATCCCAAAATACCATATTGAAGAATTAATATTTTTAGTTGTCAAACTTATTTTCGAGGTTCAGCTGGAGAGGAATAGCAAACATATTTCTCTTTTCTGGTGTATATGATATATTTTTTACAAATAATGTAATGGGGAATGCTGTAATAATGAAAATCTTGTGCTAAATCTAGATTCGACTTTTTAAATAACTAAAAAATATGGGGTGCTAATCCACATATATACTCAGTTAAATCCAAAACCTGAGCTGGACAAACTAAAGCTAGATAAATGAATTTATATCAACATGTATACACAAAACTATCATAAAAAAATTGTGGTAAATATTTATAATATTGTAAAGTATGGTAGAATGGCAGCGCGCACTTACATGCATGTACGCTGTGAATAGTAAACAATACAAAGTATGGTGAGGGAATGGCAGCGCCACCTACAAATAAATGAGTAATGGTGCCACCAGTAGAACTTCAATATTTCCAACTTGCTACTTTATCTCAATTAACGTAAAATACTGCGAAAACGCGCACCACCGTATAACGTGCATCCATACTTTCAGGTCTCAATTTTAATTTTTAGATACATTCGCTGTATAACGCTCACTCCCTTTTTTACGAAGAAACCTGAAACGTAGAAGTGTAATGCTCTTATGTTTTGAAGTCATATATTAGATGCATTATCATAAGCTTTTGCAAAAAATAGTACACTTCTAGAAAACTACAACATTTAAAGTTCATAAAAAATGCTTTTTCTTTTAAGTAAACCGTATTTCGATATACGTATAAGAATATATATTTTTTTCTCTGCTCATCTTTTAAAGCTCTCATTTTTGTACCCGGCGTATAATGCCCGCCCTGTGAATTTCCATCTTATTTTTTTTTGCTTAAAGTGCACGTTATACGCCGGATTTTTAAGGTAATATATTCTTAATTTTCAAATTATTATTGAGCAGAGACTTACAGATAGTAACACGAAAATTCAATTCTTTTCAATTCTTACTTATTTTCATACGTTTTTCAACGTATATGTGTCCACCTACAGCATAATCGACAGAACAGAATGATCTCATACAAAATGACGAAGTGAAATTAACAGTGAAGCTTACATTAATTTGTCTTAAAAAGCAGTGGTAAGGAGGCTCGCATAAAATAAAATTCATAAAATGGCAGCATCTATGTCGTGAACTGAATATTTTTTGTGAAGTTTTATTTCTAGATTTATTTTATCAATTTTTTTGCTTTAAGTTGTTCAGCGATGCGTTTTCGGTAATGATGTTTTAAATTTCTTCTTTTACACTTAAAAGTACGTTATTTAAATTTTCAATCTAATCTCTTACATTATATTTATTTTTGCGAAAGTTAGTTAAAAAACAATTGTTTGCATCTATATGACCTACTTTTAGTTTGCAACAAACGAAAAGTTAACTATTCCTTTATAAAATTCAAAGCGTTTGTTACTATTTGTGCTGAACCATCCCTGTCGATCGTTAAAGACGTTTATATTATATTATGATTAATTGATATAAATTTCATATATAGACCCGGCTCGATAATGTCTAGACAGTTTTCCGAGTTGCTGACAATTTACAAATTAATTTTAATTTATTTTTTAATTTAGACGAGTTTCTGAAATGAATTTATATTCACCTCTTTTAATTTTCCTAAGCTATTTTACAGTGCACATACTAGTAATAACAAATGAAGTCGTTTGAGATAATGATCCTATAATTTATTGTCAAGAAATCTAAATATCATTAATTACAATTATTTTTTCACTTCTCTTTCATATATATGTATCTTTAAAATTCTCTTATAGTATATTTAGATTATTTATTTTCCAGGGAAATATATATAGCATTTTTTTCTGAAATATATATGAATTCAATACAAATGCATATGCTTTTTTTAGAACAACATAATATGAATTTCTTATATAAGATTTATCAAAACCGAGGTAATATAACAATAATTCAAATGACGCCTTTATGAAGAATATTAAATGGTAAAAAGACGAATGTGAAAAACCATATGAAAAGACTTTTTTTTTACACATATATTGCATTCAGGATTTCATATATTGTTACTATAATATATAAAATGAGGCCAATTTACCCTACCCTTCAGTTCAAAAAGTAAGGTGTAATAAGTTATTCGTGTCTGAATTGAAAACAGAAGGTTACAAGTTATGAAATTTGGATCTTAGTTGATTTTATGTAATATCAACACCAAGCATGATTCACAAATACAGGAATACATTTCTACCATAATCATCATTTGAAAAAAAATCGGACAGATTCGTAAGAAAAATAAATAAATGGGTTTTAATAAAGAATGCTCCCACTCCTTCCTGCAAAGGATTTTTGACATCTTGTTTGTGTAATAACAAAAAAGTTATCCTGCCTAAATAGATCTCGCTGCCTAAATATGCAACACGCATGTTCCAGATTATTCAACGTTGCCGCGGTAGCTGAGTGGTATAGGTATCGGATCGTGGTTGACTTTGTTACAAGTTCGAGCTCAGTACCACTAAAGACCCGCCGTGTAGCAGCAATGCAAGCTAAATCTGTCGAGAGCTGAAACATCCTCCCGTTGGTGTGGTGTGGTAGTTAGGAGAGGAGGGGTGCCAGCTCAGGTGTCATCTACGTCACTTGATCAGGGTGTTTCACAATTACGTTTTCTTACCTTGAATGAGACATTGAGGCGACGTCCTTGAATAAATCAATTACCCTAAATTTGTTGTAAATAAGAGTTTCTTTAGCATAGTATAAGCATAGTATTTGCTTATCTTATAAAAAATTTCATTCGATTTTTGAATTTAGTGCTGAGCAGGCACCCTGAAACGATGTCTCTTAGAAAAGGTCTAAGTACTGATGGAGTTATTAATTTGTTGTGAGAGCTTTCTGAGAATGGAATCGACTGTAAATTAGATTCCGATGAAGACATAAAAATAGAATGAAAGTGACTGTGTTAAGAATCTGAAGAAAGTCAGATGTAATTGATAACATTCCTGTAAATCCTGATATATGTGTCGCTAGGGAAGCACAGAATAGATACCGCATAATAATAATTTTCCCTGGAGATTTGTGACTCAGAATGTTTTGCTACAAAGTAGTAGTTCCAACAAGCTTCTTGAAACAATGTCAACATCATTTTTTATGATACAAAGGGTCAAAATATATGATAAATACATGAAATAATATTAAAAAGGATTAAAACTAAACCTTACTAAACAGTAATTTGCATTTAATTTGTTAAAACAATTACTTTATCTATTTTATATCGCGGCGTTGAAACGACACCGGTGGACGGGTAATTAAAATACCGGACGTTCTAATGTTAAAAAATTCACTTACAATAAACACATACACAATTGAAAAGGAATTTAATGAGATAATTATACAATATTGTCTTTCTAAACACAAAATAAGAATTTCTTTATATTACTAGAAAAGAATTAGCAAGAGCAATTCTTGTGTGGAGTTTTTCAACAAAAAGAATAGAATATATTTTATAAAGTCTTTGAGAATATTTTCTCTAAAAGAATAACCGAACTGTTACATAATTATTTTTTTTACTTTCAATCAATACATTTTTTCATACTATTGATAGATCTCTTTGTATTCAAAGAAACTATAAGCTTAATCCATTCAATAATAACAATTGCGTTTCTTTGTTGTCATGGCTACCGAGTCATTATAAATATGATGCAAGTTAGATATGTGTGTAACGTCATACCTATTTCTTTGCGCGACACTTATTTCACGACAACAGAAATACAAAAATTTGTAACAGGAAGAAATCTATATACTTTTTCTTACAAAAATTTGCATCTGAAGCTTGATTCAATAGGTCAAATTGTAACTTTATCCGAAATATAGTTCCTGCTATTTGTAATCCTGACACTATTGGAAAATAAAGTCAAAAGAAACAAGTTATTTTTCGAAGGAAGAAAATTCTTATATTTCTTGTTTCAGACAAATATATTTATTTGTTTTTCATTTTTTTTAAACAATCAGGATTTGTTTTTGGTCTGTTACATATATTTGAATTTTGGTAACTTGCATTAATCCATTTATGACTATTTTTATTGCACTATCATTGATTATTCCTTTAAGTTCAACTCGTTTTAGTGTGATTTTCTTAAGTATCATGGAAAAGGTATAAACAAAGTGTTTAGTGTATAACATCAATAGGCTTATTGCATTGAATAATTTTTGAATTAATTTGATAAAACTTAATTTAAATCTTCCTTTAAATTGATTTAAAAGTGTAATCTATCCCTTTTTTGACAGCCGAATTAGCCTAACGGTACACTCTCAAACTCGAAGCCGAGTCTCAGTTTCAACTCCTGATACCACTGAAGACATACTATAAAGCAGTGCTTCTCAAACTTTCAACATTCGCGACCCACTATTCAATCACAATTATCATCCCCCCCCTGCCCCTCCATACAAACAACAATACATTGATTTCAATTAATACAATATTCTTACGCTAAGGCTACAATACGAATTTAACCTCTAAAGTTCCACCGGAGTATATATACGTCTCACCCAACCCTTGCGTTAAATGCCCCTGGAGTATATATACGTCTTTCCAAATATGATCTTTTTTGTGCACTAATATCCATAAAATTTTTTCCGAAGGTCTTGGACTACAATAAAAGTACATTGACAGCGTTGGCGAAGTGTATAATTATGTCAAAATATTTATTTATTCCTTTTCTAGTTACCCCCTCTCTAATACATCACATACGTGCACTTACAGGAGAACGGAAGCATTGGGGAGCGAATGGGTAACTCTTATTCGGCAGTTAAGGGATTATTTATAAACCGTTCAAATTATCAAGATAAGTGTTAATTTTTGAATATAATTTTATTTATGACAAGCCCATATAGGTTCACTGGTAATTATTAAACGTTCTTAATTTAGTATTGTTAAATTAATTATAAAATACTGCGTTTAGTACTGATACATTTATAAGTGTATTATATCAGCGTAAATGCTAATTTTATTTTTTATAATGCCAGAATGTATTTTGTTTTTTTACTTTTCGTAAATTAATAATTTTGTTAAATAGTCTTCTGTTTTCGACTTTTCAATTTGCTCGCGTCCCCCTTGTAGAGTTATCACGGCCCCCAGGGGGCCCCCAAGTTTGAGAAACGCTGCTATATAGAGAATCTGGGTAACTGTCGTATAAATCCATTGGGACTCAAAGTGTTCAAGTTGACGTGGTGTTTAAGTCAGGAGAGTTGGCTGCTAGCTTATAGGTCCTCCTCGTTACATGATTGCAGCTCTAGATAACGAGATCTAATAAGCCCTCAAAGTATTTTAGTGAGTGAGTGAGTGAGGAATATTAACGTCGCACTGTTCAGCTACACGAAGGCTTTTGGTGACGGACCACTTTAAATTTGAACCCTGGTCAAGTAAAGGGAGGCACCTGACGGGACCCCTCTCCCAACAAACCCCACCACACCAATGGGAAAGGGCCTTTCAGCTCCAAAAGATTTAACGTGCATCGCTGCCCTACACTGCGGGTCTTTAGTGGTACTGGGCTAGAACTTATGACATGCCTGCCATGATCCGATGCTTTGACCACAGGACTACTGCAGCCCCCTCAAGGTATTTCAGAGTGACTTTAATAAACACTCACTAACTCTACCCTTCTTGAACCTCCTTGTCTTGAAAAAGAATAAAGATGATTATTTTGTTAGAATAGTGAATACGCGAAAATAATAAAAGAAAACCAAATCAAATTGCTTTTCGTATACAGAAATGTTTTGATAAATATTACGTTACTTATTTATAAAATAACAAATCATAATATTTGAAGTATTAGATCAAAAGTGTTGAAAAGGACCTTAAACCTACTCAAATGTCCTTGAAAAAAATCACGAAAAGTCAAAGAACTTTTTAAGAATTGATTTTATTTCTATCACACGAAGACAGTAAAAAAAGTTGTCTGTGTTTTGAAATATCTTATAATGACTGATTAAAAAAGCAGAATTTAAAAATTAAACGTTATTCATTATTACATAGTAGAAAATATGAACTAACGTTTTACGTAAATTTATTACGGTAAATTATAATTGCAATAACAAAGCCAATTGAGATTTATTTCATGTTTTTCTTCCTTGAAAGTGATTATTTGTGTACA
This sequence comes from Trichonephila inaurata madagascariensis, assembly GCA_019973955.1. NCBI lineage: Eukaryota > Metazoa > Arthropoda > Arachnida > Araneae > Nephilidae > Trichonephila > Trichonephila inaurata. The sequence goes on from BMAV01000759.1 coordinate 136,318, forward strand.
TGAGAAAATTTTATTTTCAAAATTCTCACGGTTTACTCTTTACAAATTTTGGAAATTTATTATGAGTAGCATACATTTTTGAAAGAAAGAGTTTTTAATTCAAATCACAGTAACTTATTTCTATAGCAATAATAAAATAATGCCTTAAGCCTTTCTTACCATTATTTTTATTTATTCCCCTTATTCATGCTGAAAATTTTATCAATAACGTATACATCTATAAAATAGAATTCAAATTCATATCCATCAAGAAATAAATTTAAGTATTCGTTTTAAAAGAGTCTCATAAATTTAATAACGTCTCTCATATCTATAATATATTATTCAGAAAATTTGACGTAACAACTATTGTGTTCTAAAAAAGTGCTCTATATTATTACTCATAAATATTCTTTATTTATTTGAAAATAAGAGCAAAAATGTTACATTAAAAAAAAATCTCATTTTAGAATAGGCCAATATAAGTTCTCTTTAGAAACACAAACATTTATAATCGCTTAAATTGTTTCAAAGGACATAAAAGAACTGGAATCATAGTAATGAAATATATGGAAATATATATATATATGTTTATATATATAGCATTCTTATTTTTTATTGAACATTTTTATACATGTGACATAAAAACAGTTTTTGTGTCTCATATGTCCTCGTATCGAAAAATGAGGATTTTTCTCAGCGATTTCATAATTATTTAAAATTCTCAGTAATTTATTTAAAACTTCTTTGGAAAACGAGGGGTTTTTTCTTTTTTATCTATTTTGAGGCTGATTGGAATTTTTTAGATATTTATCTTTTATTTGGTTTATTTTTTTTTATATTTGACGGGGGGAAAAATGGTCATTTCGAATTTATAAATAATATTTCTATGAACATCAGAAAACATGGCTTTTACCCATTAAAATCAAGAATTTCTTCAGATAATTGACGCATAGTCCTGGTCGTTTAAAACAATTTCAGAGCTAGATCCCGAAATTTCATTGACATGTTATTCTTCTTCTTAGAAATAAGCTATTAATAGAAAATTTGTATATATTTTTCATTTCTGTAACATGTGCAATGGGCGATGCCACAATGTTGCTTCTTTTCATTTGTACGTTACACATTGCCAAGAGATCGTGATTTCGTACCAGGTGCAGGTTCTGTGAAATCATATGTTTAAGTCTTATCAATGTACATGCTCTGATGCCGATTAAGTTTGTCAAGGTCCTCACACAAAATCTCCTAGTTAAAGTAATATGTAAGTCTTGTGAGGCGGGTATTAGCTCATGACGTGTGCAGTGCCATCTATTGCTTAAATAATAAACTATTTTATCATTTTTAGACATATTCCCATTGATTTATATTTGCGTATTAAAATTTAACAAACATACAAAAATTAAAAGAGAAACATCTTTACTTGTAGAAAAACACATTTATCATTATTATACTCCATCATATATTTGAACTGCAAAAGTTTTTCGTTGATTAACCTGGTTGCAAATGCTGAAGTTCATCTCCAGACAACATAATTACAATTGTATATGTGTTATATGTATATTGCATTTTATGTACATATATTCTGATATAATTCTAAGAATATCAGTCTTTTGTTTTATTTTTTATCACAATATTTATATTATAAAACATGCACTGAATACCCTGTATCACACAAAATTTGACTTTTCTGATGTTGCAGCTCTGATTTTCATATCTTTAGAATTTAATCTGTTAAGACCTACAGTCTCTGGATTTTTCTTCATGTATCAGCGTAACAACAAAAAGGTAAGTTTTTAATAATACGTTGCTTTTGAAAACATTTTATACATTTTAGCTAAAAATTTTATTTGTACATATAATTCTTTTTATTCTGGTTTCCGGTTGCAAAAGATGGATAATTAATTTATATATTAATGTATATTAGCACATTTATGGGAATATAAAATATTGTCTGCACTTTCGCATTTTTCAACATTTATATCAGCTCTACTATCTGAAAGCATTGCTATAAGAAATGTAATTTTCGGCGAAAAAACCTGCAACGTTGACTTCATACTTCATTCTTAAACTGTTATATAATTAAGTTACTGTCACAGCGGATTTTTTTTGCATGCATCGAATTTTTATTCGCACACACGTATTTTTGTTTTTGATATTCGAATAAGAAATATTGCACATTATTTTTAAGAAAAATGGCTCTATGCAGGTCTCATGTTCTCAAAATATAAATTGTTTCGTACAAAAACACTTATATAACGAAAAATATTTTTAACAATATTTATTAAGGGAAGTAGCTAAACTTTTCTTTAGATTACATAAAAATATTTCAAATCTTCATTTTCTAAAAAATAAGTAAAATCTTGGAATTCTTTCATGTCTCTTCAATTTAAGAGAAGAATGGATAGGTGGAATATTCTTTTCTGTGGAGTATAAAATTATTTTCATTTTACGTATCATAAATAGAAACCTTTTAAAACTATATGTTTCAGATAAACGGAATTGTATCCCTTAAATTAAAAACTTATGTTTCACATGCAAGCAAAATATTGTAATTTGAAATGAAAGCATTCGGGGATTAAACGAAAACTTCAGTGACAAGAAACTGAAGGTTTTTTAAAATTATTTTCTTTCTTGGTTTTCATTGTACTAGCAGATACATTTTTATTGTCTTTGTTCTGAAATAATATAGTGCGATATATATACATAAATACTTAAACATCAATCTTGAGTATCTATTTACCATGATCAAATTGTACATAAATCTTTATTTGTAAGATTAATCGTGGAATTTGCAATTTACAATCCATGCAAATGGGTACTTTTATCAAACACTGATTAAGAAATGTAACGTAAAATAAGTTATTTCTAGTGTTCACACATTAATAATATGATGAATTTTATCAAAAGTTCTCATTTAACTTATGATTAATTTAACTTTTAATGGCTTTCTTCCATCAAATTTGTATTTTTTCATTGCTTTTGAAGTGGATATTATCAGTGTCAATAAAAGTGACAATTGTAAATCATTTTTTGCTTTTTTCTCATAATATATATTATGAGAGTGAGCATTACAAAACTCTTTTCGATTCTAGGGATGTCTCTCAATAGTAAGATGTTACATTTGAAACTTTAATGATTAATTGTTCTTATAAATATTTAGTTATGTTCGGATTATAATTTCCTTGGATAGTTATATTGAAAGTAGAGAACTTGATTTAAAATTGAAGGAAATACATTGTTTTTATATGTATAAATTACAGTTAAGGACTTTTTATAAAAAAACGTGGCTTCAGCAAGAATCTTTCAATTTACATCTGTTTATTTACTAAAAAGATTTTATAATTCAAATTTCAAAGACCTGAAAGTGAAAAGGCATTAATGAGAGTCCACCTGATTATTCAGTAATTTAGAATACAAAAGAAGTGAACAAATTTTGAATTTATTTTTATGTAATTTAGCATTACATGAATGAGTACAACGCTTAATCGTGTTAAATTCAAAATTTTCACTAATAAGGGCTCAAAACTAAAATTTTGTAAAATACCTAGTCTCCAATTTCTGAAATATTTTAAAACCGTAAAATTTGGAGAATCAAAATATGTATTTTGTTTTAAAATTAATTATAAAATGAACTGAAAAAAAGTTTTATAAGTTAAGCAAAAATAAGAACCTTTAATTGAAGGAATAAATCATGAATTATCAAGGGAATAAAAAATAATTTTTCTAACAAAGATTCAAAAGTCTTTTATATGTAAATCAACATATAGATAGAAAAAAAAAATTCCCCTTCCCCCTCCAAAAAAATATTACAGTCAGGTTATTTTTTATCGTAATTTTTAAAACAAAAAAAAAAATAATATATATCATTCTTTTTGAAGACAATAGTTTTAAAAATCTTATGTTTTTCGCCATTGTAAAAAGCAGTTGCGTAAAGAATCAACCATAGTAATTACCAATTGAATTCTTAAGTGACTTTATGAAAACGTGTTGAATAATTTGGGAAACTTGATGACAGTTTTTAAACATTGGCCATAAAAAAATATTAAATAACTTTGAGTTGTAGTCAAATCACTACTTCTAAACTTTTTATGGAATGGAATGACATGAATAGATTTTTTAAATAATATCCTGTCACACTTTCTTCGTATTCAAGTGTGTATTTTTTGCATGGTCTTTCTGCAAAAAATACAAATTTCTGCATTAATTTTTTTATTTATTTAAATAAATTAAAAGGTAAAGTAAAGTATTTCTTTCAAATATTCTTCGAATATTTTATTCTACTTGAAATTAGTTTGTGAGAGGAAATATTTAATAAAGTTATCTCATTCTGTTTCCTTCAGAAGCTAGCTTTCTTAGAAGTAGATTATTCTACTTCCATGTAAATATGTAACGTACTCGTATTTAAATAATAAGAATTTTGCATTTAATTACGCTCATAGTGCTCATTGATTTTCTTAAAAACTACAACATTATATTTATATTTTTGTTAAAAATTGGTTGATTATCGGCATATACAGGGTGTCCCCGAATGTCATGTACAAACTTGGAGGGAGTTAGAGTACATTGCGAGGAGCCATAACTACACAGGAAAGCAAGGGCAGAAAGTGACAGGTGGCACAGTGCGTGAGCTCGCAAGGTCAGCACATGTGCTTTCCTCGTCACAAATATGGACAGCGTGCAATGAACATGAATCGCTATACGAACAACGAGTTGGTGGATATTCACTTCATCTACGGCCTAGCCAACGGAAATGGACTTGTTGCTGATTGGTTGTATGGGGAAAGATATCCAACGAGACGGCAAGCGAAACATCAAACGTTTGCTCGGGTGCATAAGAATTTGACGGAATATGCATCATTAAGATCGATGATTGACGCTACACCCATCAAAAGGACCTGGGGGCACGGTTATCCATCGTTGCTGCTATGATTAATGAAACGCCCACTATTTTCAAACATGCCTGCGAAGCAATGTAGCGTCAGTGTTGTGTGTGTATGCATGCCAATGACAGCAGTTTCAAACACCTCCTTTGATGCTTTTAATGTCATGCTTTTAATTTATTTTTGTTTTTTTGTAATAAAGAGTTTTACTTTACTTTCTGTATTGTGACCTTACCGTCTTTTTGTCTCTTTATGTCATTAGGTTACGTTTCCGCCCATTCTAGGGATTGCAATTTCGGACTAAATGTTCAAAATCGATGTTCGGTATTTTAGGTCTTAATACCGGATACCGGTTTTAATACCGGTAATATAAGTTTTAGAAAAAGAAAGAAAACACAGGTTTTTTTTTCGTTTTTTTTACAAAGTGTTAACATCACAAAAAATAATATATAACTTATAAATTATAACAGTGTATAAAGAGTCACAAAAAAGTATTAGGACTTTTAATTTATTTGAATACACAAAAAAAAATCTATATATCACTATTAAATCTGTGGTCAGTGATTTTCATATAAAAAATGAAACCAATCCGAAGCATTATCTACTGATTTCTTTTTGTTCTATAAAGTTATTCTTATTCTTTATTATGGGTTATTATTTATGAGTACATATATATAATAAATCTGAAAAAAATATTTTGAACTTTAGAGTATAATATGCAATTACAATGCGAATAATAAACTCAACAATTTGAAAATTATTGAAATATTACGCACTTTCTTCACAACTACAACCTTGATTTCACAGATACGAATATCAGACTGCAAATCCTGTGCGTAAGCAGTATCGCTCTCAGCTGCAATAGGATAGTTTTGCTCCACCTGCTTCGATGATTGACATATTTATCACTTCTCTTGATTGTACGATACAACTTTGTATACGCAGTCTATATAATTTCGCCCGTTAGGGAGACATAAAAATAAAAACGTATACTATTTTGCTATGTTGGTGATCCCTGAACATATACTGCAGACAATTTAAAAAATTTATTAACTATCGAAAAACCGGTATTTAAACTCTTGAATACCGGTATTACAAAATTTTACAAATGGCTCAAAATTCCGGTATTTGGTATCCCGGTATTGCAATCCCTAGCCCATGCTTTCTTATGTAATTATAGCACCTCAGGATGCTATCAACCTAACCTCAAGTTTGTACGCGGCATTCTGGGACAATTTTTAAATCAATTTTTTTTAAAAAAAATCAATCAGCAATTTACTGTTTATTTAATAAAAATTAAAATAAATTTACATATTCGAAGTATTTTTGGGGTAATTAGATTATCAATAATAAAAAAATATTCTCGTTTAACTCGGAGAAAGAACTTTACAATTTTAACTTATGCTTGTTTTGAACTGTTTCGTTCTTCATTATATAAAAGTCTGGATTAAATTAATTCCTCCAATTCCAAAATTAATCAATGTAAAAGTGTTTGACATTTTTTATACAATGTAAAAAGTCATCATATATAGTCTAGTAATAAAATTGACCATAATATTATAAATATTAATTTGAGAGCAAAACAGGAAAAAATGAACTACATCGTCGTTGCCGTCAACTTTTTAAAATGCACCTGACACTTAAAATTACGTAATTTGACACCAAAATGGGAGTATAAAGAAGACATTTTCAAAATGTTGTATTATCCTAATGTCATTCACTCGAGGAAGAAACTCACTATATTCTGTTATTATATCGAGACGTTGGTTTTTCAAAACAGAACATTTAAAAATTGACAATGTTATGTATAATGTTTGACATCGAATAATTTAGTGCAACTGTTAGAAAAATTTGTTCAAAAGGCAAATATTATGAAAGTAGTGGGAATTAAAGGACTAATTTTAAATGATATATGAGAAGTTAAGAAAATTATTTAAAAAATTTTAAGCTGAAAAAAATATCTTTTTTTTTTTTTTTTTTCAATATAAGATTATAATAACACAACAATATTAACTATTTTAAATATCCAATTGATAATAAAGGAGATTTAGTAATAAATTGAGAATTAGTCCTCCACTAATTTGATTATTTTTTTTTATTAAATATACTAAAATTGTGTACCTACGAGCTACAGATAGGGTAATAAATGTGATTTTTTTTTACTTTATTAATAGTGTATAAGTAGAATTCTTCTAATATATTTGTGTGTTTTTTTCTAAAATAAAGATAAAGTTTTCACACTATCTTGTGTGTGTGGAAAAATATAGTGTTATTTTCCAAAAGTGCAGAATCATATATCAATAAAAAAAATGTATTTTACTAAAAAATCTATAAAATAGTATTTTCTTTATGAAAATGCTATTTTTCTTCTACCTCCTAACTGTACATTTACCGTTAATTTTATTATACCGAATTAATTAATAGTGTAAAGATAACATTCCATTCCTAAATTATTTTTCAATTAACACGAATTATTTGCTACGTTTAGTTTGGTTTAATTTTTATAACGAGAGATAAGTCGTAATGTGTGTGTACTTTTTATTTTCATGAATGGATGCTTTACTTTTTAGAAACAATATTCCCAATAAAAATTAAAATAACATTTAATTAATAAAGTTGTTTTTACACAGCTAGAGTACTAGATAAAAATATATAAACCAATATTTCATATCTAGATGTTTAATTAAGTATCGCATATGAGAAATTGAGGATGTCCATTGAAATATACAGCTTTTTTTCTAATAAGCATATCGGATCTAGAATGCATCGGATGGGATTCCAATGTATATTTTATGTGTTTCACTATCTAAAGAGATAAATTACAATGTGTAAAATTTCCTCATAAGAAAGAGACATTCCATTCTAAAAAGTTGCTAAATATTATTTAGGGGCCAAGTGTCTTTTTTCATTCCAATATCTATAATTTAAACCTTGTTGAAATAAAAATCCATTGTATTAAATATTAAATAAATATGTTAATATTTATAAACACTTTATACAGGGGTTTTTCTTAATAAACAAATTATACCTTATCAGGAACTTCTAATGTTGTAGAACTTGACATTTTCATTTAAAAAAGAAACATTTTGATAAAAACAGTTATTGAAATTGAGCTCTTAAATGAAAGAATATCTGAGGGGAAAAAAATTTAAGAGCAATTCCTTCTTTATGCCCGGAAATTTAATTTGTAAGAAATAACTGACTCGTATCAGAAAATTAGTTGATGTTATAATAAACATTGTGAAATCTCAAATATTTAAATTGCATGATATTGTTATGAAAAACCTATACTCAATATCTCTATTAATATAACCAAAAATCAGTAAATGTAGAATAATGTCACTAATACTAATATATGTGGTAATATTAAAATGTTTAAAATATTAGATATCAATATTCATCTCACGTTTCTGTAAATGATTTACTATACCTCAATTCTTACTAGTAATTTATATATTGTGTGTGTGCTCAAGAAACACTTAAGACATTTTTAAAAATTAAACTGAAGAGTGTCTTACTTCTAAGTATGAATATCTCTCTCACATTCGATAGGTAATATCTTACCAAAACCTTTAGTAATGTTACTATATTTAAACTTATTCTGTAACTTAGTTTTAAATCCTAAATATATGTACTTGTATAACATTTGAAATATAAAAATTATTTTAAATCATCAGCCAGTTTTCGGGAATGCATTATACGGTTACGATCTTATTTATAAATAATTTTACATTTCTTGTATTTGCATTCAAAGCGATTCTAATTAATGAAACATATTCTAAATGGATTATACCATCTAAAATTGAAACCTGTGGTTAAGTTATTTTAGATTTAGACATTGGTAACATAAGGAGAACAAATCTTTTCTTTAGAGAGGAACTTTATGAAAAGTGGATAAGTGGTTTTATAACGAATAGTTAAATTTTTGGCAATAGATAAAGGGTGCTTTTAGAAAGATCAGCGTTTCTCAAACTATCGGGTGCGTTCCCTGGAGGGAGTTAATAACCTTAGGTGTGGGGCGAAAGCATATCAAAAATTCTAAGCCAAAAAAAATATATTAATTTACTGAAAGGAAGCAAAAGAAAATTCATTCTGACATAATAAAAAACAAAATACACATTTACACTTTGGCAATAAAATTCGGTGAATAATCCTGTAAAATTAAAGTACATAAAATATTAACTAAAGTTACCTTACAGTCCTTTAAAATAGTCACCTCCCATGACTATGCACCCCAATAAACCTGGGGTGCTGGAAAATTTGTCCTGGAAATTTTGCAAGAAGTCTTCCTTTGGGATGGAATTCAAAAGCCTCGTCATGTTTTGTTGGATGTTAGTAGTATCGTCAATATCAATAACGTTTATCCTATCCCTAAATTCTGGGTAACTGTTTGTCGCACGGATTCAGGATTAACCTACAGTTCCTCAGCTATCATGCGCACAGTTAATTGACGATGTTTGGTGATTAATTAACTCACTTTCTCAATATTTTCGTCAATGACGGAGAGTGCCAGTCTTCCGCTAAGGGGGTTGTCAGAAGCACTTTCCCGGCCTACTCTAAAACGGGTGAACCAATCATACACACATGGACAGTGTTTGATCTTCATAAACACGCACTAGTTTGTTTTGGTGTCTTGCCAAGCTTAAAACAAAACTTTAAATTGATCTTTTGTTCGCTGATTTTCCTGTTCTCAGTTAAGAACCAAGTACTAAACAAGCACTTTGTAAAACAAGTCTTACACGTAACACAAATGAATCTCAACTAAACAATAATGAGGCCCGATAGTCAACACCTGCCACTATGCATGTGCAGCGTTTCGTTTCGCCAGTGTTGCCAGATTGGCGTCTCTGACTTCATTCACTGAACTTTATTGTTAGAGTTTGTAAAACACTTAAAAATGCATCAGTACTGCGCAATGTTTTTGATAATCCACTTAACAATACTAAGTTAAGAACAAGTTTAATAATTACCATTGACTTCATGAGCTTGTCATATATAATATTATACAATATTTAATATGTATCTTGATAATTTTTACGGTTTATAATTAAAGTCGTATTGTAACTTAAGCGTCAAAGTATATTATTATTGAAAATGCATCGTTATATTATGGAGAGGGGGCGATAAAAATTATAATTGAAAATTGGGTAGCAAATGTTGAAAGTCTGAGAAGCACTGGTTTAGTTTATTTGTAGAGAGAACATGATTCTTTCGACAATAAATAACATTGGTAAAATTGTATTAGATTAAATAGATGGTTCAGAATAGGGGAAACTGTATAGTCAAACTATATTATAAAGTAGGGTCAAGTGCAAGAAAAAGAATTCTCCGACATCAAAAAATTAACTCTAGATTATAATTACAAAAATAAGTAAGGCATTTATATTCAAGAATATCATCAACCATTTTTTTTTCCATTTTATAATATTATTTTGGTTAAAGAGTTTATTCGTTAGAAACGTAAGGTATTTAAGATATTCTTAATATTTTCAAATATTAAAAATATTTAACTATCTTTTTTCCTACGATTTTCTTTTCTTTTTCAATCCTAGTAAATTCAAACTTGAAAAGAAAGATATTTTTGTGTAATATAAGTCCAAATGCCTTTTCATTTTATGCTAATATGAATTTTCTTTTGTCTCGTAAAAACGCGGCTTCTACTTTATTTATTCATTATGCAGCCCGTTCTAAATTTCTGGCATATTTTTATTGTACGTTTAATTCTACTCATATTCATGATGAATTTAAACTCTCGTGTTTTTTCTTACTTAATTACAATATATGTATACGTGTCGAAAGCATATAACGCAAATATAACAGGAATTTCACCAATTAAGGCAAGTTCCTTTAAAATAGACCTATTTCATTGCACGTAATATATGAGGGATGTTTTTTAAGTAAGGTCCGTTTTGTTTTCTTAAAAAATGACAATATTTTGTTTTAAAAAGCTTTATTTTAAGATTGTACATATTTTTGCTTATTTTTCTACACAGTTGCCGAGTTTATTAATGCACTTATCATACCTTAGAACTAAGTTTTCAAATTATCTTCAAAAAATTATGCCGCCTTGTCAGACAGCCAAGAGTTCACGGACCCTTTCACTTCGTTGTCAGTAAAGCGTTTCCCGCCAAGACTGTGTTTGAGGTACTGGAAAAGGTACCTCAAAAACAGTCTTGCTTGCCACGCACAGATTCAACTGCTTGCATCAAATCATCAGTGATTACAGAGAGCCGGCCAGAGCGTTCTGCATCATGGACGTTTTTTCACCCATGTTTAAGCTTCCTGACCAATTTTCGAACTTTGCTGTCACTCATTGCTTCAGTGCCATAAACTTCTGTTACGTGGGATGGATGTCTGTAGCTGACATGTTGACATGTTTCTCGCAGTCAAAAAACTGATAACAGACCGCATCTCACACTTGGCGTGCGATTCAAGCACCTTAAACATTTTAAAGACGTGCAGCGAAGCTTACACAACTGCTACAAAACTGGAAATGGCACGAGTGTGTTCGCAAAGGATGCTGGTCAGTGACGCAGAGACTCATTGCGGCGTACACGTGAACTAGGGAACTATACGCACCAATGAACCTTACTTAAAAAATAGCCCTCGTAATTATAAAATAACTAACATTTTATTTTGATTTAAAATGAAGGAAATACTTGTCTTAAATATACATTTCAAGCTCTCTTTCAACGTAAATATTTTCAAATTTATTTTAGAAAGGAGAATTATTTTCAAAATATGAAAATAGCAAAATTATCCGAACATAATTGTTTTTTCACAAAACAGTTGCAAATTGCTTCCTATATTAAAAAAACGTACTTTGATGGAAAATGTATAGATTTTCAGGATACAAATCTATTGGTCCTTCTATTCTACATAAACTTCTGTTAGATTCTATAATACATTCTATATCTTGACTCGTTATGGAAAAGAAAAGTTTTGGGTTGATATGGCAAATGCAAATAGTATAAGCTATGCAACATATCTAATTTTATAAGTTAAGACGCGTAAAGGTGCTTCGTGAATGTATTATAAGCAAATTTTGGCTTATTTTAAAATTCCCTTTTCAGAATCAAGTTAGTTTATTTTATATTTATATAAATATATATAAATCCAAAAAATAAGCATAAATATCACGAACATTATTAGAAGGTTTAGATAATATAGAAATATTATCCATTTTGCTTTATGTATATCTTGATTATTGATCCATAGCATTAATTATTGATGAAATTCAAGATTCTTAAAGAAATTAAACTAGTGTACTGTGCTGAGAATAAATGCATCGGCAATTACATGAAATACCATGTAAGAAATACGTCATCTTCTTAAAAACTTCATTTAATGGAAGCAAAGATATTGTAAAATTCTTTTTCAAAAATCAATTATTCTTTTGAAGTTATTTATTTTCTCAAAGAAAATGGAATAAATGATACTATGAAAAATATTTATTTAGAATTAAATTATTGCATTTTCACAAAAACTATAATCTTTTTTACTATAACAAATAAATTCTCTTTTTCAATTTTTTGAAGCTATACTTCTTTTTTGCCGTTAGGGAAAATTTTTACGATGCGCGCATGCCGTCACGGATGCGAAAATGCTTTGTCTAGAAATATACAGAACGGGACAGATCATTCCCGCCTTCGGAATTCTCAGCAAAATATTCCTTTGCTTTGCACTGGTTTGTGACATCACTACTAGTATGGAGAGATCGTCCTTCGCCTACGGAGCTTCTCTGATGCATTTTTTTAACACTTTTTGTTATTAAACCAAACATACTTACAGGAAATTTAAAAAAGAAATAATTAGTAAATTAATCTTTAAATTGTGTTTCATGTACATAAAACATAAGAATAAATATTAGTTTACCAATTTAATAATAATAGCAGGTATATGATTATAGATGTATTTACTACGAACACATTGCGATGAACATTAACACACTTATTACATTGTAGCAAATTATAAGAGCCTTTTGTATTTGCATATTTATCTTTTAAATTTTACTTCTTTTTGGGCGTTAAGAATAAAGAATGAGGGTAAATTTTTACGATGCGCGAATACCGTTACGACACCGATGCGTGAGCACACCGTTGTCTAATATTTTAACATGCCACTTTTTTAGTGCTTTGGAACTGATATTTGGGGGATCATAGTAACTATTGTTATAAACCATATCTGTTGGGACGCAAGCCCCTATGCATTCCCCCTCTCTACAGCTTTCTGGCGAATATCTCGGCACCCGAGCCTCACAGTCCATTCGGACCTGGCTCATTCGATCCTCTCTATCAGGTCTTCCAGTTATTATAATGTCATGCTAATAGGGCTATTTCTTCCATAGTTTTTAAATGTCTTAATCTTTTTAAATTTGTTTAAATTCGCAATATCTTGGCTACTGTTTGAGTCTCGGATTTGAGATCTGAACCAACTGTTCCACACGTCGAGACCCATCCAGTCATCTACTTCATTCCCATTGTGTAAGCATGGGGTGGGCTTAAGAACTTAAATATCATGCTCCCATGTTAATCCTACGGGGACTGGAAAAAATTCCACCTCCTAAGGAATTGAGTTTAGAACTTGATTTTTTGAGCCCCCCCTCGCCATATTTTCGTATTAGCGCGAGCTTTACGTGGAATTTGCTCTCCCTCCCTACAGGGCTTCCCCAGAAATAACTCAAATCCTGTGTTACTTTGGTCGACTGCACCGGCTGGATTCGATTGTTCTTCATATGAGCATCCTAAATATATTTTTTCGGGACCATAGCTCCATTTCTTTACCCATATTTAACATTTTAAAATTATTTTAAAGTTATAATTTTTTTCAATCTCGCATAGCTCCAAGGAATTTGAGATTCGTTAATGAAACTCGGACCATAGGTTCTCCTCGTCGAGCTGTTTAATCTATTATAATTCGCGTGTAGATAGTGGGCTTGGGTGGGGGCGTTATCCCTAAAATCAGAATCCCCATGTTATTCCTATAGGGTTCGATTCTTTTGATGACGTCACGATATTAGAGAGATAGAATAACTGCAACTTTGGGATCACCTACTACTCTGTGTATCATTGGGATGTACGTGACCATTTAAGCCACAGTTGTTCCCTCTCCCTGGGGGGAGTTAGTTTCTTTTTCCTTTTCCGAGCTAAAGCCGCCCCATTTGCAACTACCGACTCCGGACCGGTTCAAATGGATTTCCCTTGTGTTTCCTCACAACCAGGCCCAGTTTCGAGTTGCTGGGCACCCTTCTTTAATTTTATTTAACTGTTTTAAATGTTTTAATCATATTAAAATGACCATAACTCGGGGGCTTTTCAGGCGGATGTCTTAATTTTCTCAGGAACGATTCTTCCCGCCAGGACATTCAATATGAGGTTTCAGGTGTCACATTCGTTTCACATCATCTCCAGATACAGTCTGCCGAATCCTCCCCCTCCCCTCATGTTATTGGTCATATTGTCCCTGTCCGGGGGTGTTTAAATTTATTATATCGTGATTATCTCGGGTTTGGCTGGCCCGATTGAATGAAGGTTAGTATCGTTCAACTCTGCTCGTGACCGCCTTTCGTCCTTGGCCCACCTTACCCTGCTCAAGATTTTTAGAAATATTTTAATCTTGTTACGCCAAAGAAGTATCACTTCTTACGTGCGTACATAAGTACACACACACTTTTTTTTAAATATAATTATTTTATTGATTTAAAAAAATATTATTCATAGAGAATACAAATTAATGCTCTATTTTAGTAGTTATAAAATTTATATTTCTAATACGTAACATTTAAATCTTAAAAACATGAACTTTTTTTTTTGTTGTGACCTTTCTCATTTACATTAAATTAAGTATACATTTTAAAGAGTACACAAAACACATAAAAGAATTTGGATACACTGCTCTACTTTTGTTTTAAAACAAACTGAAATTAAAGCATGTTTCCAATTGATTTTGAATCAATTTTTAAAAATATGCAATTATATCTCTTTTTTAAATTTATACTTTCTTTTTCAAAATGTGAAACTAAAGCTGTATATTTGTAAATCTATTGAAATCGAAACGATTTTGTATATTTTACTTTTGAAAATAGTAATGGAGATTTACAAATTAGTAAAAATACTTTCTTTTAAAAATAAACACTATATTAAACTGAAAATTATATATTTTACTTGATTTTTTTTAACTTTTGACACGTATGTGTACTTCAACTTCACAATTTAAAAAAAATCATGTAAAAATTATTCTTTAATTAAAATTTATTTAAATATGGGAGAAAAAATTTAGTTTTATGGGTAAATTACAATTATTGTACATTTCTCGGTGAATATTTTTATCACTAGAACGTTATACGTATAATTTTAAATTTCTAAAATATTAATGACATATATAAACCAAATTTTTAATCATACATTTTTTTAAATTGTCATAATATATGTATTGCAATATATAGAAACCTTGCTAGATAATGCAAAAATAATGAAGCTAAATTTATATATGTGACAGACATTTATTTTGACTAATGGCACCCTTTTTTATTTTATTTAAATGCAATCTTGCTAATAACTTGCTTAAGCGTTTGTTTGAATGTATACATATATGGTAGATGTTGCATTCAAAATTAGGCGTTTGTCAAAATATGGCGTTTTCCATATCATCAGTATTACTCTGTTTCCCATTCTAAATTTGGATTCAAGTATAAAAAAATGTATTTGTATACTAGAAGAAAATATTTTGAGCTTTTTGTAGCACTTTTTTCGAACCTTTTTCAAGTAGCATATAAAATAATAAAATAGTTTGAATGTTAAGATAATTCATAAAGCATATATCTATTATTATTTTCTTCATTTATGAATTTTGAAGCTGATTAATAAGCAATGAATAGGTTAAAATAGTTCCGATGCTTGTCAAAATAAAACCTTTTGTGAATTTAAAATATCCAAAAACAGAAAAGACGATGCTCTCGCTTTCAGATATAGCGATGTCAAAATTAGGTTCGCAGCAATTGTTCTTACAACTAGTTTTGAGATAAAGAAGATTGACTGCATTTCTGAAAGACTTATCTTTTTCGTGAACACCCGCTGCGGCAAACATCAAATACAAGACCAGTGTAAAATTGATGCCTGAGTAGATAATAGCGCTGTAAGCAAATTTCCGAGATGCCCATTCTCCAGTCTCAAAGCCTAAAATGAGAGTGAAGGCTCCAAAGACATTAAGAAATCCTAAAAATGTTACAGCAAGCAAGAATCCGCTAAATGTCTCTTCAATAGAAGTTTTGCACATTAAAATCTTCTTATAATGTCGGAACACTTTTGTTAAATTCCCGCCTTCTTGTAGCACATTTTCTTTACATCGAAGAACGGATTGCCCGAGATCTTGAAATAAAACAGCGCAGAACAAAACCAGTATATTTTGAGTCACACATCCAAAAAAGTACATGAAGTAAACGTATGCGTAAAGTGTATCTTCAGGTAGACCTATCTTTTCACAGAACACTACAATACTTTTAGTAAATTCTAGATTTTGACTTCCGTGGTACCAAAGTTGCATGGTGCATACTGCAGGCATAGTGAATAATATAGAAGTCACTGCATTTATTTCACTGATTAGTTTCCTTTTTAATGAGTTTGGATTAACCGTTAATAAAAGCCTTACGGACCTTCTTATTTCATGACGTTTACGAAAACTTTTGTACCATAGGAAAAGATTTATGGCCAGTGATAACACTAGCGTTAAAGATCCTTTCTGAAAATTCTCCATATGTGTATAATAATAAGCTGTGAAATACAAAATAACTAAAATTATAAAAACATTCATCATTACTACAATGACTATAGATAAAATACTATAAATACACTTTTTCTCAACTGATCTTGGGTCAAAATTTAAGCCAAATAGTGCCATGAGTTTTAAGAGAAGGCAATTATCGTGCAGCCAACTCTTATATAGAGACACAACTTCTTGAGGGCTATGAACCTTATTTCTTTTATAAAAGAAAAATAACTTCTTGTTTTGATAAGAATTTATAGTTGATTCCATTACAAGAAATTCTGAAACTTTACTAAATGTTGTATTTCACATTGCAGTTTGTACGATTCTTCTTGGTATAAATGTTTAAATGTGAAATAATATTTTCAGATTTTGAGCAAACGACGCTTAAATTAAAGCACTAGCAAAATTACAATTTGGAAAAATGCCTCACGATATTAGCTTTTGCATAATTGCATTCATTCAAAGTTATTTCATTTCATTTTATATAATTTTAGATAAATGCGTAAATTTTTCAAAATTAACTCTTATATATATCATGTCATTATTGAATGCTTATTTTTCTCTCATTTTCTAAAGTATCAAAATGACCATTGAAACAACAAGAACTAGTCTACAGCTCATTTTAAGGCCGTTTCACATGATGGCACGAAATAAGGTAGAATAAAACATTAATAAATAAACCTGTCGTATTATGATATTACGATATTAGATTAAGAAATTGCAAACGCAAAAACATATTGTAAATGTTTGTTTTATAGGAAACATTTTATTTAGATAAGCATGTATGAAAAAGAAAGAATAATAGTAATTTCCCAAAATTCTCAACCTGATCATTATTATATTTTAGTGAAAGGAGTAATGTATAAGGTCGGATAATAGTAATAAGTTAACTCATCCAAATTTTGCTAATAAAATAAGATGAAATGAAATATGCCAAATAGAATGTTCACTATAATAAGACTATTTTGTTTCTTGTACGTTTAATTAAATCAAATAGAAATGTATCAATTACAATAATGTAAATTTCCCGTACTTGAATAGTTATTGCTAAACAAAATGTACTAATATCAACAAGGAGTGACATTGTAGTTATTAGATAATGATCCATAGCAACTGATGAAACAAGTGTTTTGTCCAAAGTTTTATAATCATATATGCGTTATGTATTTTAACCACGGAAATACTTTGCAGTCCAGTCGGCCATAGATTTTAATATTTTTATTGTATTTATTTCTGTTTTTTACTCAATTTTAGAAATGTGCGTTTGGCCACGAATTTTTTTAACTTATTTCTTGGTGGACTGTAGTGTTAAATTTAGTTAATTGAATGGTTTCACTTTGGAAGAGAAACTTTCTAAGAGTTATCGAATGCAATATAGGTAAATCATTCCTTTATTATATTTGTGATGCCTCTTATGCAAATTTACGTAATATTGACTACTGATAATTTGAATGCATACTGATGCGTGAATATATAATGTTCAGTTATGAAATAAAAAATTAAAAAAAATAATTAGACAGACATTGAATGAGAACTGTAAAGTAATATATTTTTCAACAAAATATTTTTTATGTAATAAAAAAAAATTGTCGGGGGAGAAATCAAGTACCTCATTTAAAGTAATATTCATATACCCTGTTTACATTATTTCGGTAAAAGTAATAGGAAATGTATAATAAAATCTTTAAAGATCATTTATATTAAATATGAATATAAAACTCAATCCATTTTTTCATCTTTGTCTTACTTCTTTAACTCATGAGCATCACATGAGATACTTGTGATGACCAAGAATTATTTCATCTATTTTCAATTAAAATGCACCATTTTAATACAGATATTTTTCATGCTATTAATATTTCTCCTTTGTATTGAAAGCAACTATATGTTAAATCCATTCAATAGTAACAGTAGCGTTTCGCTGTTACCATGAATACCTAAGCAAATTAAATATGCTATGAGAAGGATACTTACAACAGCATTTTTTTTTATTGATAAACTAATTTTTATACTAATCACTGAAAATCAGCTTAAAATATGGAAAAATATACTTCTCTGACAAAAATTTGCATCTGGCACTACATTCAATAAACCAAACCCTGGCTTTATCTAGAAAATATAGGGGTACAATTCTATGATTTTTCTATAATTCATGCAATTTATAATCTTTGACAAAAATGGAAAATTAAAATCAAAAGAAAATCTGTTTTTTTTTTCTTTTAAAAAGAAAAGTTAACATATTTCTGTTTCCTTTTGTCCAGCGCTTATTCTATGTTTCATCGAAATATATGTTTTACATTATTAATACGATTCGGAAATTTTTCAGGTCTAATGTAAGACATTTTAATTTCTATAACTCATATTCATCGATTTAAAAATTCTTTTGGATTATATTATTCGTTCTTTTTTGCTCTTCCCTTTTACTTGTTTTTATACAGTTTTCCCAAAATTCAGTAACTGAAATTCATCCATTAAAACTATTCCAGATTACATTATGATCTGTTATTTATAATTTTATTTTACACATTTTTGGTTCAGTCCTAGGAGAGCCCACACCCTCGGCATGAATTATTTTGAGTTGGCGATAACTTAGCCATCTTGGTAACCCTACTTAGATTTACCATATCTAGTGTATCAAACTATTTCTAGAAATTTCGTATTTTGTCGGTGGGCATTTCGAATTTCATTTTGTTTTGGGGAATCAGGCTGGAATGGTTGCGTGTGTGAAGGAATATATCTTAGAATTTTTTACTTTGTTGAATGTGAAAGGTTAGAAATAATTGATTGAATAGTGTATGAAGGAAGGATTGATTGCTTAGATTGAATGTCCAAATTTAACGATCGGCATGATGTAACATGGTTGACAGTAAAACGCTTTCTTCGAAATTGCACCAGCCACGCCGAAGGTATGTTCGACCATTACCTCGCAGAATAAAAATGACGGCGCTCACACGATCATTTACTCAGCGATGAGACCTTAAAGACTTTTTTAAAATCTGTTATGCTGTACCCTTCACTCGGAAAAGATCAGCAGTAAGAAAGTGCTGTTTTTATATTTTTTTTTATCTTAAATGCTTAATTTTTGTATTGTTTACATATATTTTCATTGCACATTCACCTTATCTATCTGCACTCACTTGCCGCCATTGTCGGTTTCGCATGGCACCATCTCGTTCTGGCTTGGCGCTTTTTCATTTTGTCGCCAAGGGTGTGGGCTCTCCTAGGCCTACCCACATTTTTATGTGATTTTTTTGAAGATCACAGAGAAAGTAATGAAGTCTGATGTTTATTACACAACGTCAAAAACATTGTAGTGAACACGTTTAGAATGCATTTGATAATAAAATTTAAAAAAAAATATTTACTTCTTTAAACGGAATTGGAAGAAAGCCTTCGAACCACTTTATTTAACAGTTTTAAAAAAGCAATGAAAGAGAATTTCAGTTTAAAAGTGTGAATGTACAAAATTAATAAATGAGCTAAAATAATACAAAAACATATTGTTTCTCTTATTCTAAATTTGTTTATACATAGGTTATAATACATGTCCATTAAATAATATATAATTCTTACATCTGAAGTGGGTTTAAAGTGATCAAGAATCATTTTTTCTTCAAAATTCATTGAAAGTATCGTTATAGTAAAAAACTGTTTAAGAAACAATGAAACTCGTTTTATTTTGTACATTTTAAAGATATTTAAATGTGCCCAGTGGCAAATGTTGAATTTAAATTTTAGTTCATTTATTGTATAATACAGTGCTTCTCAAACTTTCAATATTTGCGACCCAATATCAATCATTCCCCATACAATAACAATGTATTGAATTCAATAATACTATATTTTGACGCTAAACCTAAACAATTCGACTTTAATCTCTTAAGTGCTGTCGGCGTATATAAACGTCTCACTCAGACAGTACGTTAATTGCCCCGGACGTATATATACGTTTTTCCGAAGTATGATCATTTCTGTGAACAGCTATTCATAAAATTATTCCGAATGCTGTAGAATGCATTAAAATTACATTGATAGTGTTTGCGAAGGCTTTACTTATTTCAGAATAATTGCTTACTTATTATTCCTTTACTAACCCCCTTCAATACACCACATATACTCATCTACGTATTGAACGAGGGTATTGTGAAACGAATCGCGTAAATTTTCATCGTCATTGAAAAATAATTAATTTTTAAACTATACAAATCATTAAGATAAGAGTTAATTTTTGTTTTATTATTAGCTTTATTATAAGCTGGTAATTATTAAACGTTCTTAACATAGTATTGTTAAATTAATTATAAAATGCAGTGAGCAGTACTGATACATTTAAAAGTGTATTTTATCAGTGTGAATGTGTATTTTATTGTGTAACATGTCAGAATATATTTTGTTTTACTTTCAGAAAACTAATTTTTTTTTTAAATAATCGTTTGGTTTAGACTTTTCAATGTGCTCGCGCCCCCATAAGGGTTATGACACCCCCTAGGGGGTGCACCCTACAGTTTGAGAAACACTGGTATAATACAAATTCATGTATCGTGTAATTGAAAATAGGAAAAAGTTCACACTCACGCGTTAACACTAGAACGTTCGGGATTTTGATTCCTCTTAAACATCCGCTGGTGTCGTTTCTTCACCGTGTAATGCAAAATATTTAAAATAATACTAAATAATTGCAGGACTGTTGTTAAGTAGGGTTTAGTTTTAAGACTTTTTATTCAATACATTTCCTTATTAGCTTTTATAAGCTGCTTTTAATGAACATAAGTAATGAGCTCATAACAAATTCAATAGCATTATGTTTCGTGAAACTTGTTGGACCACTGCTTTGTCACAAAACATTTCGAGTCACAAATCAGCCAAGAACATTAGCATTATACGGTGTCCATTATGTGTCATCAAAAGCGGCATATATATCACGATTTACTGGAATATTATCAATTTCATCAGCACTTTCTTGAGATTTTTTTGCAGTCACTTTCAGGAAATCTTATGTCTTCATCGGTATCTAAATCAGAACAAGACAGCTCACACACACCACCATCCAGTTCACTCTTAGAAAGCTCTCTCAACAAATTAGCAATTTTATCAGCCCTCATACCTTTTCTACGAGCCATCTTTTTAGGATATATGCCCTGTGCAAAGTTCGAAAATCGATTTTTTTTTAATGAGCAGATAAGCAAATGTTATGTAGTGAAACACTTAGCCCCAATGATTTTAGTATAACTAACTCATTTCCACTGTAAACCCAATAACGCTGCATTCAAGGTCAAATAAATGAGAGATATCACTTCCGAAAGTTTGTTTTTCTACTGGTATCTCTTAAGTGAATTATCTTTTGCTGATAGACAGTTAGAGTTATAATGATAAATCACCCTGGTTTCCAAACAAAACCAGTGGGCGTTCGTAAATTTAGTTGTAAAATCACTCCAAAATTAATCTAGAACCA
Source organism: Trichonephila inaurata madagascariensis (assembly GCA_019973955.1). Taxonomy (NCBI): domain Eukaryota; kingdom Metazoa; phylum Arthropoda; class Arachnida; order Araneae; family Nephilidae; genus Trichonephila; species Trichonephila inaurata. The sequence continues at coordinate 158,392 of BMAV01000759.1, forward strand.
CAAAACGTTTCTTGTGTGATAATCCTGAAAAATTCTTAAAAGTCACGAAAAATTTTTAAATCCACGCAAAAATTCAGAAAGGAGAACAAACTAAACAGATTCCGGTATCCAATCGACACCAACCGACGTTCTAGTGTTAAGCTACAATTACCATATTGTAGCCATATGATTCCATGTAATTTGTTTTTCTGAGACGCTATGTATTACACAAGGAATATTTATTTAAAAAAAGAAATTATAATGAATCATTTATAAAGATTTCCTGCAATAACTTTAGAATATTTGTAGTAAAAAGTATTTTGAAAGTAAATAGTTCTAATTGAATCCAAAGTGGCTTATCGTTTCTATTAAACATTGGTATCCACAAAGAGTAGTAGGCAACAGAGAAATAAGCTATTTATACCAGGGGTACTTAATTCATTTTAGAAACATGCGATCAAAAATTTGGAGGAGAAAATTTAAAAAGTAATACTTTTAGAGTGTTATTTTTAAGATACCTTTTTTTACCTAAAAAATTCTGAGTTCTGATGTATTATAGAATCATAAAGCAGGTTTATATCGATCAAAAATGACTTTAAAGATTTTTAGAAACCTAAAAAGAAAGGGAAAAAAAAATTGGTGAAAGATTTGCGACGCGTTGTTATTCATAAAATATTGCATAACGCTATTACAATATATAAATATAACCATCTAAACATACATTTTTTTTTACTATTTTTTATACTGATTTCATTTTATAAGTAAATGTGAAAAATAACTTTAAGTAGCAATAAATATTGCTTTTTGTAATCCTTTTTAGAAAAAATTGTAACATTATTTTATGTCATTGATGTAAGAGTTATTATTTATTTAAATTTATTTCGGGAACATCAAATGTGCGAAATATTTACCTATAGTGAACTGTATATATATACTAATGTTTGGTAAATTTTTCTACTTTTCCTTTTTTAAGTATAATTCTTTTTATTTGTGAAATGAAAACAATTGTGTTTAAAAGAATCTTATATCACAGAATAGCGATTTTAAAGTTTTTTTCAATTATCAGAAAATAAAACCTATTTGAATAATATTTCTTTAGAATGCTACAATAAATTTAAATATATAAATTACTAGCATTGTGATTTTTTATTTATATTTTAATGATCCTATTTTTTCATTGTTAAATGTTCAAGGTGCGAAAATGAAAACTTAGTATCCTCATACACAATATAGCAATTAATAATTTACACTGCTGGGTAGCGTAGTTGATTTGTCACTGGCCTTATACGCCGAAGGTTGCGGTTTCCACCCCCGCTCCCCATTTTCATAAAGCAGAAAATCGACAGCGCTCACGTCATATGGTATGTAAAAGAGCCCTTGAGTGACTGTTCGGCTTGTATACTTTCGGCAAAATTTCCAGGGTAATTTCTTTTGAAAAAATATTTGTTTCATTTTATCAATTTAACACATATTTTCACACTGAAGTTACTCTAAAACAATACAAAAAATTCTTAGAATTTAATATCTCTAATCTTTTTCTTTAAAATGGAATTAGATAAAGTGTAAAAAAATAAGTGATGTAATGTTTCTTTTTTAGGTTTATGTTCAAAGTATTTGTCCTTTATATAAGACATAGAAGGAACAAACTTGATATTTTAAAACAAGTTAATAATTTCTACATGGTACTTATATTTATACGTAGGTGATTTGTAAAGGAATTTACAATTAAATTTATTAAAGTACTACAGCCAAATTATTACTACTAAATTGTATATATTAACGAAACTTTCGATATCTTTTCATTTATTTTATATGTCACGTACGCAAGTAAAGACTAATTTTTTATGTGTTTACTGATCCCTTGACATCAATAATAATGTGGTTTTTATTCTTGTTTTATTTTATATCTTTGAAAAAGGAAAATTCCTGTTTTTTGAACTTTGAAAACTTTTACAATGAAATTTTTTCCGTAATTTTCTTGAGCCTGCCTCCCACTGTTTTAATGATTATCTCTATAATATATATATAGAGTGGAGAGCGGGAACTTCCTGTTTTGAACATGTTGCATTGATGCTTGTAGGGAGGGGTGTGGGAACAGATTTAGTTGGACGGGTGGATTGGGAATTTTGAGTTCCCACCCGTCTCAGTCTCAAACATGTGGTTTTCGAGTAAGCAACACGATTTTGCCTTGGAGACGTATATTTCTTGTGATACCCCCTACATGGAGGTACCATCTCTTCATCTACTGGACCTAGATTTGGGGGAGGTAATGATTGATGACCCAAGCTAGCCATAATAAAAAACCAATTTATTATTATCCAATTATATTGATCAAAGACAGTCTTACTATAGGAAAGAAATCAGGAGTGATATACCGTAACCCTACATCTTATGTGATTAAGTGCCTGGAATTCTAACTGCTTAACTCTAAATAAAGTTATCCTATGAATCTCAATTTTTCTTACTTTATTTGAATAGCTAAAGCCATTCTAAAATTACGCGTCTAAGTCTAGATCCTTACCATAAGCTCACGGCGTTCAACATCACAGCTTCCTTTTCCTCCTTCTTCTACGATTACTAAACATCCACTGTATATCTACAAACTAATCTTAATATCAAAGTTTCTTCTTTAGAGGGTTGACTGTGAAATAACTCATTGATGGCGCAAAGATTTCCCAAGAGGATTAGTTGGAAAAACTCGGAAAAGCTCTGTCACATTCTATATCGGTTGATCAATGATTACAGTGCAACATTCCTTTCTTCAACATTCCTCCACGAGTTCGAATTCCTGATCGGAAATGTGTTTTAATGTGAATGGATGCCTTCCGAGCAATGGGAGATATCTCCAAAGACATGAAAGGACATCCGAAGACCGTTAGAGCCCCTGGGAATATGAAACGAGTTAGTGCGTCAAATCAGACCGGTATGTGACAATGATCCAACAATTATTCCTACTCCTTCTTCAAGAAAGAGATTTTGATAAGAGGGATTTCTACAAGAAGGGCCGCTGTCCACACCTCCAGGGTTTACATGGGTGTTTTCAAAACCGTCTTCTCCGAATGACTGATCTCCCAGTTAGAGGACGTAAATTTATATGAGCGCTCACCTGATTTATCCCCTTCTGATTACTTGTTCGCTTATCTCAAGTCACTGGCTTAAAAAGATCGCTCAAAGACACAGGAAGACCTTCGGAACAACATCCGAGCCAAAATTCACAATAGCTTGGTCGATATGCTTGAAAAGGTGACTGCATCAAATTGCATTAATTGACTGCATCAAAGTATTGATAATGGAGGGCAAGATTTAACAGACATTGTGTTTAAAACTGTGTAAATTCCAAGTTCCAATGTTGTGCGGTAGAGAGAAAATAAAAATAAAGTCCAGTAAAACATGTAGTGTGTATTATTGCATTTTTAAAGCAGAAAGTTTCCACACGACTTGGTACCCCAAAAATGACAAACCTGTCGGGTTTTTTTTATTATTTTTATTTAATCTTATTCTTTTGCATTATTATCTTTCGATTGATATATCTCTTGTGCATGTTGGAAAGGTAGAAATTGAATAAAACTTCAGTTGAAAACAAATTAGGCAATTCGGTCACGCACACTTTTTAGAAAAAAAATCTAATGATAAAAAAGATCTATTTTATAAACAGAAATAATAACTATAAAAAAAGAATGCGTAATATATAAAGCAGAATATTTCCGAGGCAGTACACTAATGTAATGTTTCTTCTTTGTGAAATGTGTGCATGTAAAATTTTTGAATTAAGGCGTTTTATATTAATAATTTCATAATTTCGGTTCTTATCCCTGATATGTTTTTCATACAAATATGTAATACTTCAATATTATGTGAAGAAAAAAAGTAAGCTTTCTTTCGTGACAGAAAAAAATAATTTTTGTTTACATTTTTCTTGAATTTTCTTCTGTGCAATTAATACCTTCTTAAAATTGATCATTTATAAAAATGTATAGGCTGAAAAAATACGAAAATGAATGCAATTATTTTAAAGAAAAATATATAACTAATATATTTAAGTGATTCCTGTGTGTTGAATAGAAAGCATGTAATAAAATTAGGGATCCATTTTGCTGTAAACTGAATACATTTTTTTAAAAAAATTAAATTGCAAGAGATATTGGCTTTTTCGTTTATTTTTAGCATAAATATCAACATTTTATTTTTTTTTCTCTAAAACGAATTAAGTTATTGTAAAATTGATCCCTTAAGTTGCTTATAACACCCATAAGAATATTACAAAAAAATTCAGGTCAAAAAATTAATAATTACAAAAGGATTATAATTTTAAAATTTTCCAAATTTTTTTCAAAAAACTTAAATTTTTAAAATTGTGTGAATAGTATGTGAAAAATTTCATCTCGTATCATTTTCTTGAATAGAACCATTATATAAAATGCTAAAATATTTTTTTTTTAAATATATAAAGAAAGAAAGTAGCTCAAAGGGTATCAAGTCCCCTTAAATATGCTACAATTCTGACTAAATTCTAATCAATACGTAAGAAAATATTAAGACTGTACAAGTCAAAGTGGAAAAGTCATAATAACGCAAAAGTAAATTCTTATGATTGTGACCAAGATTGTTCTGTTAAACAGCTTCTATGCTCCAATATTTCCTTTTGTTTGCCTATTTCATTGAGCCAAAATAAATCTTCGGATAATCAAAACTTAATATCTGAAACAAATAATTTCTGGAGCAAAAAAAGCATTTGCATAGTTGAATAATTATATCTTCAAAGCTACTTTATTTCTAAATCATCTAAAATCTAATCGGTAATAAATATGCTTCAGTAGTCCCATTTCGTTAACAAGTCTCAGTTTAATGAAGACTAATATGTTCTCAAAGGGCTTAAGCTACCGAAAATTGCAAGCAATTCGCTATTCTAATCAAAGTATTTGATTATTTAAAGCTGAATTATTATAATAATTTGAAATATTGAATTTCATTAAAATTCCACGCAATAATTTTATAATTTACGTTTCGAATTATACTAGTTTCCTTTGTGAAAGTGGCTAAGCATGTCCATTATGATTCAGTTATTGGCTTGTATTTAATAATTCACTTCCTTTTCTGCAATTAGGAAACGCTTTAAAATATCTCAATAAATTTCTACGCACATTAGGGCTATTCGGGCTTTTCCTGATACCTCAGACGATAATTAATGGGATCTTCCAAAGAATATAACTTGAGTAATCTATAAATTTTTAATACAAATCACGTTCTAATCGAAATGCACGTGTCTTTGGGATATTTGAAGAGGGCTCTTTGAAATATGTTTATTAATATTCCTTAAATCCTTTTAGAAATATTCCACATTCATCTTGGTCATTTAGAAAACCTAATAACCTTGTGCTTAGTTTAAGTTTTAATTACCATGCACTTTAACTTATATTTCATGAAGCCTTTTATAAACACTATCTCGAATGTAGAGATTATCAGTGTACGGTAATACAAAATTATAAAATTTCTTCGTGAAATATGAATGCTTTAAGGAATAGTCTGCTTTTAAGACATTTAAAAATTCTAACTGCATATACTCTGTTTAAATATTTCTCAAAAGTAAATGCATGCTTACAAAATTTACCATGTAATGTAGTTATTAAAATAAACAAGAATTATTTTAGAAATACATCTCTATTTGGAAAACTGGAGGACAATCTCAAATTTATGTGGAAAGAGTAAAAAGTCTTCGAATAAAGATATTGCATTATTAAACTTGATTCATATGAAATAGGAATAACATTTAAGTTAATAAAGAAAATAATTAGATAATTTTATGGTGGATAATGATTGTTTGTATTTTCAGAAAATATTTGAATAACTTCTATGGTATTTTTATTTGAGTGCTTTTATAAATATATTTATAATTATTAAAAATAATTGTTGTTTAAAACTTTTTTGGGGTTATAAAGCTTTAGTAACTTTGAGTGGAGTATATTTTGCTCCATTCTTAACAATTCTACCTTTTATAAATGTTTGGAACTTTCCATCAGTAATTAAAAAACCTAGACATATACTGCAAATTTAATGTGCTATATGTTTTTTAACGAAATGTGTTTTAAAAAGAAAAATTAAAAGTTGGGGAAAAACAATCATTTGGAATTCCACTCAGAAAACCGAATTCGAATTACCACGCAACATATCTCAATGAGTGAAACTTGCAGAATCAGTTGGTGAAAGCTTGGTGTCAGATACCTTAGACAATGTGAGCTAAATATATATGACCCTCTTGTCGAGTAATGACTCGCCGGGTGATAGCGGGTTTGAAGGCGAAAGTTACTCCTGTTTTACATTAAACAGGTGGTCAAAATGTATTGTTTCTACAGTAATATATGAACGAGTATATATGTATATATAGCTGGGGGTATCTTAAAATAGACTGACGGTTTCATAAATTTTTAATTCTAAGATGATTCAGATTTAAAAAAATAATTCTTGCACCAAATGCATGAGTTAGGGCATAACTTTTTAACACAGTTAACGGTTTTAGTTCAATTTTTTTTCGAAGGATGGTGCTGCAAATAATAAACCTGTAAATCAAATTAATAATAATAATAATAATTGAAAAGTACAGCATAATTGCTCAAAATTTTTAAATGAATAAAATCTACAGTTATAAAGTTTTCGAAATCTCTACCATCAGCCTCTATTACGTATTCAAAATCGGAGAACGATATTAGTAGACAATTTTTGTAAAGTTGCCAATGGAAAGACTACACATTTGTCACAGATTACTTCCTTAAGTTTTCAAGTACTCCAGGATTACTCTGGGGAATTGCATCCTTCAAATGACCCCAGAAGAAAAAAAACCGCGTGGATAAAAGTCAGAGTAAAACGGTGACCATTGCATTTCCTTTCTTGTGAAGCAAGGGAAATTTAAAGCAATTGCACGGTCATCAAAATATTAATCCAATAAACTGAAAACTTCAGCTGTTTGATGAGTCATCGTACCATTTTCCACAAACAAGGATGTCCCGGTGTTGTGTCAAAAGCATTTTCACTGACCATAAAATCATACAAAAATGTGAACATATCGTTTGGAAGTCACAATATGACGTAGAAAAGTATCTAATTACACTCCTCTACTGGAAAAAACTGCCCTTACAGTGACTTCTTGAGAATAGAGGGGTTGGAGGACACATGCATTAAGGATCTCGGTGTCCTTAAATTGCCAATATTGGTTATCGATGAATCATTTGCAATAGAAATGTGCTTTTATTTGAAGATCACATATTCTCATATCAATAATGCCCCCATCAATCATTTCCAGAAATTCATGCATGCTCTTTTCTCTATCATTATTGTCTGAAGTGTTTGAATTTTGTAAAGGAACCATGTAAGTCACTACCGCATAATCGTGTTCTTGTTATTTTCCTCAATTATCAAGTGGATGCAGTTTTGCGGTTTGATTTTTTAGTGATTTTGTTATAGCTAACCGTTGTTCAACAGTTCAGACTTTCCCATTCTCAGTAATGCCTGTTTGAATTTCTTTTAGAATGTTTTTCTTGTATGTGATTGCGGACCATTAGCGACTTGAATTTCTTCTTGTTGCTATAGTACTCTGACTCAATCGGTAGAAATCCAGAATACAAGGAAAATCTTTTCCACCAGCGAATATGTCATTTTCAATACTTCCCTAATCGTTCGTTCACAGATGAAACACTTTTTAAATCAAAACGAGCCTATCATCTACACCTGCGAATTTGGATGATTTGTCAGAAAAGAACCATGGAAATTAACAAAACTGAAAAGAATCACAGATGGGACTTGCAACACAAACTGTCTGAAAGCTTTAAAACTAAAATCTTGAATTCCAGGAGGAAAATGTTAATCCTTGTAATCCATTCGTATTATAAATGTTTAAAAACCGTCATTCTATTTTAGAATACCCGATATACATAGGGTTTCCGGACTTAATGTATCCAAAAGTATTGGCTTATTATTACGGAACTATCCATCAGAATGTAATAAACTGTTCATCCGTGTATTGGAAAACCGAGATTATTTGTGTCATGTTTAATTGGCCGCACGTGCATGAAATATTTGGCAATCACAGACAGTGAACTTTTTACACTGACTTCATTAGTAAAGATGTGGACGCTCCTGTAAAGGATGCAGTACGTACTTTGGTTAACGAAATTTAAGTCAGTCACGTGTGTACTCTTGAATCTTGACCCTTGAATCTTGACCCATGGAATCTTGACCCTCCAACATCAAAATCTATCCACCAAAAGGAATGGACTTTAAAGAAGACGGGAACTTTGGTATCTCAAACTGGCAAGTATCCTTAAGTTTTCGTGACAAAAACACTGTTGATCGTGGCGTGACTCACTTTGTAGGAGTCCTGATAAGTCTATTGGCATGCCAGTTACGACATTCCATTCTGCTCGAACACGTCACTGTACATTCGTGACTGATTTAAATTCCGTCAATTGATTAAAAGTACGCACTGCACCCTATACTGTGGCATCCACATCTTTACTAACGAAGTCAGTGTAGTAAGTTTATCACCTGCGATTGCCGAATAAAGCTTGCACGTGCGGCCGATCGGACTAGACTCAAAAATTCTCAGAGGGTTTTCCGATCCACGGATGAACAGTTTTTTTACATTCTGATGGGCAGTTCAGTAACAATATGCCATAACTTTTGGATACCTTAAACCCGGACACCCTGTATATTGCAGTGTGTGAGTTGCTTTCACATAATGAAGCTTAATGGAAAATTGATGAAACATGTTTACTGCTATTTAGGATTTTTTTACTATGGGTAGTCTATAAATGCAAAACAGATAGCAAATATTATCAGAGAGATATCTTCAAATGGAAAATATATATTTCATATAAATGCAAAAAAGATAGTAAATATTATCAGAAAGATATCTTCAAATGGAAAATATATGTTTCATCAAATTAAAACATTTCTCTTAGCTTGTATTGAACCAATCATTTTTACCAGAGTGCAAGTTTGATATTTTTCTCGCATTTATAATGTTACAAATTGACGCTCAATTTTTTTAATTTTTCATTCAATTGACTAATTTACAAACAAAAATTACACTAAAAAATTAAAATTTACTATTTATGAGTATGAGATCCCAACAGGAAAGCTGCGTTTCGTTAAAAGTTATCAAGATTATTCTTATCCCTATAAAAAATCATTTTTGACAAACTATTTCTATATTATTTGTCGTTTCTGATGCAGAGAATAAAAACTAGATTCTGAAAAATTTACACTATTGTATAATTTTTATATTCTAAGTTTACTGAATATTTTTTTTTATTTTATAAAATTTTTTTGTAAAACTAAATTAATGCATGCCTTGAAACTTTTAAATATTTAAATTAAATATGTTGTTGATTCTAAACTTGATAAAGATTTTTGTTAAATGAAAAATCATTCTTCTATATAGACGATACTCCCTTAGAATATTGTTCTCTACCTTTTTCCAATACCTAAAATTCTTTTAGATAGACAGCATAATTCATTCTAGAAAAAAAAAGTTGTAAATGCATATATATTTTTAAAAATCGCAGACATACAAATCTAATCATTCTTTTTTACACACACATGTAGTGTTATTTTATCATTTCTAACAATTTTGCACAAATATTTAAACTCTTCCTTTTGCAAATAATTCGTAATTTTTTTTTTTTCGGGATGATTAATTTATTACAATGCACACAAATATTTTATATCGTTTTGTATTCCTTCGATAATGATAAATAACATATGAAATACAAACCTTTCTTGTTATTTACAAAATTATATGTTTGTGAATAGTTAAATAATTGAATTATTTTTTAAAAAAATCAAACAACATAAGGAATTTTCAGTGCATAACGAAACTGTGGATATTTTGCAGTTTTTATATATAAAAAAATTATTAGGAGAAGGATTACAAAGTAAGAGTAATGTTTTCAAAATTTTAATAATAAACAGTTATAAATTTATTATAATACTTTATTTTTTGAAATACTCTAGAGATGATTAACTTTTTACCGAGATATTTATTTGAGCATTTAAAAGCAAGAAGAAATAGTATAATGAAGTAAAAATAAAAATTTAAATGCATGTGTACATGGAACATTTGATTTATTCCTTAACTAATCACATGGAGCATAATACATATGTTAATATTGTTTTACATTTTATTTAGTTATAATCTCGAGTAAAGTAATCATATATTACCGTATATGTATAGGAATTCAAAAGGTTTAATTTTTAACTGCAAACAATCTAATCCAAAGTCCTTTATGAACGTTTGATCTTTTAATAAAACCAAACTTCCGGTCTGTCAGTCCAAAATGGCGGTAATTTTGTGCTGATGACGCTGGTTTCCAGCTGGAACAGCACCTTTTTTGGCTGTTAAGCCACGCGTTGTAATATTGTAATTGATTATGATTATGGTATTATGACTGTGAAATTCAATGTACAGTTTACATAAAATTTTTAAATGTCACCAGTTTGTTATGAACGTTTGGTCCTATAACGTTAAAGTATAGAAAATTGCTTCAAAAAGTTCGAAGAACACTTTTACTTTTGTTAGGCTTAGCTGCGCTAACATCAAAACGGTGCAACTAGTTGATGCCAAAATACAGAAAGTTGCTAATCCGGTAAAGTGAAGAAGGTTACAAAGAAATTGCTTCCAGATTTACAAGTAATAAATATAAATACAGTTATTTTGTATTTTATGTAAACTATAGTAAATTATAAATGCCTAAATATAAAATTATGAAATTATCTTAAAAATTAATTATTTTCAAATTATAATGTTCTATAATTTTATTAATTACTTTTCAAAGTATAGTGTTCTATAAGTTTATTACATTTTTGTTTATTAACTCACTTGGCTCGTACAGCCATTAGTTGGCAATGAGTTGAGCAGTTGATTTCCCAACACCATAAATACTTTTTATGCTATTGTAAAAATAAAATGTATTTTTCATTTTTTTGGAATAGTACATTTATGTTTACATTTTTAGTTTTAAACCTATTCACATTCTTAGAAATAAAAATTTCAATCAATAGCATTAATTCGTATTTATGTGAGACAAATTATTAATATTCCTTAATTAATATGTATTCTATATTAGAACATAAGTAAAAAAAAATGATCAATAAAGTTATGTATTTAATACGAAGTTAGCAATTATTATTTTTTTTTATCATTTTAATTTTTGAAGTATGAAAGGGTTTCAATTTTCTTACTTAATACTGTGTACTATAGAATCAATACTGCATTGACAAAAAATCTTTTTTTTTCAGTCATTGTATAATGATATTACCTGACCAAATATCAAAATTGTATTATAACCATATGTAGTACTTTAAAATATGTGTGCTTAAATATTTATTTACTAACATAGTTCCTAAGAGATTAAATGTTCTTTTAAAACCTTGTATTGATCAGCTTTTGAAAATTAAGTTCTTTACTGATAAAAACAAGAATACGTTTTTTCTTTCCAAATTTAGATGGAAATTCCAGTTTTGTTTTTATTTTGTTTTAACCTTAGTAACACTCTCCTAGTTTCTATCGTAATAATATATCATTACTTTTTTATTTCACAATAGTGTTGAAAAAACAGATCTAACGAAATTATTTAACTATTACTAAACTATTATTTTTTCTAAGTTCCGAAACCAATCCGATGACAACCGTAAACGGCAACCGAAAAAGAATTGAAAAAACTTTCTTATTTTAATCTAACCTATTAGAAGTTCAAGCTTTTAAAATTATAAATATATATAAGAAAAAGCAATGCATCATTTTTAAGTAAACCTTCAAATTGAAATTGGTTTTAATATTTATGTCACTAAGGATAAATAGACTACTAATATAATGCACTATTTTGAAGATTAATTGTTTTTAATAAAATAATTCATTTATATTCCACTGTAGATAGTTTTTTTGTTCAACTTCTCTTTTTTTCTCCGAGAAAAAGAAGTTAAGGAACTTAAGAATTTTTCTGTGCGACCTTTTCTTTAAAAAAAAAACGTAAGTCTATTTTTTCTGGGGGGGGCTTTTTACGCTTTCAGTTGAACAGTTCTTATTCTGACCGATAAAACTTAAAAAATGATCCATAAGATCTGTAAACGAAAATATTAGTGTAAAAACAATCAATATATGCTGTTTTGAACTTTTTTCAAAAACTTTACTTTTTTCTTACCATGACTGTCGCTTATCCATTAAAATGATAAAAACTATTTTTTATGTTTATTAAGTACGCGTCATTACCTTCTTTTCGCTTTGGGAAAGATTATGTGTGAAAAAAACAGTATTTTTTCACATAATACAGTGTAAGAAAGCTAAAATGCAGCCCTGGTTAATGTATATTAAATTTTGATTAAAAGTGAGTAGTTGAGAAGTATTCAGTGATTCTTTTAAAATAATAGGAAAAATGCCCACATTTTCAACTAAAATGGAAAAATGTCTTATTCCCAAAATCTGCTCAAATTTCAGATAACTTATTAGTTAAATTTTAAAACGTTTATATACTCATATTGTACTGTAAGTTAGAGAAATAATTTTGTTTTTCACATAAATAATGTGTGCTTGTGCATTTTTTAAATTCTTTGTAGATAAAATAGTTTGAACTTTAAGTAAAGTAAACATGTTAAATGTACCATGAACAATGGATTTTGAAAACTAGGAAATTAAATATATGTTTGCTTTAAAAACTAGTAAAAGATTATTACAATAAAACAATTTACCCGAATATTTAAAATGCTTTTATTATATTATGTTTATTTTCAACTAATATATTTATTACTTTTAGACTTACGATGTGTTAGTTTCATTTCCTTGATAATATGCAAAGCATATTACCAAGGTGTTTCTACAATCTCGTCAAAAAAATGTTATCTGGATTATAGTTTATGATAATTAAAATAAGTGCAATTCAAAGTAGCTATGAGCTACAGAAATTAAAAACAATTATTAAAAATATCTTGTGAGTTCTTAAGAAATAAAGTAACATAATTCTTTTTTAATTTAGAGTATATATTTTGAAGAACATTATAATCATATGTCATGCATAACTATAAAAATCATTATTCACTGATCTCCATCTTCCATGCATATGCTGAAAATTATTTAAACATTTACCAAATGTATTCTCACATGTCCTAACAATATTGAAACAAACCTCCTTATAAAATCGATGCAACAAGAGGTGAAAACAAACACGTTGATCAGACAGTTAACAAATTGTGTGCAGTATATGGATATTTGGATAATAATTTCAAATGTAATGAAGATGACCTTTTATCAACCCTTGCTCTGGATCGTATTTTGTTAGCAAACCGAATAGTAGTAAACAAATTGTATTTTGAAAGATAATGAACCTTGATCAAATGTTTCATTATGTGTTCATTTGATAACATTCAATTCTCTAGGTAACTTATTTCATTCATTTACATAGTACAAATTTGTCAATATTTCATAAAAAAATTTTATATTTAGTTCACATTTTTCCTTCATATTCGTAACACGTTTTACAGCATATGTGTTAAACATTATTAATATAGAGTCACATATAATATGGAATATCACAGTATAGCTAACATTTAATTTAATAAGTAATTTTTCTATACAATTAATTTTGCTGCATCCTTTTCAGAAATATATACCTATTATTTTTAAATCTTCTTTTGAAGTTATAATTTTTACTTTTCGGATATATTTCGCATCATAAGTGGTTATCAAACATTTTCTTTTTTACTTTATGTACTCAATTTTTTTGCATCGTTGGGTGCTAACTTGTGAAGTTAAGGAATTAAAATAATTTTAATTGTTCGAATTATAAACATTTTAAATTAATTTTGAGTGTTATAACAAAACACAAAAATGTTTCATAACCTTTCAAAGTTCGGTACTTATTAAAACCATTACCGACGAGCAAGGAAAAATGTCTTTTTAATGTTCCGCAAAAAATAATCTGTTGTCTTCCTCCCACTTTTAGCTTTTCTGTTTCAACAGATCCTACAACCGTTGCTTTTCATTCAGGATGAAGTACTAAAACGTCTAGGTTTCCCATAAAGTCAATAGCCCAAATCTGATCTTGATGGCTATCCAATTTTTTTATCGCTTGTCTGATGTCACCCACTAAAGGAGCGTGTAAAATGGAGATTAGTTATTGGTACCACACTATGATGACATTCAGCGCCTTCATTTTGATCAATTCAAATTCGTTGTCACTATCCAACATGTTCCCATAATTCAATTTAGATGGGGAATAGCGCATGTTTGCGCATTGGTTTAGACCAGTGATTCCCAAAGTGGTCTATATAGACCCCAAGGTGTCTATGGTGATCTTTAAGGGTTCCACGCCAGCGAAAAAATAATTTGGGGGTCCATGAGATGTAAATGGGGGTCTATAATAGTGACTCTCATTAAACCAAATGAAGATTTTAATTTTAAAAGAAAATTTAGTCAAGTGGAAACTAGATTTTATCTATTTAATAGATTTACTTACTAACTTTAATGAGGTTAATTTGCAGTTACAAGGCGACAACATATATTTTATTAAAACCAGGACCATGTCAGCAATTTTGGCTTTAAAAAGACATATCTATTATTTATCACGAATTATGGAATATCGTGAGAAAATTTTTAATTACTTTTCCTATTGAAAAGCAGTTTCAATGTGGTTGCCAAACATCACAACAAAAAAGAAAGAGGGAAACAAGGGCTGGAGGCTAGTAACCGAGGAGTTTAAGGGTCAAACCAGACAAGATTGCCCCTAATTTATTTTATGTATTAATTAAATTTTAATTTAATTAACATGTTTTTTTTTGAAGGTTTAAACACTATACTTCACTACAGTTTCAAATTTAAATCGCTTAGTGTAAGTAGCTCTATACCAGCTGTCAAAAAGACATTCAAGTTGGTAAATTCGAAAAAATTCAATATTAGGTAAGCTGGGGGTCTACTCCAAACTGAAAAACATTGAAAGGGGTCTATGAGACAAAAAGGTTTTGGAACCTCTGGTTTAGACAAATAGAAAATGGCTTCTAACCACAAACTGTTCTGATAATTCAACAAAGCTTATTGAAATATTGCTGAGTGTGTGAGATCCCAGGACCCATATAGCGTTTTGCTATATGTAGAGCATTTCTGAATTCATAATTCATGCACAGTATCTCATAATTCATGCAGAGTATTTCTGAATTAATTTATGTTGAGAATGATTGCAGGGCATATAAGTTCTAAAAAAATTGTAAAATCATCTCCAACATGGTATACGAGTGCAAAAGGTTAATTTAAAAAGGAAAATTATATGCAAGCATATTAGCTGATTATGCCAGTTTTATATTGTATAAAATATTTGAAAGTTTCGACAAATGTTCCGTAGTCCTTGCTACAGAATATAAAATAAATTGTTCTTACTTCGCGTCTTAATTCTTTAAAACAGGTTTCTGTTTGTCAACAATAAATGCTTTTAATTGAAAAAGTGATCGATTTAACATTTTATCCGATCTATGATTCAATGCAAGGAATTTTAAAATTTATTTAAAACCACATTGTATTTTTATTTTATTGTATGTTATTTATGTGCAAGCGAATATAGATTCTGGATATATTTTACGTGCTTGAAAACCTTTTTTAAAAAAGGAGTTAATATTTTTTTGCAAAAGTTGAGCTATTAGAGTATATGTAATAAAAACACTTTTTCAGTCTTACCATTAGTTGCTTTTATTTTAATTGAGTTATATCATTTCCACGAAATCATAAAATTTTTGGTTTTACATGACACTTTTTAATTTTTGATCCTTCTGTTCATATTTTGCACTAAAACTAATAATAACAGAAAATTAGATGCCTATATTTTAAAGTTCATAATGTAATATAAGTGAATATTATTTGAACAAATGCACATTTTCACATATCATATGCAATATATTAAATCATTCATTATATCACATATCAGGCCAAAGATATTTCATTCTTCGAATATAAATATCAATGTTTATATACTTGGCACGTTCTTTAAATTCGTCTTGAAAAACACATTATGCATCTTGTCTGTATGTATGTATGTATATATATATATAATATTACATTCTGCGTAAATGAAGTCATATTGCAAATAATTTAAATAGCACACTACATATTTTGTCATACACAAGTTCAAATTTATCATGAATAAGATATTAACAGATTAAACATTTTCGTACAGCAACTATTCTTTAGTAAATTGATATTGTAAAATTTTAACTCTTATACTTCCAATCTATGTGTTATAGTCCTTTTACAGGTATGAATATTTCGTTCAGCAACTGTCACATTTCATCATACACCAGATAAGATATTTTCTTTTTACATTTGTACATCATATGTCATCCTTAAACATTCATGGAGTTATTTTTCCCCTCTCTATGCATTGGTTTTATTATTTAATGGTCAAAAAACGGCATTATATCAATGCCCCAATGAAAAATTGCGTTAGTTAAGAAGAGAAATATTTTTTAAGAAAAACATTATGGTGAAAATAATTATTTATATAAACGCACTGTTCGATACTAAATTCGCAGACTTAAAACTCATATTGAAGCAGATTTAATTCTTTTTTTTTTTACATAAACATTGAGATAGAAATGTTGGTTGAGAATTATAGATTCTTAGCATAGAACTAAATCATTAAATTTATATCCGTTTTTTCACATGTAAGTTGTGTATTAATGGTTTACTTATTGGTTATCTACTGTTTGAAGTTGATTCAAAAGTAAAGAATAAGTTAAAAGACCTCCGATGAGTGTCAAAATGAATCCTTTCGTAAAACTAAAATATCCACAGGCTGAAAATGAGACACTTTCATGTCCAAAGGCAATTATATCTAAAGCAGATTCATTTGGTATATTATTTACTCTATTTTTAAAAACATAGAGATAGATTTCATTCCTGAATGATTTGTCTTTTTCATTCACATCAGCTGCCACGATTAACAAATAAATAAATATAGAAAAATTAACAATTGAAAATATATGCATAGAGTACAAGCTTTCCCTACTTTGGAATTTTCCAGTCTCGTATCCTAAAACTACAGTGATATTTGCAAAGGCATTCAAAAGTCCCAAAGATATTAACAAAAACAAAATTCCTCCAAAAGTGTTATCGGTACAGTTTTTGCATATCACAATTTTTTCATAAATTTGTAAAATCTCGTTTACTTTTGCATCTGCTTGAAGAAAATTTTCTTTGCATAGAAGAATTGAGTGTCCAAGATCTTGGAATATTAGAGCGCAGAGTAAAGTTAGCGCATTTTTCATCGCACATCGAAATAGAATTATAAAATAAACATACAAGATTCGCAAGTCTTCCGGCAAACCGAATTTCTTAAAGAAATCTGCTACACTTTTTCCAAGTGTAAAGTTTCCAAATCCGTTAATGCATAAAATAATCGTACATATCAGGGGCATAGTGATCGTCAAAGCAGTAAAAACATTTAACATTGAACAAAATTTCCTTTTTAGAGAACTTGGATTTATATTTAATAATAATTCACAAATTCTTCGTATTTCATGGCGTTTTCTGAAGGACGCGTGCCATAACCAGATATTGAAAATGTTTGAAATAGCCAAAGATGTGGATGCTTTTCTGAACGAATCAGACCGTAAAAAGTAATCAGCAGAATTATAAATTTCTACCGCCAGTTCTATATGCATAATTAATACAAAGATTACCGATAAAATCTGATGAAAACATTTTTTCTCTGATCTGGGGTCAAAATATAAGCCAAGCAAAGACATAAGTTTCCAAAAAAGACAGTGGTCTTGAGTCCATGATGTTGATAAGAACTTACATTCTTTAGAGATACTGCGTGTTTTATTTGTCCTGACTAAAAATAATTTTGATTTCACGTTTTCAAACTCCCTCTGTTTCAAATTCATCGTAAATTTCTTCGCACTCTAAATTTCGCTGCTGCAGATAGTAGTATCAAATTTTCTTCAAATCTGTAGACTTAAATTCATCTTTAAAATTCTTTCAGATATGAACTCAGTAAAATAAAAATTAAAATAATAATCTAAAAACATGGTTTCTTCTGCTGCTTTTCTGAAAATCTGACAGACAGTTTAAAAATTCAGATTATATTCGTATGGAAGAATCTATTATATAGATTGTTGATTATAATTAGTTTAATGCACTAATTTATTATTTGACAAAAGAACTCCTTTTTTTAAAAAATAACTATTACTCCATTTTGTTACATATTTACACAAAAAGTCTTTAAACTATTACCAAATATTGGTCTTTAACATATTGATTTAGACATTTAATGCTTGGCACGTAACAAATTTATTTCAACAAATCTCTTAGAAGGAATCAATAAATATCGAAAATCGATCTTTCTTTCTGTAGATGAATTAGAAAATATGTACATAATCTATTCTGTGGAACATATTTCATGTCATTTTCTTAATAATGCAGGATTATTTTTTTCATAATGATACTTAGTGCTATGCGTGATCTCATTTCTTATCTTATAACTGATAAATTTATCTTTAGAAAATAAAACAATATTGTTTCAAATTTTGTGTAATAGATGCTTAAAAAAGTGTAAATGATTTATATCTGGATGCGTAATACTTTAATGTTGTTGTATTATGTTAAAATTGTAATATTCGCAAGCATGCTGCCGCTTACATTCTAGTTGCAATTCAATGGATACTGGGCGAAACGTTGGCATCATTTTTGTCGACCATGTAGGTGAGTTGGCCACTATTTTTGAACAGAAGAAAATTGCTAAAATTACTGGAGAAATCTATTGATATCACAATCTATAATGTAAGCCTATAAATAGGAGTCACACTCGCTGAAATTGAGACAATATTGCTCAGACCAGCGATACTCAACATGCGGCCCACGGGCCTCATGCAGCCCACCGGGCCTTTTTAAGTGGCCCAGTCATAGCCCATTGCTCTGAGAATTTGGTGAGAAATTCTTTGTTAAAAAATCAAATATATCAATTTTGCTTTCTGCTGTCGATGACGCATGGGGGGCGAATTGAATTTTTTCTTCCTGATTAGTGATAACAGACAACAGTGAAGTAGCGACTATTTTAAGAGTGGAACTAATTTTTAACTATCTTTCATATCTTGCAAGTGATAAATATTGGAAGAAAATACATGATTTCGAGACAATTTGGAAGTTGACTCTTTTGTAGTGAAAAACAAGCATGGTTCAATTATTCTTTGAATTGTTACGAAAGTGTTGTATTTAAAAAATACCAATAAACAGGGATCCTTCAATGACCCTTTTCCTCGAATATCTCTTTCAAGATGTGATAAATAGGCTTTCTTGAATAATCTTTACAAACTGCAATAAAGTATTTTGTCAGTGGTAATGTCACAACCGTAACAAAGACACCCTGTGAAATTTGATATATTATTGCTAATCATATGAAACCATTTACTGATGCAAAAATTGCGAAAGAGTGATACTTAAACGCTTAAAATTTAGAAAAATCTAGTGACAAAAATATAAAAATAATAATTAAAAAAAAGCGAAATAGGAGTTTTAATATTTTGGTCAATTTCCCCATTTTAAATTTTATATGTTATCTTGATCTTGAAAGCATTTCTCCAGCCCCCTACCTGCCCCTGGCTTAGCCAGTGTTTCTCAAACTTTCAATATTGGTGACCCAACATTTAATCATAATTTTCTTCGCTCCCCCCTTCATACAATAACAATGTATTGAATTGGACAGTACACAAGACTTCCACGATAAAACTACAATACGACTTAACTCTTTAAGTGCACCGGCGTATATAAACCTCTCCCACATCCAGTGCGTTAATTGCCCCGGACGTATTTTTAACGTCTTTCTGAAGTCCAATCTTTTCTGTGAATTGATATCTATAAAATTATTCCGAAAGCCTTATCAATAAAACGACTTTGGCCGTGTTTGCGAAGTATTTACTTATTTCAGAGGATTTGCTTATTTATTCCTCTCTTTCTCAGTACATCGCATAACTTTTGATCGGCAATTAAGGGAATTAATTGTAAACCTTACAATTTATCAACATTAATGTTAATTTTTGCTTTTAATTTTTATATGACAAGCCCATGGGATCACTAGTAATTATTAAACTTGTTCTTAATTTAGTATTGTTAAATTAATTATAAAATACATTGCGCAGTTCTGATATATTAACTACTGTATTATATCAGTGTAAATATGTACTATATTTTTTCACTATGTCAGAATATATTTTGTTTGTTTTCTTTCAGTAAATGAACAATTTTTTTTTAAAATAGTCTTTTGTTTTCGACTTTTCAATACGCTCTCTCCCCTCTTGTAGGGTTATCACGACCCCTATGGGGCGTGCCCCACAGTTTGAGAAACACTGGCTTAAATTATTGAAGTGTCGACTTGCTAGTAGTTGCTTGCGAATGAACATTACGTACCTGTGTTTTTAGATTCTGATAGTTATGTCTTAAATGCTGTATTAAATGTGAAACCCTTCTGAGATTTATTGTGTAAATTTTCCTGTAGTATCCTGCTTTTTATAAGGATCGTTTTTCTACACTAAAGTTTTATCACTTTTAAATAATTGTTTTGTTTCTTGAGACTAATAGAGCATAAAATCCTCAAACCCGATCAAAGTAACAACATTTTAAACCTGACTCTTTCAAAGAGCCGACGTTTTTCTGTAATTGACATTTTGTTTTATTTATTGCCTACAATTTAAAGCAGAAACTATTACTAGCTACTGATTTCAACTTATAATTTTAAAGTATTTCGTCAAAGAGCCAAATTCACAGAATGTAAGAAGTAAGCAGCTGTAATCACAATATTTGAAAAAGAGGGGGTTCTTGAAATCTTTGAGAATTATTTCTGTCGTGTTTCAGGATTTCATTGCTATAAAATAGTCATTTTAACAACTATTAAGTCGCATACCTTTGAAGCAATATTTACCTATATTGAATGTTTAAAAGTATTTAACTTGGATGATTCAAATACATGAAATATATTACTTTCACTGACATATGCCGTTAATTTCTGTGATTGTTTCCGTTTGCTGAAAATGTTATCCATGACTTTAAAGGTTATGAAAGAAGAAAATCATATAGTACTTCTTTAAAAGGATTTAATGTAATACTAGCTATATTGGAAATATTTTGCTTCTTGAAGAGGGAAAATTAAAAACTTTTAACTATACATTTTGCGTCATTCATAAATTTCACTTGGATGTTTTTTATTCCACTTCCAAGTTTCTACTTATTTTCTTACTCTGCAAAGTTCGATACATTGGGATTTTCGATTGCACTCGAATCATGTTTTGGTGTGCAACTGTTTTAAAATTTTATACGTTATTTTTTCAGCGGTTCAACCAAAGAAAATTTTCTGTAATTCGAAAAAAAGTAACTATTAGTGTTTCTTTATTTTTAAAGCTCATCTATTTTTAAATTGTAAAGTTTTAAAATTGAGTTAAGGATAAACTTGTAAAACAATTTGCGTGATTGTTTTAAGATATCCGATCACGTTCGAAACCGTGATTTTAAAAAGCGAATAAATATATACTTTTCATGACATTTAGGGTCACTTAGATTGAAATACATGCATAAAATAGTTTTAAAAATATTATTACTATAAAAAAATTTTAATGCAATATTTTGGTAAGAACTAACTTAGAGTGACCTATATTCGAAACATTCTAAATCTTTCTTTATCTTAAAAGCTTACCTATTTTTCAAAATTGTAAAGTTTTTAAATTGAGTAAAAGATAAACTTGTACAGTAAATTTGTAATGATTTTAAGAGTAGAACAATCAATGCTTCAAAAATAGAAAAAGTATTCCATTTAAGAACATATTGATAATTTTTAAACAAAAAAATTTTGAAAAAGCTTTAATTAAGAAAAGTAAAATTTTTTATGAAATTCCAACATTTTTTACGAGTAGAAAAATGAAATATATTTTAAATGTATTAAATTGACAACATATTGTTGAGATTTGTAACTTGAATTTATAATTTTAGTAGCTTAGTCAATAAGAGAAAATTTAAATCAAAAATGTAATATAATTTTTAACTAAAAGAATTTTTTTTTTGTATCGAATGTATTATTTTTGTACTTACCTGTCATTTATTTAAGAAAAATAACATTGAGTAAAATATTTTCCATAACTATTAATGATTTCAGGAAAATCTCTTAGGATAAAATAGTTAACCATAGCACTATATTATATTGCGAAAATGCCACCAGGAAACGTCTTTTTAGTCAAATAATAAGGAATACAAGCATGACTAAAATCGAATTATAAATAAATAGTTATAGTTGCAGAATGGTATGCATGTATTTTGATGAGATAATTTTAAGAGAACTTTTCGTAACCTGTAGTATTAAGCTAATATTTTCTTTAGGTGTAATCGAAATTTGATTCACCTTATTTAATTTATGAACAACTAATGTTAGATATGAAATAGTTTTTAACCCGGAAGAGCAAGAATAATTTGTTTAGTCTTGTTTCTTTCTCTCTCTCATTTGTAATTACTTTTCCTAATATTTTGTTTTATATATTTCTACATTATCTGTATTTTAGATATTGCAATATGCTGATTGCATCTTCAAATATTTATCATCCCCATTAACATAAATTAATTCAACATTGTTACGTTGGCACTATACAGCATTCGATAGTGTATTACTTTTATGTCCCTCCAAGCCAGTAGGGTGGTTATGAGCCTTGGATTGTAATCGAATGGGCTCGGGTTTGAATCCTAAATAAGGTATGGATGTATGTTCGGGAAAAGGACTTTCGCCTCAAATGGATTCCCGTCTCGAATGAAAAGCAGCGCACCCCTTTTCCTCTTTGCTGGAACCATTGTTTGTAGTAAAAAGTCTATATTCTTCTGTGTTTTTCATTATAGATTTCTGTTCTTCCATCTCTCGTCTTTCATATATATCCCAGGATAAAACACATGAGCCGTTGCATGAGTGGTAACACATGTAGTTGCAGGATGTCATGGACATACCGCTGGGCTGTCATGGTGCCACAGATCAGTACTAGGGGTAACCGTGTATTGTAGACAATGGTATACCATACCATCACACCAGCTGTTGGAGCAGTGTCTCGCTATAAAGCAAAGGCAGGATTGAGGCGTTCACCGCGGGGTCTCCACACACGAACACGATTGCCGTCATTGCTGAGATTTAATCTGGATTCATCGCTAAAGACGACCTCGTTCCATTCCGCTGCAGTGCAGTCCAGTCTCCTCGTGCGCGGCACCACTATAAACGAAGTCGCTGATAGGTGAGCTGCAAGGGCAGCACACGTAATGGGTGCCTAAATCCCAAACGTCCTTCAGCCAGGCGTCTCCGTATGGTTCGAGAAGACACAGAGGCCACTAGTGAAAGTGCTACCTGTGCCTGGATGACGGCCGATGAAGAAGTTGGCTGTACGAGTGCATTTTTTACGATGTGGCGGTCTTCTCGACGACTGATCTGTTAAGGGCGACCTGAGTCTGGTCTTCGTGTAAATGACATCTCTCGGATCCACTGATTCCAACATTTCCTCACAACACAATCATATCGGCCTAATTGATGAGCTACTCGCCTAGCTGACGACCGAACTTCCATCATGCCAATGATTCTCCTCTTATCAAACTGCGACAGTTGCTCATATTGTCTTCGAAAACGGCGTAATGGCATGTCTACCTCAGCTCTTTCCTTGTAAGCGATTCAGCACAATCAAACAAACTTTGGTTACCTGTTTTATACTCCACAGAGAACGACGTTTTACGCCCTCTACCGGTTATACGTAAAGCACAATGACACCTCATTTCTAATCATTTGCGTATCTTCCCGACATGTACCTTCATGCCATATTTCGTTACGATCCCGCAATTATTTCTTGGTGAGATAATTTTTTGTCCATGAGTGTAACAACTAGATTTGGAGCTTGCTTTATACGCAGTTATTACAAATTTATCTAAGATTGATATGAAGAAAATAATAATTTGTACCTTTTTTTTAAGAAAAAGGCAAAAAACTGATAATAGACTTGATGAATGTCTGGTGGCTTAATGACTCATTACAAATTAACGTTGAACTATGAAGCTACACGAGATTTGTTGGCGACGGATCTCGTAATTCTGAAACATGGTTGAGGAGAAGAGAACCTTAAATATCAACATGATCTGCAAGCTTCCACACCCCGACAATGTAATAACTTATCATCCATAGGTTTAATGGAATTAGTTCCTCTGCACGGATAATGTCTAGATGCAACATAACTCGAATTTATTGCGGCCCATAAATTACTCCTGCCATGAGTTCGTCACCATATTAAATTGATTACCGCATTTACTCAATGTCTGGAGGATGGACAACAATGAAATTAGATAGTTCTTATTAAATCGGTTGCTGTCTTTAAAGAGGTTTTGTTTTAATCACTATATAAACGTATTATCTAAATATTTTCCAAAACTTTATCATAGTCATATTATTTAAAGTTGATTACAGATAAAAACTGGCAGAAGTGATGCTTTTATTTCGTTAATCATCGTAATTTTTACTAAACTTCAACTTTTATGACTTAAGTATATAAATATCGTCTATCCTATTATAATGCTTTTACATAAATGCTTTACATTTTGCTTCAGAATGCAAATATGTTTTCCCCCATTTGTAAATTTATTACAACAAACAGTTTAGGCATAAATAAATATTTCCATATCATATTACTAGAAAATTTAAGACGGATTCTACAGAGTTCCTAAGCTCATGATACATACGCTAGGAGGTGTCAGAACGTAACTAAATATAAATAAGTCACCATATATTCCATGGTTCGAGCTAAGGCATGCTAAGAGATAATACATGCTGTGTGTGAGAGAGAGAAAAATAAAGTTATTTTTTTTTCAACAAAATCAAATGAAATCTAAACTTTTAGCTTTACAGTCTGTCGATTTTGTCACTGCATACATTGGAGATGTTGCTGGGCATTTATCATACGTATCCAGTTGCTGCAAATGTTGGATAAATGAGTCTGCCGATAGATTGGATCTCGATCAATCCAAAGTTTTGGAATATGTTATAATTCCTCACTGTAATTTACTGGTACTTCATTTTGTGTTTGCACAACTTCGTCTTATAAGGTATGTTAAATAGGGTTCAATATTTCTAGCAATACCATTTTCATAAGCCCAAGATATGAATTTATGTTCTGGTGACAAAATGGTAATACGGCATATTAAAATGGTCGTATACGATTATGGCCCAAACATGTATTCAGAAACGCAATTGATATGTACTTGAGCTCATAGTGTGTAGATTATCATACAAGTGCTTACACATGATAATTTTGTATGCTGGAAATCCCTTTTTGACAGAATCTACATTTGTTTAATCTATAGTGGAACTTCTGCAGAGTTGACACAATCTTTAAAAATCTCACATCAGGATTGTCTCTTGTTAGATTACTCTTTGAATGCGGTCTATTAAATCTCTTTTGGCATTGAACTCTACATTCTGATACATATAATGAAACTTGGACACCTCACTAATGTTCGTACCCATTGCATTGGTTTTCCATTGCATAAACGGAAGACGGATGCTTTGAACAGAGTTTTTATTACATTTATTGAGAAACGCCTCTGGCGTTTTACAAATTGAGTACGATCGCTTATTTCTTGATGCCTTGTGATTGTCTAGGTATTTTTTATTTCTCCTTAGTGTTGCTACCATGAGATTTGGAATACCCTGTGCAATCTTTAGATTTTAGAATTATGCTTCCTAGTACTGACTTAGTAAATCAAATTACAAGAAAACATTAATTTTAAAGAGAGGATTCCGATATTTTTAAGATTATTTATTACAGTGGTAAGTAAAATGGAAACTTATAATAAACACACATATTACTTTAGTTCATTTTAATTTATCAGTTTTACTGTTAACAGAACTATTGTTTTATCTCGCAATTTCACATAATGAAGCATGTGATTCGACAATACAACTGTGAAAATATGTGTCTATTTTCACAGCATTCTTGCTTTTTCCTTAATAATGGTGTAGTATCAATTGAAAAAACTATACTTCGATTTTTGTGTCAAGAATAGTAAAGCACACAGGAAAATATTGATTCACGAGTTCTATTTTATCGATATATGTGAAATAGGATATTGTTATTCAATGCTGTTATATTTTACTGAAGTATGGTAATTATTGTACTGTAAAGCCAGAATTGTTTCTTCAAAGGCTTACAATCAAAGAAATTCTGGAATATTTCTGGGTTCTAGACAAAATACTGCATTTCGCCGATGCCTTGAATAAGAAATTTCAACTTCCTTGATCCATTTCTACTCAAAGAGTTTTCTCCCCAGAGCTTTGAACTTTTCCCGAGATCTGAACTTTTGGATACAAATAACTTTCATTGCATTTTACTTGATAAAAATATTATTTTTATTTCTTTAGTTGTGGCAAAATTTCTCATCAAATCCTTTGTTCACATATTCGATAATATACAATTACATGAATTAAAATATTTTTATAAGAAAGGTTTTATTTTTTTTTAAATTGATTATGTTAAATGAATCATGACTATTTTTAAGAAATAGATCAGTTTGACCCATAAAATTGAAGGTACTTTAAATGTAGTACCTTCAATTTTATGGGTAGATTGTACACTTTAATAAAAATACGTAATTAAAATAGAAAAGTTTAAAATGAAAAATCCTTGCTAATTCGAACGGCAATTAAGTTGCGTTATCTATTGCTTGGGTAAATTTCATGAAGCAGTATTATCTATATTTTTAATATATTTTTTAATTCACGCGATATTGTTCTGCAATTACATACCAGGACATTAAAAAGGCAACACCAAAAAGAAGTGCCAGAAATTTATGTAAATTTTGCAATATGCACTTCTTGGAATAATGCAAATGATGTTAAACGCTGTGTTCTTCGACGGACACTGAGTAAGGTATAAAGGAATAAACCAGCAGAATGGGCAATATTTTTGCTATTAAAGAAGTGTTTTTCTTTTATCAGAGAAGGGGTGTAATAGCAGAAAATGTCAGGTCGCCATCAACCAAAGTAGCTCCAGCATACAGACGACTTTACGACGGATATGGTGACTGGACAAAAATAGCAGGTTGGTGCATTCAACAAATATCAACTGTCACCCAAGAAGACTTGTAACGGTGCACCAGCTGGGGCAAAAAAATGGAACAAAGAGTGGTGGTAAGTCTATAGGGTACCGGTATGTACAAGGCAACGTCAGTATGAGTGAGTCGTCACTTCTTCGGAGGCAAGCATTGACGCCTCCGGCCCGAACATTTTAGCTGCCATTTCGCAATATGTGCAGAGCACTCATGATACTCCCATATCAATCAGAAGTAGCTGGAAGTAACAGAATCTAGTAGTCTGCACTCGAAGTGTCCATTAAGAAGTATGCGATTACCCCAAAGTTCAGATGACACCGTTTGGAATGATAAGGGACGAGAACGACATATTGTCACATGTATTCTCAGACGTCTGCTGTGTCTGTTTGTCCAGTGATTGTCACCGTGTATGGATGAGCATCCATGACTATTCTGGGTGCATTTGTGGAACTCCACACCATACAACATTAGGGTTTAAGTGGCCATCGCATACGATAGCTGTTCATTTTCATATTCAGGGCACAGAGTTCCAGTGATATACGGAAGATGTGCTTCAGCCTTTGACGTTTCCTTTCCTTCGTGGATGCACGACGCGAGGATCATGCACGAACACAAATTACGCTCACCGTTATTTGCCGTATTTTACGGTACGTATTCATTAAAAGCTAAATTCATCCAATAAGATATTCAGAGTGAAGCATTTTTACAGAATGAAATACATTTAAATATTCAGAAATTACGATAAGAAATTCTGCTTTAATGTTAATTGATTGATACATCTGTACTAAATTCATTCTTAGAGAAATCATCATATTTTTAGAATTGTACGAAAATTCGTTATCTTAAGTTTATTGAGACTGTTCATTTAAAATATATTAATTCAAAAATTTGTATGGCACTGGAATCTCATTAAGAGATAAATAACTTAACATTTTAAAATGTAATTCAAGACTACTGTACAGTAATTTTCTTTCCCATGATGCAAAAACAAGTCAAAATTATATATTACTAAAATCTCAAAAGTGAATGATAATTAATTGTTAAGCTTAAGACGGGTATTCAGTAATAATCTGTCATATATTGGTCTTTCTAAGTAAAAGACAACCTAGGTTGTTTTTTTTGACCGAAGAGACTAAGCAAAAAACATCTCCATAAATATTTCATCGAAGTATCATTTAAGAATTCAAATATTCACGATGATTTGATAAACGCATAAAAATAAATTTAAAAAAAATCTTCTATATATGAGACTTTCCAATGTAATTTATTAATATTTTCAAGGATCTACAAATTATTTATTAAACAAATTGAAAAAATGTATAATTAAATTTTAAAAATTGACATACTTCATTTTCATTTCTGAAATTGATTAATTAGCAAAGGAATACGTTAGAAGCACACCGATGCCAGTCAAAATGGAACTTTTTGTAAATTTAAAATATCCGCAAGCAGAGAAAAAGCAATGCTTTCGTTTCCAGGAGTGCAGATACGTAACCATCGAGATCGTACGAATATTCCTCAATCTGCCACTTTCCTATCGAATGTGTTTACTTCATTTCTGGGAAATCCTTGTCTTTTTCGTTCACTTCAGCCCGCAAAACATCAAATACAAAAAGTAGCGAAAAATTTATGCTTGTAAAAATGATACCGTTATAAGGTACGCCCCGCTTTGCCCATTCTCCTGTCTCAAATCCTAAACATAAGTGATTACTCCAAAACGTTGGGAATCCCAATAATGTTAGAAGAAACAAACACCACCAAAAATGCTTTTCTATGCTACTCTTAAGAACCAGAATGTTTTCATAATATCCGAAAATTTCCAGAAAGATTTGCATTTTCTTGAAGCAAATTTTCTTTGCACCGAAGAACAGCTTGTCCAACATCTTGAAATAAACTAGCACAAAATAAAATCAGCATATTTTGCATCACACTGCCAAATAAATGGAAAAAATAAAGGTATATGTATTTTAAACCTTCAGGCAATCCAAGCATCTTTAATAACGTCGTGATACTTCTTCCAAACATTAGGTCTTGATTTTTCGTGGTACCATAAATTTGAAAATGTGTACATTGCTGGCATAATGATTAATAGAGTAGTTAAAGCGTTTATGACGCTGAATATTTGTCTATTGTAAGAATGGTTTTATTCTCGCTTAAAGAGCTCCAATGGTCTTACTTATTTCGGGCGTTCCGGAAGCTTTTTGTACCACTTAGCTTGAAGAAGATTTATCGAGGGTAGATATAAACATTGAAAGCGATCCTTCTGAGAAAAAAGAGTTCTGTTACGTATGTTTTGGAGTAAAAAACACCCATGAACCATGAAGAAGAAACAAGTGCATCATTAAGACCGTGCACACTTGTAAAAGTATAATTAAACACTTTTCTTAATTGACTTTGATTGAAGATCTATTCCAAAGGTAGCCTTTGAAAAGCTTTAAAAGAAAAAGGCTATTACATTACCAAGAGTTACGATGAAACTTGTTTTCTTTCGAGATAACAGAGGATTTTTCGTTTTAGAAATATCACAATAACATGTTTTTGAATAATTCACACTTTTATTTAAGCTTATTGTAAGCTACTTTAACTGAGAAATAATGTTCTTGACAATAACCGTTGAGTTATTTCAAAGTAATGTCTTACAAATAGCGTTTGTGTTTTTCTGGTTTCAAAGAAAATTAAACGCATACAAAAATAAATATTTCACTGTGATGCAAATGAAAATATTTCTTTAACAGCGTTACCTTTTACGAACAATTGCTTTTGTTTACCACAAAAAAAAATTGTATTTTTGCGGGATTTTTAAATTGTTTTGAACTAATGAGTTTGTATCTATAGATTTTTCTTGAACAATATTTTTACTTTCGATCTAATGATAAGAGGTGAAAAAAAATGCATTACCATATATTATGTAATTTGCATTTTAATTTTTAAAAGCATTACCACATATTACCAAAATCTTTTGAAACGTTTTCATGTCATTTTATATAATTATATTTTGAAAATTTATCAGTTCAAAAACTTTTCGGCATGGAAAATAATTCTTTTATTATTATCTTAACAATGGATCCTACGATTAAGAAGAATGTAACTGTTTATAAAAATATATAAAAGTGTTCCGCAAAAACGTATTATTTCTCAAATAATAAAAATTAGCATATGGTGAAAACAGTATAATTTCATTTGATTTTTATTCTGTATAATAAAGAAGAAATCTTATTATTATGCTGTCATTATGATGTTTACTATTGTTTGATACGCTAATATTCCTGTTTTCAGGATATTGCTGGTTTTAAATCCAAGTGGTGGTATATGTTAAAAATGCTAAACATATGGACTTACCATTACATTTTCTTCGAAGTGTCATGTCAAATTTCCTGTAAGCACAAAAAAAAAACCGTTGGCTTCGAAAAGTGATACATGCAACGATTAAAAATATAAGAAAGAAAATTAAAACTTTTGTTTAGAACCCAAAGAGTGGCTTTAGCATATTAACTTCGCACTTAACCGGTATTGAGGGACAATTCGAAAATGTCTTTCCATTTTAGCAGTGGGCAAATTTCATGACGTTATATGATAACTGAAGTGCGTGTTCTCTATTTAACTTGAACTTGGTCTAGCAAATTTAGATAACATTGTCAGTTAAATATTTTAAATATTAAGACTCTTTAAAAGCTTTGAAAAATTAAATTCTTCCATTGTGCGTGCATTTTAGAAATTCAAAGTTGGGTTTACTTACATTTTCTCACCTATTTGTTGACAAATATGTACTTCGTAACAGAAAGGTTCTTTAAAAAGCAAAATTTGGCAAAACCAAAGCACATGAATTGATTATCTAGAAATAGAATAGCTTTTATCATGTAACTATGATGTCACATGAATTTAGCCCATCTTACTTAGGATGGCATCAAATCAATTAATGTAACTCATTAAACCTTTGAGGATGAATCAGATAGGGGTAATCCTGGAATAATTTAAAACTTCACAGAAACCTTCGACCCTCCGAGTCTACGTTATCTGTTTCAGGCTACACAGGTTTTCTTTTTGAAAAATCGAGAGACAGTTATAGTAAAAGTAATTTATGTTTTACTTTCAGATTGTATTATTAAGTTGATTCTGAAAGAGTAGGCAGTCAGTTTCGCCCGCCATTATTGTAAATTTTAGAAAAAACTTAAGGAATTCTCTGAAGTTTTTTAAAATTTTTATAAAATGTTCAATTTTTAAAATAGTTGTCATTTTAAAATTTTTCAATTAAAATTAATTCAGATTCCGAATTCAGTTCTGAAATTTGGTGCTATGCTTCCCAATGATATTAACCACAAGAAGATACAAAAAAATGCTTTTCGATATTTTTGCCATTGGTACTGTGTAGCCTTAACACAGAAAATGTGTCTTGTGACCTCTTTTCTGTCCTCCATGGATTGGTGCATTATTAGGGACAGCTCGGGCAATATCGAGATACGTACTATGACATTAATTTCCTCGTTCAGCATCATCCGGTTATTATTACGATATTAAAAGTTATTTATAAATCATCAGTCGACTTTGTTAACAATTCACATTTTGTTTACAAATATATTTTTTTCTCGAGAAATATTCGCTCTTTGCATTGATATGTACAAATTTCTCAAATTCTTTTATGTACATTTTAAGAATAGTATTTCTAGGCAATTGCATTCTATTTAATTTTGAAGGGCTTTTTTTAAATTTCTCTTAAATCTACTACTGTGAACAGAATGTAGTCTGAAATGTTATCATAAGACAAAAAATATCAATTTATTGGTCAAAATTTTCGATATCTCAGTTTTTCAAATTTTCTTCTCTGACTTTATTTCACTTTTCTTAATGTTTTTTTTCTTCTCTGACATTATTTCACTTTTCCTAATGTTTTTATGACCTTTAAAACATATCATGAAATCCTTTTTGTGATACCCTTTCAAAGTTCATAATGAATTTTTTTATTGCGTAAAGGGGTTTCACCTATGTGACAGCCTGTTTTTTAAGCACTTTTAGGAAATTTTTTTGACGACCAGTAAAATGTTAGAACTTTAAGTTCCTTATCATTTTTTATATGTATTTTAGGAGTATTGTAAATAAATGTTTAGCCAAAATTATCCAATAGAACGTGATAAATGCGCTCTGAACACACCCACCTAGAAGAAATGGAGGCTCACTTCTTTCATGGTTCCGTCTGATTGGCTTATCTGAAAAAAATTAACGACGTGCAAATCTGTAAGCTAAAATCACAGAATGGGCTATACTGAATTGAAAATATCAAAAATTGGATTTTTCCTAGATCTCTGAAGAAAAAGTTTCGAATTTCATGGGGGGCTTTGTTATGTTTTTATAGTAAAAACTACAAAAATATTTTGAATTTTGAAATGATTGTAGTATATTTGGTACGTGATGTGATGATCATGTGATGAGTCTACCCGATGAATTTGAAGTCATTTGGTCAAACCATTCATGAGATATGATGGAGGAAAGTTTGAAAATTACAGTTTTGAGAAAAACGCGTTTGAAATTTCAAGTCCGATTAAAACAATGAAAATATTAACTTAACGCTCCGAACAGCTGCTCTTCTAACACCTGCATCTTTATAATGACTTCGAATTTTAAAACATCACTTTACCACCATATTGTAGACATGTTCACGAAGGAATCTATGAAAATAATAAAGTTCTTTTTGACTTTTTGAACCCATTACATGGGTGATCCCTGTAAGTTTCAAAATGGGGACCACAAAACAGCAACCATTGAAAATAATTAGTCTTACGGTTCTATATCAAATGAATACGAATAATGGGGAGTCATATTGGGTTGAATTCTTAGTAAAAAAAAATCACGAATAATGATGGCGTTATGAGAGGACGCATTATCGTGAGGCACCCTCCAACTTTGGTCGTTTTTGACGCATTGCTTTACACAAATAACCTGCAACACACAAACTCTTCATTATCTGGTCTGCTGGAAGAAATTATAACGGGTAACACCTAAAATATAAGGAAACACTAGTCAACCTTTAATTTTGACCACTGAAGCTGATAGAAACATAAAGAAAAAATGTCTTCTTAAGGGTTACAATATTTTAGATCAGTCTGCTGCAGAACTTTTATCGTGGAAACAAAATCTAATCCCTTTTATTCACTCATATTGGAAAACTAGCGAATTGATTATTTTTCTCTCCTTAAAAACAAACTTCTTTTCAGGATATAAAATGAAAAAAAAAAATTCTTGAGCTTTGACAGATGTTTATGTTAACTCTAAAAATATTTGATAAATATTTGTTGACGATATCTAATGTATGTGTATTTCAAAGTTCAAATATCGCTAAGAGATATCAATCATGTTTTAACTTTCCTAATTATGAATCTGTAAAAGAAATGGAAAATTCCATTTAACTCAATTATTGATAGTAGATTTGGAAAACACAAACATTCATAAACAACCTACCTCTAAAATCGAATTTAAGAAACATTTATTTATAATAATCCATGCAAATTATATAAAACAACTATTTACTTTTTATTGCTTGAAAAACGCGCAAATTATTATTTAACAGAGAAACTCCATCGACAACATATGGAATAGCTTTTATTTACATTTAATTAAAATTCCATAGTTACTTTTTTCTTACTTTTCGAACAGCAAGGTAGTTTTCTTTAAGAAATAAACCTTCTCTGTGTTCTGTATGTCGGAAAATTCATTAAGTTTATCTACTGAGCTTAAGTATCGATTTATGCAGTCATCTATATGTGGCCTTGACAACTCGTGTTAAAGTACTCAAAACTCAAGGATCATTTAGAATATTCATTAAAAAAACAGTTTTAATTATTTTCCTTCAACTTATAGAAAGACTCGTAAGGGGAGGATTTCTTTAGTATAAAATTTTGGCTTTGCATACATATTTGTAGAAGTTTTTAGAATGCATCTTAAGTTTTCTTTATTTAACTAAAATTATTTATTTCATTCCTTGGAATGATACCCAAAGGAAATGTCGCTTCTTTATTTTAGTCATTTTAATGGATAAAAGTTTTATTAACAGCTGAAGTAAAACATTGTAGTTTAAAATTGAAACTAAACAACAAAGATATTAAACTGATAGCAATCATTTTATCCATTTCTTCATAGTTTAATTTTATATGTGTTCTCCTATTATAATTTATTTAACTATATATATATATATATATATATAAATAAATAAATAAAACTTTGTAACGTTCTTGTAATCTAGAAATTATTTTTGTCCCAATATTTTATCTTGTTTATGAAGCATAATGTTATGAGTGGGTGCGGTAGTCTTGTGATTATGGTCACGAACTTGTTACAGGAATTTCGTGGGTTCGAGTCCTGGTGCCACTGAAAACCCGCCGTGTAGAGGAGGCCGAGGCACGTTAACACCAGAACGTCCGGGATTTCGATTACCCTTAAGGTATCCGACTACGTTCGGAACCGTGATTTCAAAAAAAGTTCAAATAGATAATTTGCATGATATTTAGTGTCACTTACATTAGAATACATGTATAAAATTGTTTTAAGGACATTTTGACAAAAAAATTTATTTAAATACAATATTTCGGCTAAAAATAATAATAACCTTTAAGAATAATAAGAATAATAACCTTTAAAATAATAAGAATAACCTTTATTCCAAATGGTCTCCTTTTGTGAAAAATGCTTCTATTATAATAAAATTTTGCCTGTATATAGCTCAAATCTCTGTACAGAGGCTTAACTATGATTTTTAAAAAAAATACCATTTTTTTCAGAGTTACAACCCATTGAAATATTTATCGGCGTATTTTCTTAAAATTTCTCCCCTCTGTTGTCGTAAAACATGGATAAACCCACTTCTAAGTTATGTATTTCAAAAATTCTAGTTGAGCCTCTGTACAGAGGTCTAAGCTATATACAAGCAAAATATTATTATAATAGAAGCTTTTTTCACAAAAGGAGAATATTTGAAAATGGGTCATTCTATGTTCATTTTTTGTCAAAATATTGTACTTAAATTATTTTTTATTGTAATACTGTTCTTAAAACAACTTTATGTACATTTTCTAATCTAAGTGACACTAAATATCATAAATATTATCCATTTATAGGCTTTTGAAAAATCACGGTTCCGAACGTAGTCGCATACCTTAAACGTCTACCGGTATCATTTAGACACCGCGACATAAAATATATAAAATAATTGTTTTAACTAAATAATTACAGGACCACTGCTCAGTACAGTTTAGTTTTAAGACTTTTTAATATTACCTCAAGTAATTAACATATTTTATGGCCTTTATATCATAAGAAGATGACGCTGACATTATGTTTTGCAAAGCTTGTCTACCACCGCTTTGTCACAAAACACATTTCGAATCACAAATCTGCCAGGTACATTACTATTATGTAGTATCCGGTATGTGTGCCATCCCCAACGATATATATATCAGGATTTACTGGAATATTATCAAATACCTATGCACTTTCTGCAGATTCTTCGCAGTCACTTTCAATAAATCGTATGTCTTCATTGGAATAAATTCATACATTAGAGTCGCTTCATTCTCAGAAAGCTCTCGTAATAAATTAGCAATTTCATCAAGACCTTTCGTACTGAGCCATCGTTTCAAGGTGTCTGCTCTGCACAAGGTTTGAAAATAGAATGAATTTTATTTAATTTTTTTTATGAGCAGAATAACCAAATGCTATGTAAGGAAATACTCAGACACACCAATTTTAGAAAAATAAGACTAATTTCCTCCGCTGTTAACCTAATAACACTGCATTCAAGGTCAAATAAATGTGTGATACTTTGGTAAGTTTGTTTTACTAATAGTAATGATGAACGACAGCTATTTATGATGACAAGTTGCCTTGGTGTCAAAATGACGCTAGAGGACGTTCTAGGTATTTTTAGCAGTAAATTTTCTCCTAATTAACCTAGAACCACAAAATTTTTACTGTGTAATTGCGGTTGAAAATAATTAATATCACGAAATATTTTAAATTCCTCGCAAAAATGCCGAAAGAAGAACAGACTGAACAGACTCCGGTTTCAAATTGACACCAATGGACGTTCTAGTGTTAAATCTGTTGAAGCTCCATTTCCTCCCATTGGTGTTGTGTGATAGTTAGGAGAGCGTGCTGCCAGCTCAAATGTCACATTTGTCACTTGACTGAAGCTCAAAATTATGAGGTCATCGCCAATAGCCCTCGTGTTGCGTTCTAGTGCGGCGTTGATATAAAACTCTTGCTCATATAATTCAATTCCTATTATTATTCCTATTCTCTATACATTTATTTATTTATCTTCGAGAATTTTTCAATCGTTAATAAAATACATTTTAAAGCACTCAATTGAGCTGAAATTTTATATACACGATTATTTTGATGACAATACAGTAATTTAATTATAATTAATAAAAATAAATTGATTAAAACTAATTATTCAAAGAATTAAAAATACAGCCACTTTGGCATCATTTTTGGCGACTTAGCGACCCTTTTGGCGACTTTTGTCAAAACTTGAAAAATTATTCTTCTCACATGTTACAGCATTCAATTGAACTAAATTTTTATATACACGATTATTTTTGATTACAATACGATACTTGAGTGATAATTAATAAAAATTAATTACCACTTAATGTTGTGACTCAGTCATATGTATATCTTTATATATAAGTCTTCTGTGCTTGTGTATGTGACTAAACTCCTCCTAAACGGCTGGACCGATTTCGATGAAATTTTTTGTGTCTGTTCCAGTGGATTCGAGAATGGTTTAGATTCATAATTTGGTCTGATATAGCAATTAGTTAAAAATATATTAATTAAAACCAGTTTTAATAACAAGTTTGGGACGCTAACTTTGATTTGTCTGCATTGTTGTAACACTGTTATTGTTACAACAATGACAAAAGTTGGCGTCGAAAATCAGTTTTCAGCAAAATTGAATTTCTTTATGTTGCTCTACTGATTGTATTAATTAACTTGGTTTAAAAAATAAAGGCTTTCTACGTGTAATTAACTTGAAATATATTATTAAAATCTCAATTTCTACAATGTTTTAAATTTTTGTAGTTTAAATTCCTAAAAAAAGAAAAACTATTTTCAAGAAGATTGGTACATTTTCTTAACCTTTTCCAAAGCTTTCAATTTAATTTAAATCAAAATATTGTAAAACTTCAAAAAAAAAGTTTGGCATTTTGTAATTAAAAAAAAAAAAATCGGCTTTATTTATACATACAATTTTTCACAGTGAATTTTTAAAAAAGATGTATTTTTCCGTCTTCGCGCGCGCGCGCGCGGGAGCCGTGAAAAAACAACGAAAAAAATTGGAAGAATCGCCAAATGCCAGTAATAGTTAATTATGGAAAAGCTACCTCAGAATACACACGAGTTTGAGGGCTTATAGCGCATACGCAAGAAAACAACTTACAGAGAGTACGTAAGCATATAAAAGAGTTTTCTGTCAGATAAAGATGTTTTCTTTTTGCATGTTTTTCTTTTATAATGAGTGTAAAAAATGAATTTTCCAGTAATTTTTCAAATCAAATTCATTAGTTTGAATTTTAAGAAAGTATTCACATTGTTTCATGAATAAAATAATTAATACGATCTTAGTTTTTAATAATATATTGCAACTGATAGTTTTCTTTTAGAGAAATAATTCACTAAAAAACCTTAAAAAATTGGAAAATGCTGCCCTGTTTTTATTAAATAGCACTATTTCCTTTAAATCTTTTTTTTTATACAATGAATGTAAACAAATTTTTAAGCTCCCCGCCATAGTTCTTTTTTCACAGTTACATATATTTAGTCGAAAAATCAAAAATCCAGATAAAACCAGTCGTTTCATAGCTAAAGGTACACATTTTTTTATTCATTATTTAACGAAATTGATATAAATTAATATATTTTTTAAGAATAAAGTTATATTGCGTTTTATTATTTATTACTAAATTATTTATTTAATAATAAATTCGTACATTGTCTGTTTTCTTGAGAACAAAACTGGATTAGCTTTGTAAATTTCAAATCGAAAATAGAAATTTGGAGAAAAAAAGATCTTATCCCTCGGGGAAAAAAGGGGGTTTTATACTTGAAAAACCCATACAATGGTCTTAATGAAGGAAAAGAAACCTGTCTGACAAAGAGAAGAAGAGGAAGAAATTTCTGAAAAGGGGATTTAAATTATATAAATGTAGAAATCACTCACATCACTCAGAAACACACAGAAGTACTAGTGTCCAGAGAGAAAGGGAAAATTTCCACGGGGTTAAAATTGTTCCACGGTAAAAGCCCTTGCAACGCCGAGCTAAATGTCAAGAAAACAGACCCACCGACAGGACAAAGACGTGGAAGAAATTTCGAAAAGAGCATTAATATAGAAATCACACGCATCAGGATGTGCTGACACTGAAAAGGAAGAGCACATCTTACAAGGCATAAGGCTATATACTTGAAGAAGCCCATGCAACGTCGGGCCATCCAGCTAGTACATATGCATATTAATTCTGACTATTTAATAAAAAGTAGCTAAAATGAAATTTTTCTTTGTTGATCTAAGGAATTGACTTAAAAATTTATTTTTAATTAACTTGTTATGAAGTTAAATTCGTAAATATATGAGCTTTGGTATTTTAACTTTGATTGATTTTCTCTTGAATAGTTATATTCTATATAATTTTAAACATAGATCTGTGTGAAACTTCCTTGCGACAATTTCTAAGTAATGATTAAGAAAGCTGCATTTCAATCTGCAAAATAATCATCACTTTTTGTTTCAAAGCAAATAACAAAAGGAACATATTATAAATAATAAAGAAATCTATACAATTATGTAAATTAATTAATTGATAATGCATGAATGTCTTCTTTTTAATGTTTTTATTCGGTGTTACGTGAAGAGCGATTAAAATATTTTCTCAACACACAAACTACTCAATTCGATATAGAAATGAAGTCCTTTTGAGACTACTTATTAGTCGGATAAGTATATTAAACTTCCTCCATTATTTTATTTTTACATGATTGCAAGGATTAGGACAAACAATCAACAAGTAACAAACTACATTAACAAACTTAATATCGTTAAATTTCGCGTATTTGGCTTCTGTGAGGAAGTAAAAGACGCTGAGGACCTTCATAATTAAAATAGTTTATTCCCGTCATTCCCTCGACGTGGATTTACGATAATATTTGATAATCCAAGTAAAGATAACATGTACTGAATCCTTAGAGACTTTTAATTATATTATAAAATGTTAAATTAGAATAATTTCGTTGGATTTATGTAATTTCAAAAATATTTTAATAAAGTAAGAACCCATTCAGATGTAACTTGTAAAAGCAAATAACTACAACTTTCTAATTAATAAATTTTTAATGATTTAATTATTGCGGATTTAATGTAATAAGTTTATTTTAAGCTGTTCTTTAACCGTTTCATATTATTTTTGAACTGTTGATTTAATTTAATTTATTTACTTTATTTTTTACACACGTAAAACCAAATATGTCTTTATGTTTTGATGTAATTGTTGGGATGGAATTGTATTTTTCTATCATTTAAATGTGTTATTTTCATTATTATTCAAATTATACATTTGTTTTTATTCAAACTGTTTTTTATTATTACTTATGTGCTCTGTATGTTTATCTATATGCTATATTTAATTTCTATTCAATTCTTAGGCCGTGGGTAGCCTAGTGGTTAAGGCATCGGTGTAGGGTGCTGGAGGATATTTCCATTCCCTCCAGTTCCATGCCTAAATTGAGGAAGTGGAGATAGCTGGTGTCGCCATCTATCGTGTAGAAGTCCAAACTGTCAGGCTCTAGCAATTTTCATTCCTTCCCTTCGGGAAGGACACAACACAACATTTAATTAGTATTATTTACAATTAATTTTATATGTAGTTTTAGTAAAATGATAAGTTTTACTGTCATGCCTTTACACACGTCATCGACTGTATTTATCTTTTGTGCGATGGCAATATATTGTTTATTTTGAGTAGATTGTGTAATGCAATCTGTGTATGATTTCTTGTAATGTCTTTCGTTAGGAGAGGTTCTCGCCATACGAATGTTTTTATGCTAAATTAAAGTTGTTGTAATAAAGCAAGAGTCATCACACATTTAGTCCCTTGTGGTGGTCAGTAATATATATCAAAAAGAAATATACTTCTTGAATTATATATGAAAAAGTCATACAAGACAAAATTCATAAATATATGATTTAAAAAAAATTAAAACATATATTACTTGTGTGTTTCAAAAACTGACAGACTGTTCTTGCTTAAAATTTGTTATTATTTTTAAAGTTACGGTTTGAGTCTGAAGGTACATTAGATATTTGATCTGTCATACAAAAATATACGTTAAACATTATAACTATAGCTGTTAACATTTTAATTATTATTTTACAGAAACGAAAGAAATATTTTGCGATACTTTTACTATAAAGAGTTGAATGAATGAGCGATCACATGATAGATCACGTGACAAAAGTTTAATGATTAATAAAAAAAAGTCATCTAAACAATACTTTTATCGAAAACAGTAAACTTTTCTTAGATGTCGATGTTTTAACCACGTTTGATTCCATTTTTTCCAGTTATCTATAAAATCTCTATCAGCCTTATCTTGCACTGTTAACCGACGGATGCTTAACCGAGAATGCAATATAGGATGTTTAAAATTCTAATTTCTCCATGTTTGCAACGTAATGGAATATTGAATTTCTATTCTTTCATCAAATGATTGTAATGCAAGTTTAATGAAGTCGCTTTCATGTGTTTAATGAAAAGAAAATTTGCAGACAGTTAAAATGTTAAAAAAGTGAGTGTATTTTATTTTTCATTTATTTCCTAAATATACATTCCCATATGAGTTTTATTTTTTTTATATATTTTTAATTATAAATAGATTTCTTAGTAAGAACTTCTATCATATTCATACTTTCCTGTGAGTTGCATTAATTGTTTTCACTAATAGAGGGGAAACACTAGTATCGCAGTATTAACTCAGCAAAAGTGCTCTTATCTCTACTTTTATTACAATTATTTGTTATTTCAATACATTTTAAATGACAAATTGCTTTTAGAGTTCATTACCCCCAATAAGAAGGTACGAGATCAACAATCAAGTATGCTATGCAATTTTTACTTCTTTTATCACTAGATTTTCGTAAGCAAGAGTAAAGGTTTAAATAATTTTTTCTTATGCCATAATCAACATTCACAGATGAGAATGCTGTTATTGAGTAAGTTGTGTATCTCTGATACCATATACATTCTTCAATTTGATATCAGATATTTTTGCTGACTAAAAAAACTAAAGCATATTGAATAATTGGGATAGACATTGAAATACAGAACATTACATGTAAAATCACCAAAACCTTAAAAAATTACATTTACAGAGCTTTTTTTTAATAATTAAGTTTATAAATACTACGTGGAGTGTTTTTTTCAAATACATGTGTTATTATTATCGGTGTATATTATCTTCATAAGCCTAGTGGGTGAGTGATAGCATTTCACGCATTCGCCACAGATTCGGGGTTCAAAACCCGGAGGGGGGGGGAAACATCGATTCAGCCTTTCAACCCTTCAATGGGTCAATAAATGAGTACCAAGCTTGCTTGGGTGCTAAACACTGCAGGTGTTGCGCTAGACTGACCACCTGACCGGAACATCTGCTCATGTACCTCAGGACCCAAGGTCACGAAAACTGAGAAGGACACATTAGGCCTTGGCCCTCCTATTGGCTGTGGAACCACTGAGTTCAATTCAATTATAGTATATTATTTTCAATGAGTAACTTAATTTTCCTCAACTTTCAATAGTTTCTGGGAGCTTATAGTTTTTTATCAATCGCACTTTTAGAAGGCTATTTTAGCCAAAAAGCCTTTTCAGATATATTTTAAGATTTTTTCTGCTAGATATATTATTTTCGTGTATTTAGATGTGTGTATTTAGTTTTTTCAAATAAAAGAAAAGTTTTCTTTTCATAAAAATGAATAGTTTAAAAATGCATTAAAATTAGAAGAGAGAAGCTTCCACCAATTTAAATTTCAAGAAATACTGAGAAGCAACGAAAAAAAAATTAAAAGTAGTAGAACTTTTCCTTCATAAAGTGAAGATTTATCAAGACAATACAATGGATGCCTAGAAAAAGTCATTTCTGACATTCAAAGCCAGACTAAAAATGTAGTAGTTTTCTAAAATATGATCATAAGTTGCTTCCTAAAACAAATTATGGCATTGTTAAGAAACTGTGTTAAACAAAAGCGAAAATACGCTATCTAAGTGCTAACGATGACCAATTCCTTGAATTTGTTGTAGCAATTTTTCTTTGATTCAGTATGTAATCAGGATTTGTTTCAATTAATTTCCACGACCTCTTTAATATTCCAAAAATTCTATTGTTGGAATTTAAATTTCAGATATCCTAAGGGACTGTGTTTTTATTATTTTTAAAATTCTTAAAACAATCATTGACTCCAATAAAAAGTATTGCAAAGTGTATAATAATACAGCTTCAAATATTTGAGATGTATTTAAATTTCTAAAGTTTTTTGTTTGAAATAAGAGTCCATTGTGGTTATAAACGACATATAAGCATTAAAATAATAAATTCTTTAAATTAATCGAATAATTAATTCTTAATTAATTCTGAGAATTTAATGATAAAAGTTGGAAATTATTCTGAAGCAAAATTGTTACAATATAAAGTTATATCTTCGTCCATCTAATGGTTATTGAAGGTTTGCTAATACCTTTCTGAGTATTTCCACTTTTCGTTTTTACTTATTGGTAAATTTTGGATATCAAGAATATTTAAAACTTAATTACATTTGTTTAACATCTAGTTTAAATTTATTTTAATAATTAGAAAGATAATTTGCAAAATTCACTTTTAAATCTTGTTCAAGATGTAGGAAATTAAGTGTACATTTTTCATATTTATCTTTGATTTAATTTAATATTTTTTTCCAGAAAATATTAACCAGACATTCACATATAGCTGTTTCTATATCATTTCAAGTACTCATACATATAGTTCAAGCTAAAAAAGACATCGATTTCGAATCAAATAATAATTAGCACTTAACTTATAAAAGTAAAACGCTTCTATTAAATTTCGAATATATTTGAAATAATGACAGTGAGAAGAATTTATGTTTTACCCCATTGCTGCTCCCAAACATATTCATTTATTGCGAAAAACAGAAGTTGAAGATAGTTTTTTTTCCAAAGTTTTGCTTACAAGCATAAAATAGGAATTTATTTTGTGCCTAAAAATCACCATTTGATTGGTCACGATACAACAATGTTATTTGCGTGTATCTGCCTACGTTCAGAACCGTGGATTTGCAAAAGCGTATAAATGAATAATATTTATGATATTTAATGCCACTTAGGTTAGAATAACTGTCTAAAGGTCAAATATATTTCCTAAAAGAATTATTAATTTATATATTTGCTAGTAATTGAACTATTATTCGAATTTTATAAGAATTCTTTTAAAGTAAGCTATTAATTTTAAAAATTATAGTTTTACGTGAAATTTGTGATTCATAAGAAATTCCTAATTCTAAATAAGTGCAAAAATAAAATAATTTATTATCTTTTCTGGAACACTATGAAATAAAGGCTTTGAAATAAATGGGGTTTTTTCTTTTGAGGAATATAATGTGGGACCAAAAAATATAAAAAGACAGACGTAATTAATTATATTAACAAAATGTTATTCTTCTTAACCTAGTGTCTTCTTTTTTTTTAACCCGCCATTTTTTTTTTGACCCCATCTTTTTTACTTTAGTACCTGAAAAAATTAACGAAAAAATAAAACTTCAACCCTTTTAAACCCATTATTTTTTAACTTTTTTGTAGTTTTTTTCCCAAAGTTTTTTGTTTTTGACAAATTCCATTAATGAGAAATGTGGAAATATTTTCCTTTTTGTTTCGATGCTTTTTGTTTTTACCATAATTTTATGAAAATAAAACCGTGTTTTCCTTTTATTTTTAAAACTAAAATTACCTTCAAAAAATGATTTTTTCCAAAAACAAAAAAAAGAAATAAATTTTTGTTTTTTCTTTTTTTATTTTCCATTTTTTTTGGGAAGCTGAAATGGTGTGTCGTGTAAATTTTGAGGAAGAAAAAAACCATCTAGATTAAAAAGTCTTTCATTTTTATTTATTTCATTGATTTATTTTATTTTTTTTTTGCTTAAATTTCACCACAATTTTGCTATGCAAACTTAAAATAATTTAAATTGTGGTGCTTTGCTGTGAGTCAAGAAACAAAATTTCTTTGAACTTTAAGTAATAACATTTAGTTTAAAATTAACAAAGTGAAATTTTAATATTGTTAAGAATATAACTGTCATTATATAGCTTTTCGCAATCCCGGTGGTTTCAAATTTTATTT
This sequence comes from Trichonephila inaurata madagascariensis, assembly GCA_019973955.1. Classification (NCBI taxonomy): domain Eukaryota; kingdom Metazoa; phylum Arthropoda; class Arachnida; order Araneae; family Nephilidae; genus Trichonephila; species Trichonephila inaurata. Next base: position 202,928 of record BMAV01000759.1, read on the forward strand.
AGTCACTTTAAGAATCGAAATTGTCATAAAAATAGTAACTTTTTATTTTTAACTAATCAAAAAAAAAGTATCATTAATTCTAGTTTAATATCCGTTTCGACAATCCTAACTTATTTCTAGATCTAATAAGATTATCTAACCTCTCAGTCCACTTGTAGATCATTTGTCAGCTCTTTCTTGAACTGCTACAGCCCTTTTCAAAACAACTCTGTTATTTCTCATTTCTCCGAATGGCAGGACTTAAGGATGAACGCCTCACTACTAATGATTAATGACTAGCTACTCACGATTCACGATTAATAATCAATGATTTACTTTAACACACCTCGTTTCAGTGTTTAAATAGCATTTACATTAGCATAAAATCTAGTCATCACTACGAAAGGCGGTTTTAAACTCAAACCACAATATATATATTGAAGAATGATTTACCGAAGATGATTAGTTGAAAGGCTGCGGATAGAACCGTTTACAAAAATATCAGTCACAATGGTTAATTAATTTGAAAACAAGCTAATTTGTGAAATGTGTAGAAAAAAGTTAAATTTGCTGCAAAATTCGTGATATGAAGAGATCATTATGTGACAGTTACTTGGATTGGTTTGGTAAAAATATCAAAAAATGTGTCCCAAAATAAAGGAATAAAGAAAAAAATTGATATATATATATATATATATATATATATATATATATATATTCTTTTATAAGATTGTTTTTTTCTTTAAGGCGTGAATTATTTTAGTGTGCATATATACAGGATGTCTCAGTTAATCTATTGCAAATTTCGAGGGCAGGTAGGGTATACTTAGATGACTCGGAATCACATAGAAATTTCGGGTCAGAAACATTCAATAAACTTTAATAGTTTATTCAAATAAGCAGATGTAAATATATATATATTTCCTATTACCTTAAACTTTATTGTTTAAATTATCTGCTTTTTACATTTTACATTTCTATTTAACTCTGTAGCAGAAGATAAAATTGTATTTGGAAAAGTATTAAATTAGAGTTTATAATAAATGCATCTTTTACTTACGGATATAAAAACTAATAAAATCAAAAGAATTATTGTTTACAATATAAATTTGCTGGATTTGATGTCCATATCTTATGACATATGTATTCACCATTTTCTTATATTTACAATATATAGTTAAATATTTCTGTCAGTTTTTGAAATTTTAATTTCTTTTGAAGTTTCTTAAGAAAATGAGAAACCATTTTTAATCGGCAATTGATTGATTACCAAGAAAATATAAACTTCTATTTAATACGGGAAATATATTTTATATCTATTCCTGTATCCATAGAAAAACAATAACAATCTATCCAAACGAAATGTTACCAATTTGGAAAAAAAATAAACAATTTTGTAATCCTTACCCTTACTCATGAGAAAAAGATATGTTTATGATTTTAAGGTTTTCGAATTCTACGTGGAGTCTGTAAAATAAACAAGTTAACCAAATTTTTGATTGATCTTTTTCTCATGGCAATCAAAATTTAGATTTTATCTATTGAGCCCGTGAACAATAACTTTTTGCATAATGAGGACTCTTTTTTTTTGTTTAAAAGTAAAGCAAAATAGATATTGCTGGCCCTTTTTGATTAGTATAAGTGAAATGTAACTTTTCCAACAATACATTTTAAACAATAGAAGTATTCTAGTTAGTAAAAACAAAGTATGTTGGATTTTTATGAGAATATATTGATCAAAATATTTAAAAAAACACACAAGACACACAGTAAGTTCAATAATCTAAAAATGTTTATAGCAGGTTAATTCATAGTTTTGACGAGATTAATAAATTTGACTTTTTCCGTTCATTATAATAGTTGTTTCTATGAAATAAAATAACAAATTGATAAACAACTAAGAAACATACTATATTTATTTAGCGTTACGTAAGCAATTAGAAACTTAAATGGGAAATATTTCTATTTTAAATCACATTAAGGTCTTATATACTTCATATTCTTCATGCAAAGTAACAGGGAAATTTTTTGAGAAATACATCTATCAGTAACTACAGTGAAATTCGTTTAACGCGAAAACTCTTAAGAAGTGTCGGTTAACACGAAACAGTACAAAGGTCCCGACAAACTACGACGTAATTCCATGCATTATTTTCTCTTAACGCGAAACGAAAATTGCTTAACAGAAAATATTTTCCATTTGGGAATGGACAAAATACGGTAAACACCAGCCATTCAGGAGATTTAAGAGAGCTGTGAAATAAAAGGGAGGTAATTTTACATGTTTCGTAGAAAGGAAGCTAACTTGGCTTTGAAATACCTCCAGAATATAATATAGCCTGTGACACGAGTCAATTTTGTTTATCTAAGCAACTTTCACCTTCCAACCTTACTAACGCCTTAGGAAAACATCTCATCAGTTGGCTTTGGAATTTGGTGCCGAATACACCACAGTGTGAGAAAAAATCAGTGAGTTTTGTTCCTGTTTTTTTTTTCATTGAAGAATTTTTTTTAGCGCATTTGTAAATAAACTGAGGGGGTAAAGCTATTTCACTTAAAATAAGGATGGATCTTTTTAAGGCTGTTGATCAAAAATAGAAATCTGTGAAAATTTTGGCATTGCTAAATTTTTTGTAAAAAATTCATTAAGTTCTTGTGACTGTTTTTGCTTCACGGACATTTATTAAATACATGTATATATGCATATCTATATTAATAAAATATACTCTAATAAGCTTAATTTTGTTGAACATATGGGTTTTTCTATTTGTCAATATACTTAAACACGGAGTTATTTTAACACGAAAAAATATTTCAGTCCCCCTCAGTTTCGTGTTAAATGATTTTCAGTGTTTACTAATTTCAAATTGCACGTTATGTCATCGGAAGAAAACAAATATCCACTTTTTTCCTACATAAAAAGGAACATTTCATGAATATTTTAAGTACAAATAAAAATTTAAAATATTTCTTTTTTTTAGAACGTATTATTTCCTCCATTATATTTTTGCCTACAGCGACTAATAATTGCTCTTAAATACAGACTAAATAAAAAATATAACAAATTTGAAAGGCTTCTAACATTAAAAAAGCATTCTAATTAATGTTATGCACTTGTTATAAAATTTTCGTGTACAGCGTTTTAAGAGGAGCCGTAGAAGTCTAGGTATTAAAGGGAAAAAAAGCATATTACTTAACATCTGCAAAAATTAAAGAAAACGCATAAGTATGGTAAATCATTTTGAAGAGAGCACGTTGGCATTCTTCAGTTACTATATATTCAATTTAGGAAACGATGTACTTTAGACCTCGGTAAAATAAACACTCTCGAGATATCAAAATATCACTAGATTACTTTAATGCGGGCTTGACAAGACCGGAAAGAAACAATGAGTAATCTTATTAAAAATTTATTTTCTTTACAAATGAGTATATGAAATGCTTTTGACGATAATGGCAATAGGCCGGCTGGTCTAAACATGATCCGAGTAAATATATGAAATGGGAAATTTGGTCAGTATCAAAATAAATTCCATCGAAAAAAAAATTGTTGTTGTTTGTTACTAGAATTAAAATAAAAAAATTAGGAAAATGCTCTTTCTGTGTGTAAAAGTCAATGTTTCGCTTCCTTTTTCAGGCTTTAAGTGGAAAATAACTTCCAAAACCTAACTCTTATTCGATATAATTTGTTATTAAAATCCTGCATCCTTTTGTAAATTGTTTTTTTCCTATTTGTTTTGTGTTTTATTTTACTAATTTAAACATTTTATTGATCCAATACTTTATAAAGCAAAATCATACTTAGAAAAAAATATCATAAATTAATACATTTTTTTATTACTGTAAACACAAATTACATGTTGTATCTAATCACATTTGATCGAAATATTATTAAAGAGTCTAATGGTTAAATTTTTCACAGAAATATTCGATTAAATCGAAGTAAATTTAAATATTAATGTTCCTTATTTAAAATACTCCTTATATTACAGGAAACTAATTACCTTATTTTTTGATTTTTAAATTTTAATTTCTTATTCAGATTTCACATTTTAAGTATTCTAATTTCTTAAATTTTTTTTTATTTAATTGGTGTTAAGCAGAATGTTTTGTACCAATTCAAAATGGTAAACAAGGTGTGTTCCGGAGGGGGGGGGAGTTTTGCTTTTATCAAAAGAGAAAAAGGTTATCAAGGGTAAAAGAACTGTTTTTTAATTATTTTTGAAAGAAAAAAAACATTAAATTTATTTGTTTAAAGTACACCTGTGTAATCATTATGGGAAACATACTGTAAAATAATCGATCAAACTTTGAATAAAAAAAGATAAAAAGAAAAGCATATATATATATGTGGAAAGTGTGCAAAGCAGCAACTCTGTTACCATGGGGACAAATTAAAATACATTAGTCATTGTAGGATTAAAAATGAACAGAGATAGTCAGAAAAGAAAAGAGAATAAATTTTAAAAAGAGTAAATACACTTTTTAACCAATGATGGATACGTACTCCAAGTTTATTTTGCAATATTGTACATTTAATTTTACTTTTGTGATTTTGCAATTAACTAAATTTTTCTTGTAAGATATAATATTTTACAATTACATTCTTGTTTTATCGTAAATGTAAATATCTCCCGTAAATAACCCTTACACATAAATTATACTGGTAATTTTTAAGTTTTATTCATAATCTGAAATTAATTTATAAAGTATTTTAGAGTTTGTGAGAGAGAGTTTTTTAATAAGAACATATATTTGCGTAGCTCAAACTGTTTCTCTTCTTTTAACTATATGGCACTTATGTATTACACCGTCGACCAGTAGCTCACACAGGAAATTTTTAGGGGAGGGGGGATCCAGGTTTGAAAGTCAACCGTTCTTGTACCCTGCTTCTTTTGATTTTGTCGATTTTCGGGAACAAAACACAGTAAAAAACTAGTTATTGAATAAATAATTAGCATCAATTAATAAATTCACCATTAATGACAAATACTTAATTCTTAATGTACTTTATACTTAGAATTATAGCCTATCGGAAAAAAATCGAGGGCCTTGGGGGTGTCCGGACCCCTAGGACCCTTGTGTGCGCCACTACCATCGACCAATTTCTTCATATCAAAAGATGTCACCATATTTTGAGACACACACCAAATAGTGGATAATAATGATGATGTGTGATAGCGTTTTGAGTGGGATATCTTTTGATTTGTCAAAATTGGGCGACCATATTATACGTAAGTAGCAATGATATTTACATTTGGAAATTCCATTTGTCAAATATTTTAATCGGGGAATGATACTTAAAAGTAAAATAAAAATTTTAAATGATGTTTATGGGCTACCTTCAAATTACTTTTTTTTTTAAATGAAAAAAGATTCATTATTTTTCTTTAAGACTGAAAAATCAGTTCTTACAGAAAACATTGTCAAACAAATCAATTTTAACTATTAACTAATTAAAGAAAAGCTTTTCACTTGTTTAGAATGAATAATTCGGCTAGCAATATAAAAATAGTTAAAACAGAGCATGATTCATATAAATAAATATTCTAATGCAATAAAAAATTTCCATGGCAACAGACACATACCAATTATTTTTCTTTAAAATTCACACATAACTGACTCAACGAAACACTGCGCATTAAGGGTTTTGTATTTAATTAAGTCTTTTGAGAGCCAGATACATTTTTTGTTAATTATTAAGCTGTTACAGTATTTTTTCTTATAAAAATTTTTTAAGTTGGAAAATTATTATATTTGTTTGTATATACATATGTAAAATTAGTATAATTCCTAGCCCTGCATTTATAATTGGAACACGTATGAAGAATATAATTCAAATTATCAAAGTAATAGGTAAAACTTAAAAAGATAAATTTTTAAAAAGTCTGAATCAATATCGATAAAAATAATAATAATTTCATAATGAAAACCAAACGTAAAAACTATTTTCCATTTAGCTCTTCAAATAAATACTCCATTAAATAAAACTTTATTATGCATGTTCCTGTGATTAAAACAAAAGCGAAGTTTAAATCACGATGAATCCAAACTCCAGTTGCCCTTTATTGATAGGAATGTTCTATCACATGATGCAGGACACAAGTCCATATCATGCATCTTACGCAACTTAATGAACCTCCCGCCTACTTGGAATGCGAATTTGGTATATTGTTATAGCCGAAATCGAGATTCTCGATCGAAGATTATCCTTAGAACTACGCTGATTTATTCTATGGCAGTACTTCAGATATTCTTACGACTAGTATATCGAAAGCATAACTTAGAAAAAACAATAAGAAAGACATTTTATTAATTTATAATATATGACAACCCCTGTTTTCAATAACAAATAATTCTCGATAATACGCATAAAAAATTAAATTTTATTTGTTATTCAATTAATTCAGTTGTAAAGAAATGAATGCATCATTTATTTAAATCATTTAGTATTTTGTCGCTAACAAAAAACTCGAAGAAATAGTTTTTATTATACATATATACACTCTTTAACAAAAAAAACGACGCACCAAGAAGGAGTTGCCCGATTGTAATGAAGTTTCGTATGCAAAAACATTTGTTCCCTAACATACAAATGATTAAAATTTGGTGTCCAATGAATGAATAGTGGGAGTTCCAGCGCATTGGAACTGCACACTCAGCAGGTGTCTATAAGAAGCGATTCTCAATCTGAAGGTCTAAATTTCTGTTGAATTGCGATTTAAGATACCTTTCAACGACTGAAAAAATGCCTCACCGCAGGAATTGAGCTCATTACGAGCAACTGTCAGAGTTTGAAATAGGTCGTATCATTGGATTGAAAGAATCAGGATGGGCAAATTGGAGAATCGCTCGTCATATGGTTCAAAATGATGCAGCCATTAAAAGATGCTGGCAAGAAGGATGGACACAGTGGCAAATTTCAGCGTCATGATGGTAGAGGTCGAAATAGGACAACAGCAGATCTGGAGGACATACTGATTGTTAGATCAGCTGTAGCAGTGCCTGATTCATCATTTCAACCCTCAGACGTGTGATCCGCATACGAGTAGCCAACATGCCCATTCACAGCCAGCTGATAGAGTGAAATTTATGCTCGTACCGACCGCTTCACCTCCTGCCACTAACGCCTGCATACTTCCGAGCCAGATTACATTGGTTCTTGGCTCGAGTAGGTTGGAATCATGTTGACTGGAGACTTATAGTGTTTCGCGACTAATCTCGCTTCTAATTGTGTCTTGACAATAATCGAAGACGTATCTGGAGACTCCCAGGGTAGTGTTCTGATCCTGCTTTCACTATTGCACGCCACACATAACCTCAACCAGGAATTATGGTCTGGTTCAATTTCTTTTGACAGCCATACCCTTTTGGCTGTCATTAGAGGCACACTTACAGAACAGCGATACGTTGATGACATTCTGAGAACTGTTTTGCTACCATTCCTTTTGAAAATCTTCCTCCTTATTTTTCAGCAAGATAATGCCAGACCACTTACGACAAGTGTTGCTATAAACTGTCTTACAGCTTGTCATACACTTCCTTGGCCAACCAGATCACTATATCTCTTTCCAATCGAGCATGTCTGGGATATGATGGGAAATCGATTCCATCTACATGAGAATGCTGATGACCTGGCCCGAAAATTGGATTACATTTAGCAAGAAATACCGAGGAGACCATCAAGGTTCCTTATCACGCTTTGCCACGTCGTGTGGCAGCTTGTATCTAAAATGCCAAGTATCCAAGAGAGCTTTATTGAGCTCGTTACTTTGTAACTATGTAATTCTGACATAGATCATTCAATTTTTCTGAAATTTCAATTCATTTTTTATTATGTACATTATCTTTTACCACAATTTTGTCTTATCAAAAACCTGCTTGGTGCGTCGGTTTTTTTTTTTATAGAGTGTATTTTCATAACAATTTTGTAAGTTTTTGTTATCTTTATCGTTAATGTTGTGTCTTGTCCAAGAAAGTGTTTAGAAATTAAAGGGTGCCGAAGGCGTCCAAAATGTGGTTCTTGCTATGTCAATAGTTGATACGTCTTTTAGTTAATGAAAATTGAAATAAACATTTGTAGAAACATGAAACTGAAATAAATATGCGTATTTAGGTTAAACATGTGATGCCCAAGGCCCGGGGGTATCATCTCCTCATCTACGGACCTAGATTTGTAGGAATATAAATGATTGATCACTCAAATTCTCCATAATAAATCTAACTTATTGTCTAAATATATATTGATCAACGCAACTCAAGTCTTACTAGGGATATGATCAGGAGTGATAATACGTACTTATTAATTCCAAGTAAATACGCCTAAAATCCTGCTCACTACCTTTATGAGAAATTAACCTCAGAATTTTTATCTACTGTAGATTCCTTAAGAACCTAAAAAAAAAAAAATTCCGTTCCATAATTAATCTCTAACCAATAACTCACGACGATCAACACCTCGGCTTTCTATCTCTTCTTTAGTCTATTCTTCAACTATTATCCTTCCCTTCTTTTACTATCCGACTTCTATTCAACCATCCGGCTACTATTTACTTTTATTCGATTTATCTTTCTTACTCGTGAATGCTAAGCTCCAATATGTATCTTTTAATTAATTTGCATATCTTGGCTATTTCTTGAAGAGTTGGATTAAAAAAATTGCCATTCTAGCCCCAAAGATCCCCTAAGAGGATTAGTGAGAGGCGCGATAAAGCCCCGTCAAGGGTTACAATTATATATATTTGTGTGACATTGTGTGTTTATTGTTCCATGTGTACGATTGTTTGAATTGATTTGCAAAATAACGTTATTTATCTTATTTGCAAATAAATATTAGATATGAGGTGAAATCTACAGCATATGGACTTCTTTTGTCATCTATCGTAAATTGCCACAAAATAAGTTATTGTTCAATTAAGCAAATAAGTTAATAACGACCTTCTGAAAAGTTGATTATATAGTAACTGTTTACTATATCATTACTATAGAGCTGAATTTAGATGCATATTTCTCTCTCTGTATGCATGTATGTCATGTTTATTCGATAATAAATTTATAAACCTATACATAAAATTAGTATAAACTTGGGGCAAACAGAGCTTTTTGTTTTATCAAAATAACATTGGAATACAATGTGGAATTTTGCTAAGAAATTTTTTTCTTTTTTTCATAAAAATTATACTTTTTAACCTAAATATTTTAATAAAAAATTAAAAATAAGTTTATTTTTGTTTTGATTCACCAGGAAAATATATTACTGACCCATCTACAATAAAACTTCAAGGAATAAAAAATAAAATATAAAAGAAAATTCAAAAAAGAAAGTTATTCAACTATGTATTATACAAAGCAAAAAAATATACTGTTGTTCAAGAGAACCGATGATTTTTTTCAAAAAGTATTCATTTTGGTGTTTGACTATCATATAATGGAAAACCAAATACAGCAAAAATTAAAGAAAACATTAAAATCAATTCAACTTATTATCAACACAGTGAATAACAATCTGTTTTTGAAGACCTAAACAATACCTCGTATTCTTATAAAAATGCTAAATCATTTTTTTGATTCGTTTTTTTTTTTTCGTTTTATTTTATTTTAATTCATTTATTTAAAATAGGTATGAAAAAAATACATAGATATTAAAATCCATCATTTTCAATATATTCCTCCTAAGACAGTTTTGTTTTTTCAATAATTTAACGTGTTATTTTTCTTAAAAGAAGCATTTTTTGACAGTGGCCGAAATGATAATAATAATAATAATGAAATCTTCGACTTCCAAATCATAAATCAGATTCATATTTTTCAATACCATTTCCTTTTAAATGAGTTATAGAAATTGTTTATAAAATTCGAAGATTCAATCTATCCATATGCATAAAGTTATTGAGCATTACAGGAAATATATATATACTATGCTGTTGTGAAAACTTCTTATCAAATAAAAAGGCGCTGTTATAAGTTCTAATTGTTGCAGTGCAGCAACATGTGACAGGGAGCTCCCTCGTTTTTTCATTAACATGTCCTTTTGGGTTCTTTGGGGCCAGAATAAATGTGGCAATTCTTTTCCAACCAACCCGAGAAGTAAAACGTGAAGGAAAGATGCAAATAAGGAAGCTTTTAAATGACAGAAGTTTAGATTAAGCGGGGTGGCATTTGGGGAGTGTTATGTTAGTTCGTGTGGCAAGTGTGAAGAGTATTTCAAGAAGTGACAGTTAAGAGAAGTTACCCGTGACAGAGAGCTCTTAGTCAAGGTGCATACCATTGCACTCCAGAGAACCGCACCTTCAGCTAGGATCAGATAGATTGTGAGGCTTCATTGGACATTAAGGTAGGAGTGACCATTTAAATATTCGGATCTGTGTTAGCATTGAAATTGAGCTTAGGCGAGTTAGTTATTGATAGTGGTCCGGATTACGTTATTTCGGTATTATATATTGTGTGTTTAGCCACCGTAGATTCTCTGACATATCATATTATTATCTAATCTGTTATTGGTTTAGGTTAAGATCATAATAAAGTAATATTAAGATTATGGCATCTTCTAGTTCTTCAATTATTCCTACACCTGTAGCTCACGCTGATAATCTAGGAGAAGGGCACCCGAGGGGGGCGCCCTTACAAACAAGGTAATAAATTACTGTGTTCGGGTCGGTGGCAACGATAATTCTTTCTCCGATTCCTTTTTATTGAAACGATTGAAATATGTTATACAATTGTCTGATTTGTATTTTGCGCAGTGTATGAATGCGCTTAATGTAACTGTTTAGTTGTTCGAAATAGATAAAGGAAAAGCAAAAAAAATTATTATCATTTCTGGTGTCTATTTAGTTTGAACCAACGATAACAGTAATTTACATCGTCATATAATTCATTTTAGTCAAATACTTAAAAAATTGTACTTGATTAAACAATTATGCAATATAAACTTTCTTGGTGCAAAATAATACATAATATATCGAATTCTCTGAATAGAACTTAATACACAAACTTTTTTGTAATCAAAATTATACGAATTGGAAGTTGTAAGTAAAAAAAATTAAAAATTTCTATCTGTATTGATAATAACTACATCTTTTAGAGTGAATATGATAAGTAATGGATTATAATAGCATTTAGTGGCAACTATTACTAATGAAGTTTAACCAATGTAATTAATTAAGTAGAAATATGGAGTAAATTAAATGTCATCCCCATGAAGTGCGTGAAATTGACACATTATTTATTTTATTAACAATGAAGCAGACTGAAACAGACTTGAATGTATGTATATGCTATATTTTGTATTCTTTAAAACTTTCTCAATTGCATTGCAAATCTACTATAATCAATCCACTGTACTAAATGAAAAAAATAAACGAAAATGTTTTTCTTTCATAGCATTCTAAATTTTTCAAATAGGATTACTGTTTCTTGAAAAATAACCTGAATTTCAATTATATTGTTGAACATACATAACTAACATTTACATTAATCTGTAGCATATGATGTTTCAATTTTGAAACAGAACTTAATCCTATGAAAAATAGAAGTAGATATTTAAACAATTCTTCGTTTTCTTTTCTTTTTTCTTTAAATAATATTTCTTAAAGATATTTGGCATTTCCGAAATTAATGTTAAATCATGATGTATATGCTATGATTAAAGAATATTCATTTTATTTTTTATTATATTAATTAATTAAAAACTAAAAAAACAAGCAAGAACTAAACTCATTGTTGCAATAGCCCATGAGAGCCAAAGCCTACTGTGCCTACCTCAGTTTTTGTGACCTAAGGTGCATGTGCAGATGTTCTGGTCACGTGGTCAGTCTGACACGAAACCCCAGTGTTTAGTTACCCAGTGTTTATCGAACCACTGAAGGGATGAAAGACTGAGTGGACCTTGCCCAGCGCAGGATTTGAGCCCCGTACCTGTAGCGTGGAAGCGCAATACTCTACCATTGAACCACTGGGCATCTTTATTCAAATAGCTTGGACATAATTTTGTCCAAGGATGTAATCCTACAGTTTGCCGCTGAAGACCCACCGTGTGGAACATCTGATAGACATTAAATCTGTCGTGGCTGAAAGTCCTCCCGTTGGAGTGGTGTAACAGTTATGTAAGGGAGGTAGTGCCAGCTCAGGTGTCATCCTCGTCATTTGTGTGTTTGACTATGGTTCAAAATTACAAGGTCCTTTGCCAATTATCCTTGTGTGTCGTTAAGAAACACTCACTCGTAATCGAAAAGTTAGTTTACTATGTTGTTGTTTTGTTACGCATGCCACCTATCTGACGATGTCAGATCAAGGCCTACGAAATTCATCGCAGTTGAGGGTTAAATTGTTATGCTTGTCGTTAGCCTTAGTTTTGAGGTCCATGCAGGTGACAGTACGATTTTGCTCGGTTCCACCCAATTTTGAGTGAGAACATAATGGGGGTGGTCAGGGGCCTCCCACCTCTCTTCCCCTTCCACCTACCTCATGAAAAGACTTGCGGCTCGATGGTTATTTAGAGTACCCCCTGCCGCAAAGGCATTATACATTTACGAATATTCATGCCTTCTCCGGGATTCAAACCCAGGCCCGACGGCACCGCTGTTAGCGTCACTAATTACTATACCGGATGGGCAGCATTTTTTGTAATTAATCTGTTAACTAATTTGAAATTTGGGAAATGGCTTGAAAATAAATAATCTTTCATTCTTTTTTTTCCGCAATTTTTAGTTTTCTTCAAACATAATAGTGCGCAAAGTTTATCGTTGCTCGTGTATTATTTATAAACTTCGGAGTAGAGAATTTTTAAGGTTAAACTATGAAGGAAATAAAAGTAATTTAAATAGCAATGAATATATATATAATGTTACTAGGATGGAAATTAATAAAATTAAATATTAGATTTAGATATACATTAATTTATATTAAAACCATCAACTATTTTTTTTTTAATTATGTATGAAACACAGTTCGTTTTGCTTAGAATAAAGTCATAAAACAAACGTTAGCAAACGCATACAAAATAATAAAGTTTAAAAAATTCGAAAAATGTTGTTTGTAAAATTTTCAATCAATTTTTACTTTAAAACTCGGAATAATTTATTACTTGCATATACCATAAGAATTGATTAACGTCACACTGTTTAGCTACACGAGGGCTTTTGGCGACGGGCCACGTAATTTTGAACCATGGTCAAGTGACGTGGACGACACCTGAGCTAACCCTCTCTAACACCACACACACCACACCGATGGTAGGAAGTTTCAGCTCTCGACAGATTTAAAGTTCATCGCTACCATACACGGCGGGTCTTTAGTGGTACTGGGCTCGAACTCGTGACAAGGCAAGCCACGGCCCGATACCTGTACCACTCGGCTACCGCGGCCACATATACCATACGAAAGATCATATGCAAATTTTAAATGTTTTTTATTCAATGAACATTTATGCTGAACTTCAGTTTCTGAAACAACTTTCTATTTCTTACGGGGCTTAATAAAGACATTCTAAAGGTTCAGTAAGATATTCATAATTTCTTAAACGCGAGGTGTGTGTTTAAGGCAGTGCTTCTCAAACTTGCAATATTTGTGACCCAATATTCAATCATAACTTTCATCGAGTCCCCTCCTTTATACAATACAATGTATTGAATTCAATTATACGAACTACTTTGACACTGAAGCTACATAACGACTTGTACCTTTTAAGTACCACCGGCATATATAAACGTCTCGCTCAGCCAAAACATTCAAAACAGCTGATCTTTTCTGTGCAACGCTATCCATTAAATTACTCAGAAGGCTTTGGAATGCAACAAAAGGACATTGACAGTATTTGTGAAGGATTTACTTAGTTCAGAGGATTTGCTTATTTATTCCTTTTCTTCCCCTAATACATCATCGCACGTGGAAACGGTGACATTGGGGAGCGAATCACCTATCTTTTAATCGGCAATAAAGGGATTAATTATAAACCTTACAAATTATCAAGATAAGTGTTAATTTTTTTTATATAATTTTATATATGACACCATGGGATCAATGGTAATTATTAAACTTGTTCTTTACAAATTTATTATAAACTGCCGTGTGCAGTACTGATCCATTTATAAGAGTATTTTATCTGTGTAAATGCGTATTTATTTCTTATTATGTCAGAATTTATTTTGTTGTTTTTTCAGCAAATTAATAATTTTTTTTTTTTCAAAAAGTCTCTTGTTTTCGGCTTTTCTATGTTCTCCACCCCCTCGTAGAATTATTTCGCCTCCTAGGGCGGCCCGCCCCACTCTTTGAGAAACATTGGTTTAAGGTCAACCTCTTGAGCCATAAGTTGAGAAAACAAGGAGTTTCCAAAGCAATGATTTGATTCAAATATCTGTTACAAACTGTCAACAATTACTTTCGCCTTTTGAATAGACGAATAGTTACACTGCTTGTCACTCCCCTATTGGGAGATAAGTGTGTTGAAAAGGCTTACGGCAGTGCTTCTCAAACTTTCACAATTGGTGACCCAATTTTCAAGCATAATTTTTATCGCGCCCCTCATACAATAATAATGCGCTTTGGCGCCAAAGCTACAATACAATCTTAATTATAAACCGTACAAATTAACAAGTTAAGTATTTAATTTTGTATTTGTTACTTTTAAGTAATATTTATTTTAAGCAAATTACTTTTAAGTGACAGGATGATTATTGTTACTTTTCAATTCTCTAATTTTTAAATTGGAGCAGATTACAAAATGATATTTTAATAAAAATGTATTTCCTCCGTCATCCATTTCTAAAAGTATAAATGTAATTAGAAAAAAAGAGTCTAGACCATGTTACTCTCTATCATATCCATCACATTTAACATCAATATTTAAAGTGAAAAATGTTTTACCCTGGGAAAGCAGGCGTGCACTCGATACTAACGTTTATAGTCGCGCGAGGTAACTGAGTCACCCCAATGTTTTTTTTTTTATTATTTTTTTTTTTTATTACAACTATTTTTATTGTACACTATAAAAATCACAATTCCAGTGAATAATTTAACTAAGATAAAATATACTTACCTGCTTTCAAGGATTTTTCATTTTTTCTGTGACAATTTGAGAAAAATTCCATTAAAACTGAACTAAAATGTTTCAAAGGTACGTAACCTTAATAAAGAACACAAATCACAGACACATTTCGCTAACATTATAGAATGATAGTTACAAACCAAACCCCGTCATGCTTTGTTCAAATCATTGTAGTTTTGCTGTCATTTGACTTTTAAACCGCGCGACCCCTCCCTGATTAAAAGTGTATTCAATCTAAAAATATGGATGTTAGTTCTAAAAAAAATTTTGTAAAACGCGTATTTCATCATGCTATATATGTTTCAGAATAACCATAAAATTAAATCATATCTTAGCCAAATAATCCTTCAAAGTGCTTTCTGTGCTCTTCCAAATACATTAAAACGCCTCTTTCCCATGGAAAAAAAAAAAAAAAAAATATTTGCAACTTCTCTTGATTAAAAAAAAAATAAAAGAAGGGACAGAACTAATCATACCAATAAGTTCGAAGGACAAACGATGATCATCAAATCTGCTCCCCGGTTGAAAAGTTAATAAGTCTTCCTTTTTTTCCTACAGGTAATGTACAGATTTTCATAATAATACAACAGTGACGAATTTTTTTATCTTCCTAGAATTTTTCTCGGGTCTGAGTTTTTTTTTCTGAAATAGCAGTATTTTAGGTTTAAAAAGAAAACGTAATAAAAAAAAATCTCTCATCTTGGGATCACAACAAATGAAAAAGGTTTTTTATTTAGTTATAGGATCAAATAGTTAATGGACGTATCAAAGTGGAAACTTTTATTCTTGATGAAGTAATATAGCCAGCTGATATATATAAATTATATCAGTGTGTAAATACATATTTTTTATATATCATAAATTATTTTGTTTTTATCGTCCCAGTAAATTAACTTTTTAAACCTTTTATTTTCGATATGCTCGCGTCCCCTCTTGTAGGTTATCACGCCCCCCTAGGGGGTCATGCCCCACAGTTTGAGAAACGCTGGCTTACGGAGTAGGCAGAGTTTTCTGCAAAGGGCGTTGTTATAAGAAAAGAGCATCTCAATATGTTTACTCACTGGAAGAGAGGAGTGTTGTTAAATATCTCTAGCTATATACATCACAACTGAGTGTGCAGATTTCTAAATTGTACCGAAGATCTCGATTTTTTTGCACACGTTTCTGCACATAATTTTAATGCTTAATTTTTGGTTTAAATTTGTGGAGCAGAATTCAGGTAAGGCAGGGATGGGCAAAACTTTTCGGTCACTGGATAAAAATTAGGAAAAAAAGTTTGGAGGGTCAAGATAAATTTTGCTAACATTTTAAAAATAATATAGAAGTATTACAATTTAAATATGTTAATGAGATTGATGAAATTATGATTTCATTTTTAAAAGCTCCTTATATTGAGGTTCGAAGTGAAATGTACTGATTCTAGGGAACGAGGCTAAATGCTCCCCTGTCAGTCTACTTCTGAAATAATTGTTTCTAAGTTTCATAGTTGAAAACATTTGTTCGCACAGATAAGATGAAGCAAGCATAGCATTGATTTTCTGAATGTGGGATATTAATTTGGGAAACTTACATTCCATAATTGATTGGTAAAAATCTAACTTTGGCATGTTTAGAAACAACACTGCTTGAGATGTTAATGTTAGATTACAACTCTCAATTAATTCAAGCTGCCAATCTGACCTCAATGGTTCACAATTTACGTTGAAAGGTATGGTAAAAATATCCAATTCTGTTTGAAGGGCATTGAAATCTTGATATCTGCGTTCTAACTCAAAATGCAGTTGTTTCAAGACAGCTTCAGGAGAATGCTTTCTTAAGCTTCTCTTCATTTACAGAGGGTATAGAATTTAACCTTGAGAAATGAGACAAGTCGTTCTTAGCTAGATGCTCAGCAAAGACTAAAATTTTGAAAATAGAGAAAGTAAAAAGATAAGCAGTTCTTTGAAAAAAAAGGAAGAAAAAAAATAATATTTAAACAAAAAAGAAAGGAAATAGATTAATATATAAATATATATTTTTCTTTTAATTTGCCTTGGATCGGCAAATTAAAATTCTTTCCTCGGGCCGGATAATGTTATGCTGTTACTTCCGACGGGCCGGAGTAGGCCTGCAGGCCACAGTTTGCTCATCCCTGGGGTAAGGCTCTTATATTTTGCTTTTGAAACTGCAGCGGAAGCTTCGCAGAAAGTTCAGACAAGCTGACCAATCAGACTCAATCTGAATATTGCTAGTAAGTTGGTGGGACAGGTTTTTTTGCAGCAAAATAAAGCTGTTATCCCAGTTCTTCTCAAAGTTTCAATATTGGCGACTCAATATTGAATCATAATTTTCATCGCGCCCCATATTTTCACTCCTCATACAATAACAATATATTGACTTCAGTAATACTATACTTTGACACTAAAGCTACAATACGACTTTAACCTCTTAAGTACCACCAGCGAAAATAAAAGTCTCACTCAGCTAAAGCGTTAATTGCACCGAACGTATATATACGTCTTTTCGAAGTACGATCTTTTCTGTGCACTACTATCCATAAAATTATTTCGAAGGCTTTGGAATGCAATAAAGGGACCTTGACAGTGTTTGCGAAGGATTTACTTATTTCCGAGGATTTTTTTATTTATACCTTTTCTCCCCTCTCGCCAATAAATTACATACGCGCGCCTACGTGGAAAATGTGGCATTATGGAGCGAATTGCGTAACCTTTAATCAGCAGTAAAGGGATTAATTATAAACCGTACAAATTATCAAGATAAGCGTTCATTTTTTTTACATAATTTTATGCATGACAAGCCCATAGGGTCATTGGTAATTATTAATGTTGTTCTTGACTTAGTATTGTTGAATCAAGTACATTGTGTGTGCAGTACTGATACATTTATATAAGTGTATTATATCTGAGTAAATGCGTATTTTTTATTTTTTATTATGTCAGAATGTATTTGTTTGTTTACTTTCAGTAAATTAATAATTTTTTTAAAATAATCTTTTGTTTTCAACTTTTCAATATGCTCGCGCCCCCTTTGCGAGTGATCGCGGGTTAATATTTAAAGCGAGAAAACTTCAAAAATGTTTTAGCCTGGGATCAGGTGTGGACTCTATACCAGAGTTTCCTAAACTTATTTGTTTCATAGACCCTTGCCATGTTTTTCGGTTTTGGGTAGACCCCTGATGATTACCAAAAATTGAACTTTGCTTGAATGTTTTTTTTTGACAGCTGGTGTAAAACTACTTACTTTACAAAACGTTAATTTTTTCCTATAAAGAAATATGATGTTTGTAGAATTTAATATATATGTATGAACACACATGTTTATGAATTAAATTAAATTTTAATTTAATGAATGAAGAGTGATGTATCTGGTGCTTGAATAATAAATTTTCAACATTAGGCATCAATCTTGTCAGGTTTATCTCTAAATTTTTTTGTTTTGTGCTGTGTCTAGTCTTTTTATTTAGAAGATTGGCAACTGCGTTGAAACTCCTTTTCCTCTGGAAAAGCAATTAAATATTTTCTCAAGATATTCCATAATTCTTGATGAATAGCAGATATACCTTCTTTTTAAAACCAAACTTGCTGACATCTGTTTCTAAATTACCTTAAGATCTCTTCGTTAGTTCCTATTCCGATCATCAGTTCCTCTTGTAATAACATTTGTTTTTAATATGAGCATATGAATTCATTGCGTACTGTGGTATTACAAATGTTCAAAGCATTCTCAAATCTAGTTTCAAAATGTGAATAAAGGGCATTTAAATGCTGAACATGGGTTAAAATGTAATTTGCCTGGCAGATTGTCTGTGAGAAACTAGAGAAATTCGCGACATACAAAATTATACTTCTTTAGCTTAATTCTACCAAAAAACGCTGAAATTATATTCCATTATTTAAAGAAATTTTATAATGTTGCCTTGTAACTGTAAATTTCATTAAGCTTGTTTGTGAATCTATTTAATAGGTATATCTGGTTTCCACTTGTCTTAAATTGTCTTTTAAATTTAAGGTCAAGATCTGGTTTAGAGAACCTCTATGGTTTAGACCCACATTTACACCTCATGGACCCCCAATTTGTTTTTACCTGATGTGGACCCCTTTCAAGATGTCAAAGACCCCTGGGGGTCCATATAGACCACTTTGGGAATCACTGCTCTATAATATCATTAATGGTCACGCGGAGTGACTAAGTCACCCCAATTCCTTTTTTATAATTATATTTACTATACACAATAAAAATCACAATTTCAGTGAATGATTTAACTAAGAGAAAATATACTTACCTATTTCAAGGACTTTTCAATTTTTCTTTCATACTTTGAAAAGAAATACATAAAAACTGAACTAAATAGTTCCAAATGTGTGTGACCTTAATACAGGACACAAATCACCGACACTTTTCGCTAGAATTACAGGAAGGTTATTCGCATGCAAAACTGTCATATTTCACGTTATTGTAGTTTTGCTTGTGTCTTTTTGACAGGGCAAAGTGTATCTTGCGGTACACTTATGGCTATATATTTTCTTGATGGAGTTCTTTAAGTAGCTTTGATAATTTTCCTTTCCTTTAATGTTCATTGCTTTTCTCAAATTTACTTTCGCTATCATGATTAATATGCATTATTTCAGCAAATTTTCCTCTTGCTTGATCACTTTCAACTTCCTTCAAAGGAGATCAAAGATGCGCATTTTATTTGTTATATTCTGCTCATTTACATTCATAAACCATAATAACTCGGACAACACAACAATCAAAATCACAAAGTTATTCATAGGGGAAAGTGCAGCATGTTCATAGAAAATATTTTTGAACAGAAGTGGTCGCGTCGGGAACTCGGACAAAACAAGTGTCTTAAGATTGTATAATAAAGTTTGCTACTTCCAAAAAAAGAGCACGAAATGTGATAAATTCATTTTAGTTCCCATTAAGACTGCCATATTGGAGGATACTCTGTCAAGGTCATTGGTAACAAATAAACAGTTTTGCCAGAATTAACGATTTCGTGAGCATGGAATGACTGCGCATCGCGCGACCGATCCCGGTATGTATTCAATATAAAAATATGGATATTAATTCTAAAAAAATAGCGTAAACCAGTGTTTCTCAAACTGTGGGGCCCCACTAGGGTGCGCGATAACCAAATGAGGGCGGCGCGAGCATATCGAAAATAAAAGGGTAAAAAAAATTAATTTACTGGAATTAAGCATAACAAAATACTTTGTGACAAAAAATACAGATTTACACTGATATGATTTATATATCATCTGGCAAAATTACGTCATCAAAAATAAAGGATTCTACTTCAAACGCCTTGCATTTTTTGATCCTGAACCAAATTAAAAAAATTTTTTTTTGCTTTTGCTGTAATCCCACGAGGGAGATTTTTATTACGTTTTTTTTTAACCAAAAAATATTACTTTAGCTGACCTGAACTTAAGGGGTATGGTTATTCCCCCCCTTTTTCTACGGAAGTTGTAAATAATATTTTTTCTGTTTCGCCTTTTTCCAGTAAAAAAGTTTTTTATGATTTTGGATAAGCATATTGAGCACTTTGAAGAATTTTTTGGGCCCAAAGATTTATTTTTATGAGTATTCGAAACATATAATGCATAAATTAAAGCAACATTGCAATCAATTAATCTGCCACCAAATATATCTATTAAAAAAAATTTTTAAAGTGAAATAAAGTTAACAAACATAAAAAAAATTGTTAAAATATTTTAAATGAATAAAATCTCATTTTTGGGGGGAAAAAAACAACCGAAAAAATTACACTTCCGGTTTGATTTTGCTTACTACCTCGAATAAAAACAGCTATACCTTTTTTTTCACGAAAAATTAAAAATAAATTTTTGCTTTAAAAAATCAAAATGGGCTTAAAAAAAATTTTGTTTTTTTGAAAAAAGGTTTTAAACCAGTCGTATATCTTAAAGAACATGGCTATACTTCTCTTCATAGAAAACGTACCTTGGTATGTTAGGAATGATGTGATACACAACAAACTTCAAATGGAGCTTATATCTAATTACATCGCTATCTACTGGGTAAAAGCGCCCAAGCGCTGGCACCCGATCTATTTAATTTTCTTAAGTGCAGGGCTCAAAATGGATTCTAGGCGAGCTTAAACCCTCTTAACGGCCGCCGAAGTATGTATTCCGAAATCTCTTGAATGCAATATAATGACCTTGGCAGTGTTTGAAGAAGAATTTACTTTTTCAGAATAAACACTGTCAAGGAAGAATCCATTTTTTTCTTGCCTTTTCCTTCATCCTTAATACATAGGACGCGCGGGCCTTTGTGAAAAACGATGACACTGAGGAGCGAATAGTGTAACCTTTATTCCTCCGCGAAGGGACCTTATGAATGATCTTATGGCCCCTTATGTTTCCTTTAGAGGCCATATTTAGGAGGAGGATGTGCTTCGGCATTATAATTGATAATAATTTTGTTAATTAATAGTTTCAGTCAGAGAGAGGGAACTGTTCAGTCCTACATCATATATTTATTTCTAGAATTAATACCAAGATATAAAGTCACAATGATCCGCCACAAGCAAAAGGTATTGCTTAATACAATAGGAACAAAACTCAAAAAAAATTTTTTAAATAAAATAATCATTTTAAAAAAAGAAATCATGGTATGCATGTGATATTTATATAATGCTTTATAGCAGGAGGGGGCATTTAATCAATCGTGATCGACCGGTGGTCACTCCAAGACATTTTGGAGTGACTGACTACCTTTGTAATACTTAAGATGCGCAATTAAAGAAACGCATTTATGGAACACCCGAACTATTTAGACTTAAATTGGGTAGACGGCAGGACATGGAAAGAATTAGAAGTACCCCGTATCCTGGAAAAGTCTGCTCCTTCCAACCTGCTTTAGAGAAATATATATAACAATGTTATACGAGTCAATAATTTTACTTGGGGTCAATTCCTTTCCCCATCAAAATAAAATTGAAAATATCAATAAATATTTCCAAAGTAATTTTTACTGTTTTAATTGTTACTCTTAATGTTTCTTTTATTTTTATATTTTTAGAAATATATTGTTTGTTAAGCAAAAAAATGCAACATTTTTCTTATTTTAAATATATATTAAATTTAAAAAAAATGATGCTAACAGAAGAAAAAATGTATGTAATTAGTGTCTTTTAAATTCCTTAACAGTTTAAGTGTTTAACTTATTAGAGACACTAAAGTTTGATTATAATCAATGGGTACGGAAACTAATTAAGAACACGGCGTCTAAATTTTAAAATATTAAAGTTTATTTTAAAGAAAAAACATTTAAAGAAAAACACTTAAATTTACAACACTCGACTTCCCTCCTTCGTCACCAAGGACAGAATTCCTCTTTTTCAAACCCCAAGAGGGGAAAAAGGAATTTTGTCCCCTGTCCAGCTGCGTCCTTCGACCACCTGGTGAGAATCTCCACATTCCAAAAGGGGGACTGACCACCCCCTTAGAAGGTGGTAATGGACCTTTCCACACTCCTACAGAGACGTAAATAAAAAGTGCAATATGCAAGACAAAAGTTCAGTTATTAATTCAGAATCAGTGAATTGCATATGAAAGAAATAAGCAATATACAATATTAATTGTGAAACTGATTTATAAGTAGTGAGTATGTTAAAAGAGCACCGATGCTACTTAAAATGAAGCTTCTTGTAAACTTAAAATACCCGCAAGCAGAGAAAACAATATATTCATTTCCAATCGATGATATATCGACGCTGTGATCCTTGGGAAAAACTTCAGTTTATTTTTGAGATTATAAAGGTTGACTTCATTTCGAAAAGTTTTGTCCTTTTCATGTACATCCGATGCAGAAAACATCAAATACAACACAAGCGAAAAATTAAAACTCGAATAGATGAAAACAGTGTAAGCGTACTTTAAAGCCACCCATTCTCCCGACTCAAATTCGAAAATGATAATAATAGCTCCAAAGATGTTGAAAAGCCCTAATAGTGTTATAAAAAATAAAAGGCCACTCAATGTGGTTTCAATACAGGTTTTACACACCAGAATTTTTTCATAATATCGGAAAACATCTATTAACTCGAATTTTCCAGAAGTAAGTTTTCTTTGCATCGAAGAAATAGCTTCCCCAAAATCTTGAAATAAAGAGCGCTAAACAAGGTAAGCATGTTTTGTATTATGCTTGAAAATAATTGGAAAAAATAAATGTACACGTATTGCATATCTGCTGGCAATCCAATCATCTGAAACAATGCTATAATTGGTTTTCCTGATTCATCTGATTTCTGTAATGCCACAAAATCATTGTGCATGATGCAGGCATTATGAATAATACCACAGTTATTGCATTTGCGAGACTTAAAAACTTCCTTTTAAAATAATTTGAATTTATTATTGATAACAAATTGAGTAATTTTCGAATTTCATGGCGTTTTCGAAAAGTGCTATGCCATAATAAAAGGCTTATTCCTGTTGTAAAGAGCATTGTAGCCGCTTTTCTCAGGAAAAGTCGGCCGTGTAAATATAGATGTATAGGAGCAACAATTCCATGAATGAGAATCATATGCATCGTTAGGACAACAAATACTGATATAATGTAAAAAAAGGATTTTTTCTTCATTGATTTGAATCCAAGATGGATTCCAAAGAGAGCCAAAACTTTTAAAAGAATGCATTTGTTTTCATTCCAAGAATTCTGTAGACTTTCTGTGCTTTTCTTCAAAGTATTTGATGCTTTAGATATTTTTGAAAAATTATGTGTTCTAAAGTTTTCATATCTATAGTTAATTAAATTCATAGTGAAATGTCTTGAAATAAGATAGGTTTTGGAACGAATTATTATTGATGAATTTTTTTTTTTTGTATTACTGTAATATTTTTCTTTTTAGTTTTGAACAATTTTTTACAAGTCTGTATTTTTGAGCAAATTCAAATGAAATTATTTCTTTTTGTATATAATATTTAGTACGCAACGGGTTTACTTGGAGTCTTATTACTAATCCTGAAGGAAGAATTATTTTAACGAATTGTTTGATTTGAGAAACTCTTTTGTAAAAGGAGCCGAGGTACATGCAAATAAATACTAATATTTGACAAAAGACAATCGAAGTTGTAGGTAAATTAGTAGCAAAATATTGATAGTATTAGGCTCAGTAATATTTGTGAGAATTGCCTTTTGTATTATCAGTGTGTTTACGCTTAGGACTCGGAATTTTAAAATCACAACAAAGTTCATCAACCCGTTTTGTTGCCTCTCTTCATCTTATCACGATCAGTAGAAATTATTATTTTTTGTTGAATAGAGCAGACTCGACTCCATTAGTTATTTGAAACTGTAGCGGTATCATCTATATAAGAAAGTAACAGACTCCAGAAAGAAGTGATCCCTTTTGTCTAGTGGTAATTTTACTTGGCTTCTAATCCATAGATCGCGGATTTTGTCCACCGGATCCTCAACGCGACATTGTTGATCTTGGCGGAAAAGAAAAAATAAAAACTTTCTGATCTTTCGTGGCGCTACCTACCCTCAAGAAGAGCAACTAACAATCGTGACCCTTGACGCTGCAACCAAAGTCGACACTCTCACTTGATGCAGCAAAAAAGTTGTCACACTCACTTGACGCAACAGCAACAACTCACACACTCACCATAACAAATATCTTATTCGTTTGCCTTCCACCGACTCACTGGTGGATGAGTTTTTTAGGCATATCATCTATATAAGCCAATAACAGCCTCCCGACAGGAGTGATCACTTTTGTCCAGTGGTCATGTTACTTGGGTACGAATCCATAGGTAGTAGGATCTGTCCTCCGTATTAGCGCCAATTTATAAAACCATAGTAGATTTTCAATCAACTTAAGTAAAAATTTGATTCCTTCTCTCTCTTCCGTCTGTTGTCCATCATGCTAAAACGAACTTTGGTACGCCCAAGTAAACATAATTATATCGAGATCAATTACTAGTTGTGCAATATTGATCGATGTAAATACTTTTTGCCCTTTCTAAGAAGTGAGAAAAGCAATTTAACAAGTGTAGCACAACTAAGTGCCTTCCAATATCCTTTAAGGTACCATCACATACTTTCATGAATACAAATAAATTAAAATTTGTTTTACCGTATTATACTTTTAAGCGATCAGAAATCCAGACATGAAAATAAATTTACAAAGGCTTTTTCATAAATCATTGTATCACAGAGAATTTGTTTTAATAAGAAGCATAAAGCTGAAAAAGAACGTCACGACAGAAACGCAATCTGGTAAGTGATCCTTTAATATTCTTTTTGAAGAACAATAAAAATATGGACATTTCATTTAATTGATTTCTGTGAAGAATGAAGCCTCTTTTTAGCGTAGAAAAATAAATTTTTGATTAAAATTACAATGTCGCAGTGTTTCTTGTTATCTATTTTTGTGAGTTTACGGAGTCTGACATGTATGTGATCAGAAACGATTGTTTTTCAACTTTATCTTATTGATGCACATTCATGATTATAAAAAAAAAAACAATAAATCACTTTTTATGGTTATAAAATTATTTTTAATTTAAAAGTATAAAAACATCGAAGCCTATAAATGTAATATTTTGTATGATTATGAATAGCTTAACAATATATGCGCGAGATCAATTATTTCAGTATCTGAAGAAAACATTCTGTTTGTGCAAAGGTTTTAAATATGAATGACATACACTTGGCACTTTGGCAGAGAAGTGTAGTGATATATAATAACTTTCAAAATATGTTTATATATTAAATATATTTTCTTTACTAACACTAATGTAATTCAAATATGTTATTAAACATTAAAATTGAACACAACTATAACTTCGCAGAAAAGCAAATTTAAATTTAAATTGGTATTGTCCCCATTAAAGTTAAAGTTTAGTATAACTGGCACGATCCGTGAATAGTGTACTTCTTTTGATCAATATGAATAGATAATCCCACGGTAGCCGATTGGTCAAGGTATCAGATAGTGGCTGGCTTGTCACGAACTCGAGCCCAGTACCACTAAAGACCCGTCGTGAAAGAGAGCGAAGCACGTTCAATATGTCGAGAGCTCCGAGTTACTCCCGTTGCAATTTTGGTGCGTCACCAAGCACTCGTGTAGCGAATAGTGCGACGTTGTATTCATGCTTTCCTCCTTCCTAACGACTCAAATTCCCACAAGCAAGTCAAATCCTACTGTACATTAAAAGCCGAAAGATTCAACGCAGCTGCAATTTTCATTTTGTTCTCACTTTCTTCAAATGTCCCCTAAAGAGACAACCAAATAACGAATCACATAAAAAGCGCGAATTTGTTATTTTCTCCACTGGTCTGTTACACAACAAGTGGTAAAGAAATCAACCCCCAACAAAATACATAATTCTCGGAAACGGCTCACATCTTGTAGCTTCTTATGATTCGGGGGTTTCAGTTCTAAAGGTCTTTTTTTTTGGGCCAAACGAGGAAGTGAAATGGTTATGTGAGAAATACATTGATGGATAAAGAAGTTGGCGCACCAAGAAGGAGTCGTCAAAATGAAACAAAATTTTACATACGAAATGACAATTTGATATAAGTAAATGATTGGAAAATCAAAGAAAAATGATCATTTATTTCAGAGAAAAAGGCAAAGAACGGATGATTTAATACCCTATTGAACCTCTATGGCATACAATGCAATGCGATGCGATCGGGCGCTGCGGCATACTGGATTCTGTATGGTAATGTATGACATTTCTCGTTCCGTATTTTCGGTTTCCATATTGCTGCCTCCTAGTTCGTTCCAAAATGGGATGCCAACTCGTCATCCGGAAATGATCTCAGGAATATGCTCGATTGGGGAGAAATCTGGGGATCGGGCACGCCGAGGAAGGGTAGTAACAGTGCAGAGACAGTCTTGTTACACTGTTGGCGTGTGAGACCTAGCATTGTCTTGTTGAAAAATGGTTCCCTGGGAGCCGTTGCATTAGTGGCAACACATGTGGTTGCCGGACGCCATGGACATACTGCTGGGCTTTCATAGTGCCACGGATCAATACTAGGGGTGACCGTGTATTGTATTCAATTTCACCCATACTATCACTCCAGCTGTGGGAGTGGTGTGTCGCTGTAAAGCAAATACAGAATTGAGGTGTTCACCAGGATTTACACAATTGTCATCACTACAGGAATTGGAATCTGGATTCTGGAGCGACCTGATTCCATTCACAGTCAGTTTCTCGTGTGCGGCTTTCCCTCGAAACGGGAGGTCGATGGGTGGGCGTGGAGTCAGCACAGCTGGCCAGGCGCTGAGCTAAATGTCCGCAGCGGGGTGCTTATCCGTATGGTTCGAGAAGACACAGAGGCCGTTAGTGAAGGTGCTACCTTTGCCTGGATGGCGGCCGATAAAGCAGTTGTCTGTACGCGTAAATTTCTTTGATGTGGCGTGCTATAATTATTTCAATTACTCGAGGGCGTGCGAGCCTGGTTTTCAGTGTAAAAATGACATCTCTCGAGCCACTGGTCCCCAACACTCCCTCATAACACAATCAGGCAGCGTGGCAACCGAGCTACTCGCTTAGTTGACCACGCCCCGGCTGCCATCATGCGATGATTCTCTCCCTCCTCAAACTGCGAGCAACTCATATTTGATGGCCCAAAATGGCGTGGCCCGGCCGTTTGTCAGCTACTTGCTCGGCTTGATTCAAGCATACTGAAACAAGTTTTGGTTACCTGTTTTATACTCCACGGAGACTGACGTTAATCGCCCTCTACCAGCTATACTTAATGCGCAATCATGTTACATTACTAATCATTTGCATATCGTTCCTCCATGTACCTCCATGCCAAGTTTCGTTACGATTCCTCAATTATTTCTTGGTGCACTAATTTTTTTGTCCATGGGTGTATTTGATAAAAATCTGAATGATTTCTTAGTGCATAACATTAAATTTTATACTCATGGCAATTGTTAAGTTGGACATTCTAAATATGATAGTTTAAAATGAGGGATTTGCTTTTGAATAAAAAACCATATATATTCAGACCCTGAATTTCAAGCATTTAGCTGTGCTGGCTGCCGATTAAAAGGAAGCAAAAGCCCTGTTATTTAATAGACCAGCAAATAACGAATTAACAAATTATTTCAACTGTAGAAATTTTTTTAATCTTAATTTGGATTAGCAAAAGCAAATGTTTCCAACGATAAATGTATCCTTTTTGTAAGAACAGAAAAAAGATTTTCTTACTGAGCACTAATTTCTTTGAGAGTACTCAAGAAAAATAGTCTTTGGATTGTAGGTGAGTTACTTGATGGGTTTGTGACGGGCTCACGCGTCTTTTCTTTAATAATATGACCTCTAGGTTTTGCGGGGCCAAAATTAATGACGTATTTTTAAAACCCAGAGCACAAGAAGCGAAACTGATGAAGGTTAGTGCGAAATGAGATACATTTTTAAATAACAAGAAGTTTCAGTAGTGGGATGGTAATTTGGGAATGTATTGATACTGACGATAGAATACCAGCGTGAATTGACAAGCCGGTGTGTGTGAAGTTACCTTGAAGATTAAGCCATCAGGTCAAGGTGCATACCACTGCGCGCCAAGGCGTATTTAATAGTGTTGAAGCTACGATCACAATTAAAGAGATATTATTTGTATTTCGAAGGTTCGGAGATTTTTATGCAAAAACAATCTTAAAGAAAATAAACAGTTCTTTAAGAGGTGCGGTATTATCAAAAATCAATCCTTTAAATACAGGATTCAGCAGCGATACAGAGTAAATACCCAAAGTCCCTCACACCTTCAACAACAAGTCAAACTGTGGCATGGTGTTTTAAAAATACACGTAGTAAAGATTCCATTGCAGTACGGCAAAGGCTGTCGAAACAATCCTCACTATTCGCTGGTTTTAATCAGACTCCTCGCCGTCCGGCGACATCTCAACTATAGGCGCGACAAGCTTCCCGAAATATAACGAAATAGTATCATTGAACGACACTGGTGGGAAGGACATCTACTACACTTTCTTTTGTGATAAAAGGTGTCATTATGCAGCGAATCGTGTAACTTTTAATTAGCAGTGAAATGGTTATATTATCTTTATGAGCGATGTATTGTTGTTTAAAGACCATAATTTGAAGAATGACGTAATCCAGCATTTTAATTGATTATATTTTGAAAATTACACCGTTGATCGGGAAAGTTTTTGTCAACCTCATTTTGTTCGCTTTCCATGTTAGGCAAGAATAATCCACCACACATTGCAGGGTTATTTGTCAATATACCAGAAGGAGGGAAAAATTAAAACAAGTAATTTATAAACATAAATCACTTAAAAACTCTTTCTACTTAGATCAACAAAGAAAAACTTTATTTTAGTAACTTTTTATGAAATAGTTACAATTAATAAACTACGTATATACACATAACAGAATAACAGTATTAAGTGAAAAAAAATAAAAAGCAATTTTCCATTCTATACATGGTGTTGGACAATTTTTTGTTTCTTTGTTATTATTTATTGATTAATTAGATTTAAGTACTCTAATAAAATAGTATAGTAAAAAAAAGGCAATCCACATTCTCAGAAATTAGGACATCCCAGGTGGGATTCGAACCCACGACCTTTGGATTAAGTCAGTGCAAGTCATCGCGCAAAAAGGAGGACACAACGAACGCTTTTCACGCTATGTGTTTTAGATACATTATTTTTGACATTTAAAAGTTATTCAGTTTCTTGATTTATTAATGGATCCCAATATAATTTTACATTATTAACATCAGAATTATTGTGTGTGTGGCATCTGCTACAAATTTCAAAAAATATATTTGTACTTGAGTGGATGAATAGAAAGTATTTATTAGTGATTGAAAATTTGAACAAGATATATATATATGTATATATATAGGGAGAGAGTGAACTTATTGGTGAAACCATTAAAAAGTAATATGTTTACGAAATTTATGATTTAATTAAATAATTGAATTACCTTTTAAAAAATTTAGATCATGTTTTAAATGCACATAGTGATAAATATAAAATTTTACAGTGTTGTATGAGTCATTTTTTATCCTGTGGGGTCAATTCATTTATATCTAAAAACAAAATTTGAAATATCAGTAAGAGCTACTAAGTAGTTTTTGGGTTTTTAATTGTTACATTTACATCATTGGTTTTGTTTTGGATACTTTTTTTTAAATAAAATTCTTAGCCAACAGCTTTACCACACACACATACACACACATAAGCAAGATAAAAATTCACTTATGATTTCAAAAACTTAGTTAATCCTTCAAAATAAATATTAAAAAAAAAAGCCCATTTAGTATTATTTATGAAACTGATTTATAAGTAGCGAATAAGTCAAAACGGTACCGACGCTACTTAAAATGAAGCTTCTCGTAAATTTAAAATAACCATAAGTGGAGAAAACAATGTTTTCATTTCCAATCGAAGCTATATCAAAGCTGCAATCTCCTTGAATACACTTCAGTTTGTTTTGAAATTATAAAGTTTGACTTCATTTCGAAACGTTGTGTCTTTTTCATGAACATCTGATGCAGAAAACATGAAATACAACAGCAGAGAATAGTTAAAACTCGAATAAATGAAAATAGTGTAAGCGTACTTTAAAGCCATCCATTCTCCTGATTCAAATTCAAAAATGATAGTAATGGCTCCAAAGATGTCCAAAAATCCCAATAGTGTTACGAAAAATAAGAGACCACCCAATGTGGTTTCAATGCACGTCTTACACTCAAGAATCTTTTTATAATATCGGAAAACCTCTGTTAGACTCGTGTCTTTGAGAACTAACTTTTCTTTGCACCGAAGAATAGCTTTCCCAAAATCTTGAAACAGAAGAGCGCTAAACAAGGTAAGCATGTTTTGTATTATGCTTGCAAATAAATGGAAAAAATAAATGTACACGTATTGCATTTCTGCTGGCAATCCAATCTTCTTAAGCAAGACTATAATTAGTTTTTCCTGAATCTAAGCTTGGATTTCTGAAGTACCATAAAATCATCGTGCATGTTGCAGGCATTATAATTAATGTAATAGTTATTGCATTTTCAACACTGAAGAATTTTCTTTTAAAATAATTTGGATTTATGAATGATAATAATTTGAGGATCTTTTGTATTTCGTGGCGTTTTCGAAAACTTTTATACCATAATAAAAGACTTATGCCTGCTGCAAAGGACAGTGTAATCGCTTTTCTCAGGAACAGTCTATCGCTTAAATAAAATTGAATAGGAACAAAAATTCCATGAATGAGAACCACATGCATCATTAGGACAACACATGCTGATATTATGTACTGAAAGGATTTTTTCTTAATTGTTTCGAATCCAAGATGGATTCCAAAGAGAGCCAAAAGTTTTAAAAGAAGGCATTTGTTTCGATACCAAGAATTTTGTAGACTTTTGTTTTTCTTCCAGGTATTAGATATCTTATATCTTTTTAAGAAAATATTTGTTTCATTCTTTTCATAACCATAGTTGATTAAATTCATAGTAACTATGGCTTGCTTTGGTACGAATTATTTTGATAAAATCTTTTCTTTAGGGCTATTGTCTAAAAATTATACAGTTCTGAAGAAAAGTCCCACAATAGTACTTTTGAGCAAATCCAAATGAAATGATTTGAGAACTGTGTTATTGAATTCTGTTATTTTCCGTCTGTATAATTGGAAGTAAGTAGCAATACTGTTTGTAATCAATTACAATATTGATCCCTGAAAATATATTTTTGCGCGTTGTTAGAAGTGAGAAAAGCATTTTAACAAGTAGCAAAACTAAATGGTTTCCAAGGCCTGCATTTATAGCCATCCTGTGATGACCATGTCATTTCCGGTTCCGTAAACTAGAGGTGTGGGATTATCAAAATGATGAGACATAATAATTCTTAATACAACTTTTATTAAGGAATAACTTATAAATACTTAAATTCTAATTTGACAATTTTAATTAAAAGAGTGAGTCAAGCCCAAATTAAATCACGTATTCAAGTCAGATCACGCAACTAGATCCTTTATCTCAATTATCATTATTTAACATCCTATGCATCTAATTACTTATATCTAATATTACCTTTTCAGTTCTCCTTCCTTTACCTAGAAAATGGTATCTATAAACTTTATAAACGATGAGATTCCAACTGCTTTATCTTGAAGTCTTCCTATTCTTTTCCCAAAACTATCGGACTGCAGCACTCTTGATCGCAAGATTCACACTAGCTTTGTCACGCTATCGATCAGAATGCTTCCACAATAGTATCTCTGAGCCTGCCGCTATATCTAGGCTTGCCACGCGCATCTATCATCAAAAGCTTCTATCGCTTTTATAGTATATCTCATTTACATATTATGATCGTTTATCTTCTTGGTATTGGGTTGGAAAAGTTTGCCGTGTAATCATTGGCCGTCCAAGAACATAGGAGTTATGTTAACAGAAAGACGCGAGGGCAGTCACAACCCCTCAAGAAGAAAAAACGTGTTACTGGGAGTTCTCAATGCCCATAATAAATTACGTGTCTAAATCTCTATTTCTAAATTTCTTCGCTTTTCTGAAGGTTTTTATTTTAGGGCGCAATCTTGGAAATACTCATTTTAACTTTTGCCATTTTAATATCTATCTTGACTTTAATTTTCATTGCAATTTTAATCACTTAAATTTTAGCTTTTATAATTTCCAAAATTTATCTTGACTTTAATTTTCATTACTCATCATTAGAGGTAAGAATTTAATATTCAAAGATTTTAATTTTTAAACTCGTGACAATAAGTGCACTCCAATAGCTTAGGCCAACGTGTAATTACTGTTTAATTTATGCCCACTCTCTTTTACATTCAGTTACTTAAAATATTTATACACTTAAATATTCTAAAAACAAATATTCTGGGTGCGCAGACCCAATCTAACACTACATATGGAGCTGGAACTGTCTAGCTCCCCTTCTTGTTGAAACTATAATTCGTATATACTTTTCAAGATTTTCAGGTCAGTCTCCCTGGAAATGAAAAACTTATTTGAGTCTCTATTTCCATAATATTAATCAATTTCACAATTATATATTATTTATATATCACAATAAATTTTTCATCTCCAGCCCCACATCTGGTTTTCAGCTTAAAACTCCCAATGAGCCGCGCAGCATCGTTGTGTATTGTTAGTGCCCTGACTACGCCGGACCCTGAACCAGATGTCTCATAATACATAACAATACAACAACTTTATATATATACACATATTATACAATTACAAACATTTTTCAATAAACTATTATAACAAATAACCAAAATTTTCGCATCTCACGAAGTCATACATCAGTAAACAAATGAGTTACCTAAATGTTTTTCTTCAGAAGAATTTTGCTAAGTCAAAAAGGTTCCCAAAATTAAATGAACACTCATTGCGGTGAACGGGCTTATAACTTTTGCAGCACCGCCGAAGCTTCCTTCTCTGCAATAATTCTTCCGACCTTGTTGGAAGATCATAAAAATGGCGCAAGCCTGACCTGATTTTTATATGTTTTTCTCCCATTCACGTTCAACGATGAAGTGTCATCACTCTTCTTTCCTCGGTTGTACTGGAATTTCTTGTTGTAGACTTGTAATCTCCTTGTCGTCCTTTCCTTGACTTCCCAACTGTGTCCTTGGCTGGTCGGGGGTTCTTCTGTTCTCCGTCGTGGCCTTAGACTGTATCTTGCTTCATCTGTAACTTCAGTGCACTCTCTTTTTTTTCCCTTTTTCCTGCTTCTAGAAATAGTACTGGATGACATTTGTCTTTTTATTTTTTTATTACCCTTTTCTTTGCCACTTTCTTTGTTCCACTTGCCCCCGACACACCTGATTTTTTTACCTCTATTATATTTAAACCTTTTTGTTTTATTTTTTCCCTAATGAACTGGGTTTATGATCACCAATTTGTTTTTAGGGTCCTCTCTGTTTTTTTATATTGAGTTTGGGTTACCAATCCTTTTGCCTCCCTACGTTTCCCCGCAGTTTTTTTCTTTCCATTTGGACCATTTAATCCTTGGTGTATTTTTTTCCGAAGTACGAGTTTCCTGACTTGATCTTATACTATTTGGGATACCTGTTCCTAATTCGACTTCACATTTCCTATGACGATATTTTTATTTGATCTACGTTAACTGTTAATTTTTTTCCTGATTTCCATATTACAATATTATTAAAATTTTAACTTCTAAGACTTATAAGGCCCCCAAAATTTTGTTTAAATTTAGCATACTTTTTTTTGGGCTGCACGGGGTTTTTCCCCAAAAAACCCAATCATTTACCTTTTTTTTTATGTTTTTTCCGTCTTTTTTATTTTTCCCCCCTTTTCCTGTTTATTTTCGTACTTAGTCTAGCTTCCTGAGTAACTTTTTTATATTTTGTTTTTTAAATTTTTTGAATTTTCCCGATATCATAACTAGTTTTAAAATGGTGTAATCAATTTTCGACCTAAAAATAATTCAGCCGGTGTTTTTTCCGTTGTTTCATTCACGCCGTCGTGCGTGAAAAACACGTAAAATTGATCCCAAGTATCGTGTTGATCAAACATAATTTGCAATCATTTGCACTATATCTCGATTAACCTTTCAGTCCCATTTGCTTGTGGTCGATATGCAACAGTCTTCACATGCCTTTGCCTAATCTTTCATTTAAATGCTCAAAAAACTCGGAAAAAAAGGGGACCATTATACATTTAAATTTTTTGGGGCTCCCGCGTTAAAAATTATCAAAAAAATATGCTATTATACGAGATGAGGGTTTTTTAAAAGGTATAATTTCAGCCCATTTGCTGAAAAGATCGTTTATTTCTAAAATATAGCGGTTACGTCTTATTCTCGATATAGGGTACGGGCCTAAAAATTAACGCACTATCTCATTCCGGGTAATTTGATATAATTGGATTTAACCGACCAGCTGGTAACCCTTTTATAGTTATTAACTTTGGCATATGGCGTAGAGACATATTGATCAATAAATTTTTTTGTACGGGGGAAAAAACAAACGTCCCGAATTTTATGATCGTTTTAAATCTGCCTAATGTCCGGCGATTGGTTGTCATGAAATTCCTATTTTTCATTCCTTAAAGATTTTGAATGTTAAAGCATTTCACCTTGACGGGGGGTTTCGCATAAAATAACAATCCTTCAATTAAACGGAAATCGGGACCAATTCTCACATATCGTTGCTTTAAACCCGAGATTTTCCCCGGGTTTCAAATATCTATATATATGACCAAATTCTGGGTCTTTTTTTTGTTCCGTTATTAATTGTTCCAAGAAGTACCAAACCCTTTTTGATTATGGCAAAATTTAAATTTTTTCCCAAATTTTATTTTTCCCATGCTTTTCGGTAAAACTGTAGCCACCATATTTAACTTCATTTCTGACCCATTAACGTGTAATTTCCCCTTTTTTTATCTTATTATCTTCAACCAGTGTTTTGAATTTCAACGATTTCGATCAAAATCTAATGATTTTTTACCCCCTTATGAAAAACGTCCCCGAATATGGGTTTCTTTTTTCAGCACATGAAATGACCAATTTCTTTCGAATTGTCTGATGTGAATTTTTTTAAATTCCATCCCCATGTTTTGGATTTCGCACCCTGTGCTGTTATTACCTGGGGTCGGGTTTTTAATTTGCTTATAAAAAATATTTTCTATATACTTTTCCGATATAAATGATTTATCTGCCCGGTGTCCGCGCCAAAAGTGTTTTTCCCGGGGGCCTACCATAATTATCAAAAACCCTTTAATTTAGCCAAGACTTCTAAAAGTTTTATCGTGTTTTGTGGATTTCGACTTCCACGTAGTCTTGGATCTGTGGTTCGAGTCGAACTAAAATATGATCCACTAAGTCTGCTTGGGACATTCCTAATTCTAAACTTCTCTATTTTAGTAATCTATAAACAAAATCAGTAGCATCCTGATTTCTTCCCTGCTGGGATGCATAAAACTCCGACTGTAGTTCTTTCTTATTTTTGACCGCGGGAAAAGCTTCGCTAATTCAGTTTTGAGCTGCGCAAAATCCGTGGCTGTATTTTGCACTAACACCGCACCAAATATCGAATACCAATCTTGAGCCCTTCCCTGAGATGACTTTTTTAAGTAAGCACATGACAGATTACTTGGGATTTCAAGTAACTGTATGTTGTTATCTATACACTCTATAAACTCTGCAATGTTCTCCGACCCTGAAAAGTACATTTCAGGTAGAACCGTATTTCCACCTACATTACCTAACCCAGAATTAAATACGTTCGGGTATTGCGACATAAGCCATCCTGTGATGACCATGTCGTGCCGGTTCCGCGTAAGCTAGAGGTGTGGGATTATCAAAATGATGAGACATAATAATTCTTAATACAACTTTTATTAAGAATAACTTATATTACTTAAATTCTAATTTGACAATTTAATTAAAGTGAGAGTCAAGCCCAAATTAAATCACGTATTCAAGTCAGATCACGCAACTAGATCCTTTATCTCATTATCATTAATAATCCTATGCATCTAATTACTTATATCTAATATTACCTTTTTCAGTTCTCCTTCCTTTACCTAGAAAATGGTCATCATAAACTTTATAAACGATGATTCCAACTTCTTTATCTTAGTCTTCTATTCTTTCCCAAAACTATCGGACGCTAACTCTTGATCTGTAAGATTCACACTAAGCTTTGTCACGCTATCGATCAGAATGCTTCCACATAGTATATCTCTGAGCCTGCCGCGCTATATCTAGGCTTGCCACGCTATATCCTATCATCAAAGCTTCTATCCTTTTATAGTATATCTCATTTACATATTATGATCGTTTATCTTCTTGGTATTGGGTTGGAAAAGTTTTGCCATTAATCGTGGCCGTCAAAGAACATAGGAGTTATGTTAACAGAAAGACGCGAGAGACGTCACAGGCCTTTTAAGGTATTATCTCACTTATTTTCATGAATAAAAATTATTTGAAATTGATTTTACAACACTACACTTCTAAGCAATTAGGAAATGAGGCATAAAATAGTTTTATAAAGGCTTTTTGATAAATTATTGTATTACACAAAATGCGTTTTTAATAAGAAATATAAAGATGAAAAAATACGTTAAGACAGAAAAGCAATCTAATACGTGATCCATTAAATTCTTTTTGAAAAAAATTCTGACATTTCATTTAATAGCTTTCTATGAAGGATGAAATCTCTTTTTATTACAGTAAAATAAGTTTACAAATGAATTTAAAATTTCAATGTCGCAGTATTTCTTATTTTCCATTTTGTACGTTTACGGAGAAAAAAAATTTATTTCACATGTACAATGTTCAGAAAAAATTGTTTTAATTTTATCTTATTGATAAACAATTATATTAATTAAAAAAACAATAAGTCCCTTTTGTCGATAAATATCGTTCTTTTTAATTTAATTATCATTCTTTTAATGAAAATATCGTTGTCTGTATGTAAATGTAATATTTTGCTCGATTATGAATAACTGAAAAATATTTTTAATCACAATTATTTCAACGTTTGAAACAACAATTTCCTTTTAGGTAATGCTCTTGTACAGGGTGGTCCCTAATTCATGGTACAAACTTTAAGGGTAGGTACAAGACATTATAACAGGGATAGCGAACCGGTGGCTCGCGTGCCATTGATGGCATGCGACACAATATTTTTCGAACGCCAGTGATCAAAATGATTAGCATTTTATTTCAAAATTTCAAAGTTTAGTGAGAAGTATTACGAGCAAACGCGAGCGATCGGTCGCGAAGTGGAGGGGTTATTGTTTGCTATTGTCTTGCCTTTCTTATGTCGTAGAGTACTATTGGTTAAGATGTAAAGCTTGTATACTCATAGCACAGTCTATTTCATTGGCGCAAATGTACTTTAAAGTTTATTTGCGTTTTATTTACGAATTTTAACTTGGCTAGTTTAAAAAACGAACAAAAAGTGCAAGATAGTAAGTGTAACAGAGAATTTTAAGTTTGGAGGAAAGAGAAACACGGCATTATTAGTAAAGGCAACAAAGCTGTGTGTGTTTTATGTTCTGGAATAGTGGTATGCAGAACATCGTCTGTAAAATGGTTTTTTGAAATAAATCCCAAACCCTCTTGTCAAAAAGTTTGAACCACAGGAAAAATAATTAATTGCTTAGAAACCGTTTGGCAGATGACTCAAATTCAGCATGCATTCTATAAAAAGAAACATCTTACAATCCTAATATAAGTTATTTGTAATCCAATCTGCAACAAAAAAGTCGCACTAATGTTACTTTAATTTGAATTACGTGTATAAATAAAACATTTATAACTATACAGAACAAAAGATATATTTTCCTAGTAAAAAGAGTTTTGTTTTGATAGTATTAATTTTTATTATTTTTCCAAAAATTATTGATGGCACGTCTATACCTTATTAAACACTTCTTTAGGGAAAAATGGCACGTTGATCCATAAAGGTTCGCCCCCCCTCCCCCTGCATTACAATAATCCTTTATTGTATAGGAATGTATGGGTACGAATGACGCGGTGAAGAACAATTAGAAAAAATAATCGACGAAAGGAAAAACAAAGTTTGTATAGAAAGCGTCGTTGACCAGTGTAATGTTTACAATAGCTGTTCAGCCCAAGAGCTATGAAGCCCAGCAGCAGCTTACATTGCTG
The DNA here is from genome assembly GCA_019973955.1 of Trichonephila inaurata madagascariensis. Classification (NCBI taxonomy): domain Eukaryota; kingdom Metazoa; phylum Arthropoda; class Arachnida; order Araneae; family Nephilidae; genus Trichonephila; species Trichonephila inaurata. Next base: position 241,585 of record BMAV01000759.1, read on the forward strand.
AGTCATGCACTGATATTCGGGTAAGACAGTCTGCAGGATTCAAAGCTTGTACTCGCTGAAAATGGGTGTAAGGGATTTTCGTTTAACACTCTACAAGCGGTCTGATGATTCACACTTACGTGATGAGCAACAAATCTTGTGCTTGACTCTGGTTTATCAGCCACAACGTTCAAGATGTTTTGTTCCAGGCTTGGACTACGTACAGCTTGTGACGGGCTCATCGCGTTTTCTACTAAAAACTCCTCTTGGGTTCTTTGGGACCGAAAAAGGCAAATTTTTTCCAACCAAATCCAGAAGCGAAGCGTGAATATGCAAATTAGAAACCTTTTAAATAGCAGAAGTTTAACGTAAGCGTATGACTTATTGGGAAGTGATTATGCTAGTCTGAGTTTAAGTGCGTGAACAGAAGGAAGTGAAGAAAGTCATCCTTGAGCACACTCGTGGCAGAGCGATCAAAATCAAGGTGGATACTATTCCACGCGAGATAAACGAAAGATATTTAGGATCCGAGAGGGTTGTGGTTAAACAAGAAATTAAGGTAGGATAATTCTGTTACCTATATTAGGACAGTTTATAAGTTGGGATTAGGAATAGGCGGGAATATAGTGATCAAAGTCACGCTTATTTGGTAATATGTATTGTGTGTTTTCTAACCTCAGATCCACTAAGTTAGAATATAAATATTATTTTGTTAGTGTTTAAGTTAAGATCTTAATAAAGACATTTTAAGATCATGGCAATGCCTGGCTCTTCAGACACTCACACACCTCTAGTTCACGAAGATAACAAAGAAGTAAGGTATCACCCACGGGCCAAAACCTTACAAGCTCTTCGTCGACCAGCATCATGTCTGGAGACGTGGAAAGAACGTGTTTCACGAAGTTGACGATGTTACCGCAGAAAATTTCTGTGATCTGGCTTTCGTCTATCTGGAAACGGCGCGTGATGCATTTGTAGTGCAGCTTAATATCTAATGCATGTCTGGGTTTTCGGCATACATTAATGTGTCAAATCGTAGAGTCAGCACAATTATGAATGGCTTTTTCCCTACTGAGATGTTTCATCTTGATCAACGACCATACATTGTTCGCCCTCAACCGTCAACGCAACGAACCGATATAACTCCATTTTTCTTTTATTTTGTTTCCCTTGTTTGCGACTCACCTTTGTGAAGTATTCAGCCGTGGGTGATATGCTAAGTTATCTTCCTAAGTTATCTTAGTGATCCAGAGGTGTGGGAGTGAATGAAGAACCAGGCGTTGCCCTGATCTTAAAATGTTTTTATTAAGATCATAACTTAAACACTAACAATGATAATATTTATATTATAACTTAGCGGATCTGAGGTGAGAAAAAACACAATACGTATTATCAAATAAGCACGATCTTAACCACTATATTTAACTTTCCCTTCTATTCCTTATCTCTGTTTATATCGCAGTTACTAATAGATACTAGAATTATCCTACCTTAATCTCTTGTTTAACCACAATCCTCTCGGATCCTACATATCTTTTATTTCGCATGGAATTGTATCCACCTTGACTTGATCGTTCTGTCACGGATAGCTTCACACTCAATGACGGCTTTCTTCTCTTCCTTCAGTTCACTCGCTTAAACCAGACTAGCATAATCACTTCCCAATAGGGAATTCATTTACGTTAAACTTCTGCTATTTAAAATTTTTCTAATTTGCATGTTCACGTTTCGCTTCTGGATTTGGTTGGAAAGAATTTGCCTTTTTCGGCCCCAGAGAACCCAAGAGATTTTAGTAGCAAACGCGATGAGCCCGCCACAGCGTAACACTTGCATCCATGCATTCCAAAATAAAAAATGATTGTTACACACAATGTCCTGTATCTACCTTTAAAGTTTGTACCATGAACTAAGGACTAATCTTTAAAAATAATAGCTGTTACCCACCTTCGTCTCTGGATATGTCATGACACCGTAAGGCCATGCATTCTTATTTTAAGCTGTTGATATCTAAGTCTAATCGTTCAGCTTTCGTTTGAATTAAAAAATAATCTGATCAACCTCGCCTCTTAAAGACAAGGACTAAAAAGTACAAGACTTTATTTCTAACACAGAAATAGATTTTTCATTTTCGCGCTCTCCCACGGAGTTGATCTTTTCAAACGTCATTTTTAGCAGATATCTACAGAACAAAATTAATTATAAATTTCAGTAGTAAAAGTAGTAGTATGAAAATAAAATATTAGTATTAATACTTTTAAATAGTAGTATTAATTACAAATTTTAGGTCTAATTGTTAAGAAACCAGACTTCACAAGCCATAAACCTCTTTGAGGGTTGATTTTTGAAAAAAGTGCTCATAGAAGATATCTACTGAAAAAAATTAAGCATGCTTATCAAATTTCAAACCTGCAAGTTTCATGGTTCAAAAAAGGGATTTTTTTAATCTACAATCCCCGTAACTCCCTTTGGGAGACAATTTTTGAAATATCCTTCCTTAGTAGATCTCTACACAACAAAATAAACATGAACATCGAAGTTTAAATGTGTATGTCAAAGAGTTAAAAAAAGAAAAGCTTTTTTTTTCAATATTAATAATATTTTTATCTATAACGCTTCTTTAATCCATCTAGGAAATAGATTTCCGCAAAATCCGTTCTTAGCAGTCTTTGAATGATCTGAAGAAATATGTTTGTAAAATTTAAATTAATTTTCTTTAAAATCTATAAAGTCTGTGTAGCTCCCTCACTTCTCCCCGGGGGTGTTGTGAATTCTGAAAAACCCTTTCTTAATGAACCTCTTCTCAATAAAAGAAACTTCTGGCGAATTTCAAGTTCATGAATGTAAAAGTTTAAAAATGGAAAATTTTATCTATAACTACCCCTCTCCTTAAATTATAATAGCACTTAAAATTTGTAGTTTAATTTTTTTTTTTAAATATCCACAAGTAAACCTCTATTTCCATTGATTTATTTTAACACTTTCAAATAGGAGATTTTTCACAGCCATTCTTTCAGTAAAAACAGGGGTGTCTTAAAACTTCTTGAGACCCTGGGCCCCATGCAAAATTAGAGCCCACATTTGACCATTAAAAGAAGACATTACATAGCATACGTTGTCAAATATCCGAGCATACGATAACATGTATCAAATAAATGGGCTTGACTCACAATTTCAAAAACATAGGCACAAACCGACTGACACTTTTAGACTAAATGAATAATGATGGTGTATGGTGGTAGACCTAAAACCTAGGCCTTAACATGGATGACATTCATCACATAGTAATGTAGTCTTGCAACTGTTGCCAGTTGACGTATAGTTCGAAATTCCCAGTTTTTTGTAGAATATGTCGACCTCATATTCGACCTCAATAAATTATAGTTTAAAAAAACTGGAAAACACACTTTTATAGTTAATCGAACTAAATTGAAACTAAATCTTTTAGTCGCCAAATCTGAAATGTCACCAGATGCGGGATGGAATCTGAAAATGGGAAATCGTTAGTACTGATGAAACAAAATTTTTAAATTTTTGTGTTGTTTTCGGTCCAAGACAATTGAGCAAAATTTCTAATTAATCTGAACTTTTACAGTGGGTAAAAATTGACTTAAAAGATTCCGTTACATACAAGTGAAGTTTATAAAAGGGTGTTAAAAAATCATTTGGATCATGTTATTGAGGTCGAGTCGAGAACGAGACAACCCTCCCCAGCCCGGGGAGGTCCGGGCTGGCTCCAGCTCCACACACAAACTATACAAATAATTCTGAAAATTTACTATCCATGAATCTTGTCATTCTATATTTTGACTTTTTTTTTTCACTTTTACTTCCCTTTTCATTTTATTTTATTTTCACACAAGTGATTTATGACAGCGATAAATGGGGAGGAGTAAGCATCGTTTTAAGAAAGAATGGTAACCATTTCACACCCTTAAGCAACCCTACACAACAGCATTTAACATGTAAAGTGTGCTGTTTTTCCAATGCTTTTTATACCCCCATTTTAAAGGTACATTTTCTTTTTCTTTAAAAAAAACAAGTGTTTAAAGTGTACTATTTTCAAAAGCGAACGATACATTTCAATAATGAGTGAAAAACTTATTTACTAGGAAAAAAGAAAAAAAAAACAAACAGAATATCTGAAATCAAAGTTTGCACCTATATAGAGTATCTATCAATAAAATAATTTTTCTTTTGAATACACAATTCTGAGATTCTCTTACACAATTTTCTTGTGTGTTCATTTTAATTTTTTTCGAGCTGAATTTTTAGTGATTGTTTAGCAATTTATTAATATTGCATTTACAAGTATATGAGATGTACTGACAACGAACCTCTCGAATTTAATCCACGTTTAATTTCATGGAAAATCATTGAGCTAGTATCCCACGCTTCTTTTTCCCCAACCCCCAATGTTAGATTTAACCCTTTGACGGATTTAACGTGCTTTAAACATTTCTACATAGCTGATCTTCAATTGTACCCGGACATCTTAGTTTTAAAATATTTTTAAAAACGTCACTTGATATGGTACCCCATTTTCCTAACTTCCGCACCACACCAAAGGGGCTTTGAGTTCCATAGATTTTAATGTTTTTTTTTTTACAGGGCTTTCGTTGAATCGGAATTAGAATCGTTTGACTGAAGTATTATCTCGAGTTAATTTTTGGACACAGACATTGTAAAAGTGCACAATAGGGGATTACTTTTTTCCCAAATATCCCGAATGTTTAAACGATCCATAAAGTTGATGGAGGATTATTTCCCTGAACCTTTTTGTTTTAGCAACGGTCAAGTGATGAGGACAACACTTATGATGGCACCCCATTCTTCTACCACGCCAACGTGAGGATTTGGACCCTCGATTGATGACTACTAGCCTACCGCCCCCACCATCCCTATAAAGATTTTTCTGGGAAAAGTAAAAAAAAGGAAAAATTTTGATGAAAAAATATTTTCATCAAATTTTTTTTTAGATTTTTTCAAATTATTTTAAAAACTTTTCCTACTAACGCAAATTCCTCAAATGGTGCGGAGGCACTTTTTTAGAATTTTAATTGAATTTTTGTAATAAAATTTTACAAGGCAAGTTACAGAAAACCATAAAACTAACAGTGAATAATGAATTGAAACATTATTTATTGCTAATTTCAGTAACATTTATTCACTTATATAGATAAAATTTGAATAAACTCAACTAACAAAATGTAATAAATATATATTAAAAATTTATGTACTAATAAATATGTGTAAGAAAATCATGAAATAAAAAAGCGCCAAAAAAAAAAAAATGCCTATTTTGAGTCACACATCGAAAAAATGCAAAAAAGTAATATGCATATAGTGTTTCTTTAGACACTAATACATCATTTGACAAAATATCACACGGAATAAATTTATCTAAATTTAGGTTTAAATTTCAGTGTTACCAAAGTTATACATCATGCATATTTAAGACATAATGAATAATGTAGAAGTCAATGAATTTCGACTGTTTTTAACCATTGATAAAAGCTTAACACAATTTTCTTTTTCGAGATGTTTATAAAAGCTTTTGCGTTATAGTGAAAGATTTAAGCCCGTTGATAACATCAGGGTGAATTATCCTTTCTGAAAACTGTCAGTGTGTATATTATAATTAATTAGGTCATAGTTATTTTACCAAAACTCATAAGAACATTTAATGTTAATACACAGATTTTGATGAGAGAGTGTTTATTAATGAGCATTAGTCCTTATACATGGCTGGTTTTTAGTCAAAGGGTTTAAATTACAAGGGCTCAAAATCATGACACTTCAGCTCCGAGTTACTGACAATTATGCCTAGGTTACCGCAGCTACGCAATGATTTTAATTAAAAATAATGAAAACAGTAATAAACAATAATGATTGTGATAATCTCCCACCTGGGGAAGCCATCTCTTCATGTACTCGACCTAAATCTGTAGGGGGTAATGATCGTTTACCCAAGCTAGCCATGAGAAATCCAATTTATTATCACCAAATATAGTAATCAAAGACAAGACAACTATAGAGGGAAAATCTAGAGTGATATGTAACGTAGCACAAAATCTTATGTGAGTAAGCTCATTAAATCCTAATCGCTTAAATTTACTCAAAGTTATCTTATGAATCCTAACTTCCTTAATTTATTTTTTTAAAAACTAAAGCCCGTCCTATAATCACCCCTTTTAAAATTTCCCATCCTTCGTAGGATCCTTGGTTCGGAAAGAAACTTTTTTCCCTTTTTTTCTCGATTATTAATCCTCCGCTATATATGTACTAGTTAATCTCCATATCAAGGTTTCTTCTTGAGAGGAATGGCTGTCAAATAACTCAATTGCAGTTCCCAAAGATTCGCGAAGAGGATTAATAAAAAATTCCGTAAAACCCCGTTACATTATTTATTTCTAAAAAATCTTAATATTTTGGAATGTTTCTAAATTTTAATTACACTATGCAATAACAAGATGAATGTTTTATAACTTCATGAAATTCTCGGACTTGGAAAAGGGGGGCAACGAGGAGTCTTGAATTTTTTAAAAGCCCTCCCTATGCAAAAAAGGGCCCTATCTATGATCTTCAAATGGTATATATACCATGCATTGTCAAATATCACAGACGGTAATTTAAAACAAATAAATGTGTAGACTCAAAACCAAAACCGACTGACCAATGGTGTTTGAAAATGAGTTAAATGATTGTTTAGGGTTTTGGTTTGGGCCTAGGATGGACAATCCCACATGATCCCTTTTTTCATACGCATTCCTTTTTCCCCGTTGACATCGTTTAAAAAATTCCCCTTATTCGGGGGAATATGTACGGGAATAATATTTGACATTTAAAATTATCCGGATCCTGATCTCATTAAACTGAGTCGAGAACGAAATGAGGACCCCACTGAGGGTGAGGCTCATGCCTTAAGACATCTCCGAGTGTAAATACCGCCGTATCTGCCGTGTCGATGATTTGGGGCCCCAACATATGTAATATTTTGAAATTTTTAAACAATCAAATTTTATTTATTTTCTAAAAAAAGAGCCCTCAAGTTATTTTGATATGTGGCTCACCGAGGACTAGCTACGCCAGTGACTTCACGCATTGCTTGAAAATGTATTCCGAATTAATTCTTTTGGATATAAAGGGAAGACAGTCGTTAATTATTTACTTAATGCGTAGTATTATTTTATTCCTATATTCATTGCAACTGACAGTTCACTAATTAATTATAATGCAAAATAAACTCTCCCATTATGAAAGTTGAACTCAATCATATTTATAATATAATGCAGCTGTTTCTCAGATGATCACAAACTATTCAGAGAAATATTATGAGATAAATATGAAGAACACGTATTTGCCATTATTGCCTTATATTAATTAATTCAGAGTAAACCAAAAATCACTGACGATAATCAGTATTTTAGAAACATAATTAATTTAGAATATCATAAGGAAATGGAAAACTATAATATGCTATATTGAAAATGACAATCAAACCTCCATATAACGAACCTCTTTTTTACGAATTTCTCTATTTTGAGAACTTTTTCCTGGAACGAGAACATATTAATATTTTTATCGTAAAATAACCTACAAATTTGCGAAGTGCATTTTGTATGTAATGAACTTTTTTCCCTTGTGATTCGATTTTTTTTCTCTCTATTTTTAAAATATTTCAGGATAATTTTCAAATTATTCTCTTTTAACAGACACATTTTATGGTGATCTATCATTACAAACTGGCTTTACCAGGGTTCTTGCTGAGCTATACAACTTACCTAGATCTATGAAATATTGCCATAATTTTCAAACAAAACACTCAAGCAATATTTACAGATTTTATCAATAATTAAGTTTAAGGTCACATGTGGTAGTGTAAGCTTAAATTACTGGTTATAAAATAATTTATGTTTAAAAGTACTTGTGGTTTTTTAAAATTAGAAAATGTTATAAAATTCATTAATTTAGTATAAAATAATTTTTTAAATTGGAAATGTGCAGTGTATTTCTGGACAATGATTTTTTTTCTTGTTTTCCTTGCAGAATTCTTTTTGATGGGTAAAATATTTAAAATAGATTGATATAAATTTTTAAAAAAGTGTGAATAATTACTGTTTTAAGTACTATATAGTGTTTATGAATTTAAGTTGTTTTTTTTTATATGGTCTCTAAATTTTTTAGATAATCTCTTACAGATGATTCTCTATTAACAGATAAATATCTATTTAATAAATTTTCCATGTAACGAACTCTTTTCGGAATTTATTGATTTCGTTAAATAGAGGTCCAACTGTATATTGACGATCGAAATTAAAGGTTAACATGTTATTTACATTAACTTGGAAAAATGTAGTTTTTTACTTGATTTTTAATGGAAAAAATTTAGTTATGAACTTTATATATAATTTAGGTAATGAAAAATATGATATAAGCTATTATCTGGTTCAGCGAAATACGTTTAACGCGTGAGAATGCTTAAGATGAAATATCGGTTGACTTGAAATAATACAACGGTCTAGATAAAATACTATGAATTTTCATACATTTTTTCTTTTAACACAAAATGAAAATCGTTTAACACAAAAATATTTCCCATCTGCGAATGAACAAAATAAGAAATCAACAGCCACTCAGGTTCATCATCGGAAGAATACGTTGCAGTAGATGATGACGTGAGTGTAAAGATCCAGTTATGGCAGACAAAGACATTTTGGAGTTTGTTTAAAGCTTAAAAATTATCATTCATTCAAATTCCGACAATGAAAATGAGATGAAAAATGCAGCCCCTGATCCCCTGCCATCAGAAAAGAGGAACCTCAAGAATAGTATGAGCTGCTTTTTAGAAGCACATTCTAATGGTGTAATGAATTACGAAATAGAAGAAATCGAACAATTTGTTAACCATCTTATACTAAAAATACAATGCAAAGAAAAATATTACATTATTTTCGAAAAACTCAATAAATGCTTTGTTTTTCTAAACCTTCAAAATAATGCATTAAATTTCATTGTGAAAGTTTTTGCTTCATTGAAAAGAAAAATTCGAAGTTGCGTCATATGCTCTTTTTTCAGCGAATTTGGAATTTAAAACATAATAATAATGGTTGTAAGAAATCCTTCAGTTGACATGTTTTGAGTTATATTCAAGCTTATACAATTAATCAGATCGCTTCATTCAAAAATGTGAAACACGTGTTCCGGTTATGTAATACTACCGGGTTGATCATCCTTCAAATAAAGGCCCATGCAGTTTACAGGCTGGTTGCAGAATAAATTGTTATTTATTCTGAAATTCTCTCGTCAGTTAAAATAGATCTCACGAATAGGAAATGATTAACCCCAATAGTGCAAATTCAAGGTTCACACATCAGTACAAGTACATAATCAGAGCATTGCACAAGATTAATGAAACGCACAGTCACTGTCAAGCTTTTACTTTTCATGTTCATTATCTGTATTATCTATTTATGTATAAAGGAGAAAAATGACTCACTCATTACGATATTTACGAAACTATTAGACCTACAGACTTGGAATTTGATAGGCATGTTCCTCTCGTGGAGTAGGGATCCGCTAAGAACGGATTTTTGTGAAAATAGACGTTGTGAGGGCTTAAGAGGCGTTATAGATAAGTATGCCTGCTTTTGAACAGTTAGATTCATATACTTGCAATTCGGCAAGCTTATCTATTTGATAAATATCGATCTGCTAAGAACTAATTTTACGGAAATGCACTTCTACGGGTGGAGCGAGGAGTTTATGGGCGTTTAGATAAAAAAATTCTCGTTTTCGAACTACTAGACTTACATAAATGAAATTTAGTATGCATTTTCTTAAAATTGAAGTCCACTAAGAATGGGTTTTCGGGTAATTGACGCTCAAAGAGGGCTACTGGAATTATCGATAAAAAGATTTCTGTTCTTCACCTATTAGATTTATACATTAAATTTGGCATGTGTGTTTATTTTGTTGAGTAGAGATTACTGAAAATGGGTTTTGCAGAAATCCACTTTAAGGGAGGAAGTTACGGGAGCTGAAAAAATAATTCTACTTCAATTTTAGAAATTAAAGTCATGTTCTTTTTAAATACTGAGGTGAGAGTAATGAGAATGTTTCTGAATAAATTCAAGCAGGTGAACCGTGTATATCCGTAAAACATCATGAGATTTCCAGAGAAAAAGCGTGGGTAACGGCTGGTTTTTAAATACAGGGTTGGCGAAATTAAACTTCCGCTACTCAGAGGGCCCTGGAAGCCGTTCTACTGGTCCAAAGGAAAAAAAAATATTCGGACAACAGACACTTCAGATAATGCATTCGAGGTTTCCGAAATAAAAAAATATTTTTAAGGTATCCGACAACGTTAGAAACCGTGGTTTTGCAAAAGCGTATAAATTTATAATATTTATGATATTTAGTGTCACTTAGATTAGAAAATGTATTTAAAATTGTTTTAAGAATAGTATTACAATAAAAAATTATTTAAGTACAATATTTTGACAAAAAATGAACATAGAATGATCCATTTTCAAAATATTCTCCTTTTGCGAAAAATGCTTTTAATATAATAATATTTTGCTTGTATATAGCTCAGACCTCTGTACATAGGCTCAACTAGAATGTTTGAAATATAACTTAGAAGTGGGTTTATCCATGTTTTACGACAACAGAAGGGAGAAATTTTGAGAAAAAAATGCCGATAATTATTTCAATGTGGGCTGTAATTCTGAAAATAATGTGAATTTTTCAAAAACCATAGTTGAGCCTCTGTACAGAGGTCTGAGCTATATACAGGCAAAATGTTATTATAACAGAAACATTTTTCCGAAAAGGAGAACATTTTGAAAAAAGGTTATTCTAAGTTAATTTTTTTGCCGAAATATTGTTTTTAAATATTTTTTGTCAAAATGTCCTTAAAACAATTTTATACATGTATTCTAATCTAAGTGACACTAAATATAATGAAAATTATCCATTTATGCCCCTTTTTAAAATCACGGTTCCGAACGTAGTCGGATACCTTAAAAAATTGCCAATAGAGGGCATTGTGGGTCAGCACATTTCAGCCAAACATGTTAACATCACGCACAATGAAAGGATGATGTTGTTCTTGCCACATTCAAATAAACATTGCAGAATGCCGACTTAGCCTGGGAGTGCACTTCTTTTTTGTGAAGCTATACTACAGCAACAGTGAGAATGTTAAAGATTTGCATGATACGGAAGTGACCATAAGGTGCAGGTTCACTGCTTTATTCATTCACGAGACCTATTTTTTTGAACGAGCGACCCCTCAATGACTTACTACCTATTCTGTTAACGGGGAACGGTATCGTGAGACGTTACAGACTTACGCAATTCCTACTCTACAGGAACGAGTCTGCCCACAAGAAATCATATTCATGCCCGATGGAACCCCACCCCACAACGCGAGCTCAGCCCAACAATTGTTCAGACAGGAATTGACAGACGTACGTGTGAACTGCCGATTTTTCGAAAACAGCTTTGCCTCCATGATCGCCTGATATCACACCTTGCGACTTCTAGTCATGGGGTTTTTTGAAAAATAATGTTTACCATGAACATTTGGCAAATGCATTGGATTTGAAGACTAGTAGTTGCCGCAATAAGTGCCATCTAGTGGCTATTTTCCACTTTTTTTTATTTCAAAAACCTTGAGCGCATTGTTTGTTGCCTAAATATTTACCTTTTCGGACTAGTAGAAAAGCCTCCAGGGTTCTCTGAGTAGCGGAAATTTAATTTAGCTAACCCTGTATATTGGAAAGTACATGACAGGAACTTCTGGAGATTTTCAGCTAAATAATCACTCCAAAATACATTCGGGACCGTTGTTGGAGCATCTATTTTTGTCGCCAAACTTGGTGACCGAATTCTTCGCCAAGGTTACTCCTACTGATTTACTGTTTGGAAAGATATATTCCATGACCTGTGCAAACGATCTTTATTTTAGTTTCGTTTGAAAATGTTGTAATTCTAATGGAGATAAAGATAGTATTTTGGTAAACTTGTACTCTTTGATTAAAAAAAAGATATCGCAAAGTTAACGAGTGAGATTCTTTTCTACAAAGAAGAGTTAAGAAAAGTTTTAACTCAACTAAAAAAAGAAGAAAAAAAAAATATTTTCCACCGTAATGAAGTTAAGTAAAAGAGACAAAAGTTTCAAAAAAATAAATAAATGAAAATTAAGGATAATTCTGTAAATTTTATTTTTCTTGAAGCAGCTTTCATTTGAATTTTCGAAGTTCAATCCTTGTGTAATATAATATTATTGAGTTTTCAAGGAATATATAAAATTTGTTAGCTGACAATATATAAAATTTGAGACTGAAAGGGAATCACTTTGTTAGATTTAAAATTTTAAAATAGAATTACACGCAAAGTATAAAATTGGAAAGAATTCTTTCTGAAAAAAAATTGCTTTTGTCAAATATTTTTATTTAGGACTGTAGTTGCGGTTTACAGCATATATTCTATTTATATATTTAATTATATGTTTTCCTATATTATAATGCACCATATTGGAGTAACTGATGATGTTTAAATTTAGCTACTGTCGGAAACTTTTAACAGAGTCTTGAGTTTTATAAATGTTGAGAAAAGAGCCTACGAAAAAGTTAGTAGTAGTTCATTATTATTACCTTTTATACTACTTAATTCGAGTAAGTGAATATTAATGTCACGTTAACCAGCTACTCGATAGCTTTTGGTGACGGACCTCGTAATTTTAAACCATGGATAAGGGACAAGGATGACACTTGAGCTGTCACCCCTCTCCTAACTACCACTCCACATGAAAAGGAGGACGTTTGAGGTCTCGACAGACTTAACAAGGGGCGTAGCTACCGCAGTATCAGCCGTATCAATGATACGGGGCCCCAACAAGTATAATTAACTCCACTTTCAGGGCTCTTATATCTAAAAAAAAAGGGCCCCGTAGGAATGTTGTCACAGGGCCCCCTAAGAGCTAGCGACGCCAGTGGATTTAACGTGCATCTCGCTTCCCTACACGGCGGGTCTTCAGTAGTACTGGGCTCGAACTCATGACACGACAGCCATGAGTCCGTTACCTTGACCACTAGACTACCACGGCCACATAAGAAGAAGAGTTAGAAAAAAAATTAAGGAATTAAAACAATTTTTGGAAGGAAACTACTGAAAATCGCTACCCCTTTGTGCTTATCATTTCTACAAAAATAAACTCTAGAAGTGTATTTGCGTTAAATAATTTTAATAATACCACATGATGCTGGGGTGATAAGCCATTCTCTTATGTAATTTTTACTTTCTGTTCAAAAATGAAATTTAAACTGTTCGGGCATCTTACTTAGAGCCTTGAAAAATATAACTGGAAATTTGTCTATAACTTAAATTAATAATGAAAAAAAAAAAAAGTTCAGCTGAAAAAAAAAACCCTTACATCTTTAATGAATAGTTTTATTAAAACAGTATAATAAATATGTTAATTGAATAAATTAGTAATTCTAACAATATTGCAATGAAATTCCCTTTACATTCTTTACGATGCTATGAATTTTGTTCAACTGTGATAAATTTTTTTTCTTGCAATTAAGGATTTTACAAGATTTTAAGAATCATTAAGATTCACGCCAGCAGTTTCAAATTGCTCGAAATATTATTTAAAAGCAAATAAATTATTTTTATTTAAAGATTACTGAAAAGCTATATTTCATAATATATATAGAAAATTGTTATGTTCAATACTTTCAGCACACCTATATTTGCTTAATTATTTATTTAAACAAACAATAAATAAGCATTTTTATGAGGATCAGTTACTTTTACGAATATCTGTACTATCCGATATTATGAATAAAAAAAATTAAAAAATGCTGATTTTTTCCTTATAAGATTGATTATAAACTCAAACTCAGTGGCTTAAAAGCCCATGAAAGCCAAGGCCTACTGTGCCCATCCCAATATACCTGACTATTGGGCGCTGAGGTGCATCAGAAGATGTCCTGATCAGGTGGTCAGTCTGAAGCAAGACCCCCAGTGTTTATGTCCACAAGCAAGCTCGGTACGCATTTTTCGACCCACTGCAGTAAGGATGAAAGACTGAGATGATTGATTATAGATTCTGGAAGAAAAAGGAAAAACCATTTCTTTATTGTTTACATTTATGAGAAAATAGTTCCTTAACTGATCTAAAAAATAAATTCTACACATCGCAGTTTAAATTCTAATTGTGCACAAGCATCCGTAATTCCTTTTACGTAGATTCTAAAAAATGTACACAATAAAAGTGCTAAGAAGAGGAGAAAATATTAAAGAAATGATAGGTTACTATGCATTAAAGACAAATATCTTCAGCTTAATTATTTATTTTAAAGTCTGATAACAAACACATTGAAAAAAAAAATCAACAGTCTGAGATTTTGTTAGTCAAAAGCATTCAATTTGAATAAAAATTCAATTTCATTTTGTTTACCGTAACATTAAAAAAAACAAACAAACAACAGCCAGATAACTATAAAACCTTTAGCTAACTAACGGCGGATTCTTGTGATATCCTGTGCTTTCATCAGTAATCGCACATTTTATTTTTGTTTTCGAACGCAAAATATTTTTCTTCCGTTTATTTATTCCCTTTCTTAAGGGACGTCAACGATGCTTTCTTTATTTAAAAAAAAAAAAAAAAAAATTTTTAAAAAAAATTTTTTTTTTTTTTTTTTTGCTTTTGCAGATACTGTCCAATTTCCATGTAAATTATACTCGGTGAGGCAATTTCCGACACACAGCGCATTGGTATGGGATTTTTTTTAAAGCGAATTAAATTCTTCCATGTGGGAAAATAAAGTTTTATTTTTTTTTCTCTTGTGTAAATAACCCGTAGCAATGGACATCAATAAAAGTTTTGTGTAATACATACTTGAAAATACTTATTAAATAAAAAATAAAATGTGATCGGTAATTGATATGTATTCTACACAACTATCTCTTTTTTATAATATTTAATGTGCACTATAGAATTAAAGCAACGCAACAAATTATTGACGTCAAGCCTTAAAACACTGCTGAACTATCAGATGACGATGATTTTGCATTTGAGAATTACAACTTCATTTTCCTAACTTCCATATCATGTCAATAGAAATCACGTTATCTAATGTAATTTAGAGTAAAGCAATTTATTTTTCCAATAAACAGTTTTTTTGATAGAGAAAGCTGGAAACTACAACTAATCTCAGGCTTCAGTACCTTAATACCGAGCTCTTCAATTATAAATATCATAACTCAGAGAGTACTTAAGAGTCTGCTACAAAGGTCAAAATTTAAAGGCTTTTTTTATGCTGCAAAACAATTATGAGTTAAAATTAATAGAAAATATTAAGATGAATATATCATTAACTATTTAACTTACTTCTTGTAATTACTCATTGATTTATTAAAAATAATGTATTGTAGAGAGAATATTAAAAAAATTTTTTTGATATAAAAAGGTTTTCATTGCCTCTTTTTTTAAAATTCTTTTAATAAAAATAGCTTTCATTTTGCCACATGTAAAGTAAATGTATTATTTAAAACTTTTTAGTGAGTGACAGTTATATAAACATCTAACTATATAAATCTATACGAGGGCTACTGGCAATGAACCCCGTCATTCTGAACCTCAGTGAAGTGACGAGGACGACACCTGGCACACCACCCTCCTAATAACCCCACCACACAAACGGGAGGAGATTGAGCATCGACAGATTCAACGCGTAATGGCCCACTCTACACGGCGAGTCTTCAGAGTGGCACCAAGACTGGAAGACGCGTCACTCCTGTCATGAGTTCGAGACCATAATCACTAGGCTAAAAGGGCCATATATTTAAAGCTTTTTATTATATTTTACAAAGTATTAACCTCTTCAGGACGGTGCGCCTTTCTATGAGACACTCCCTAGGGACGGGACGAATGCGGAAGGATTTGCACTACAGGAAGCTAACCCTAACTTAAGGAAAAAAAAAAGCATAAAAAAATTTCAGTCCTTACGCCGTAATTTTTGGTACCCCTTTAGATTACTACATAAGAGTTATCAGTTACATTAAAACTAGAATGTGATAACGTTTTTCTTTTAATTTATATGAAATTATGTAAAAAAAAAATATTACTTACATTGGAAAATAAATTTTACAAGCGTTTTTTCCCAAAATTTTCATTTACGAAATATATTAATAAACTTTTGAATTAATCAAAAAAGTATGACAAAGATTATTTACGAAAAAAAAAAAAAAATAGCAAAAATAAAATGAAGACTGAGTGCAGAAAATCCTGACGCATGGAGAAACGCTAAGTCCTATACATTGCATGACTTGAAAGCATAAAATGTTTGCTCTATTTTTTTCTTTGTTCTTTACTCACATTTTGTGACTGTCCACTTTGTCGTTTTTCACACTTTTGTTTATATTAAGGGTATGAAAGTGCCCTCAAAACAAGCAAATATTAATCAAGTCAAGGGTTTTCAAGCAAGAAAAGTACGCAAAATACATCCGAAAGCAACAAAAACTGTGACTAAGTGCGTGAATATTAACGTCACACTGTTCAGCTACTCGAGAAGCTATGGTAGCCCAGTGGTCAGGGTATCGGATCATAGTATAAGCATGTCATGAGTTCTAACCCCGTACCACTAAAGACCTACCGTGTAAGGCAGCGATGCACGCTAAATCTGTCGAGAGCTCAAACGTCCTCCCGTTGGTGTGGTAGTTAGGAGAGAGGGTTCCAGCTCAGATGTCGTCCACGTCACTTGTCCATGGTTCAAAATTACGTGGTCCGTCGCCAAAAGCCTTCGTGTAGCTGAACAGTTCGACGTTAATATTCACTCACTCACTCAGGCCGGGGTTGAACACACACACACACAAGGCCAGCGTTAAACCAATTGAAATACCAAAACTTGAAAGTAGGATTTGACAACGCTGACCACGTGTTCAACTTTTACCTCTCGACTACAACATCCACGAAGATATTTTAAGATTTTATGGTTGTAAATATACAACTAGGCATTTCTCTCCTACATATAAATTCAACAAAAAAGAATTCCCTACACAATCTTTTGCATTCAAATATGAAGGAGAAGAAAAGGCTTTGATCTAAACAGTATATAACAATTTGAATTCCATTATAAAACATGAACAATAATCACTCAAAAATCATTCCAGTTTAGATTAGTATAAACACAGTTTTCGTGCTCGATTTCACGACGCGATTCTTCTTCAGAGATGCAATGTAAAATTGTAATTTTCTAAGTTTTATTTACATTGCCTAATACCCACATCATATTTTGATAGTAAGATGATTTCATTATTTCGCAATATATTAGAAGTTAAAAACTAATTACTTTGTCAAAATAAACCTATTGACAAGTAAAGAAAGCTTTACAGTGTTAAGTATAAGTTTTTTTTTCTAATAATGGTATTTAGTCAACATAAATAACTAAATAAAAAAGAAGTGCCCCCGAAAAAATATCTTTATTCTAAAATAATAAAAGAAAAATAAAAGAATAGAAAAACGTACTCGACATCCATCACTGAAGCATAAAGAATGCTACTTTGTGACATCTTCAGATCCAGAGATGTTTTAATTTCTATTTTTATAATAGAAGTGTTGCATGGGGGGCTATATGATGATGGATTTATGATTCGGAAACTGTTTGAAGTACCAGGATCACATATTAATTGATTACTTGTACTCAAAACTTTCTATGAAATTAACGCATGATCTCATTACCAGGTTTACAGCTGTCATAATTTCATTTATAAGTTATGTCTCTTTACTAGCAAAGAACTTTTCAGAATCACATAATTCGAGCATCACGAAACCGGATGAATAAAATTTAAGTTTTTTTCCTTTTAAATTTACAGCTGTAATGTTATATCTTTGCTGCACATGCAAAGTTTCACTCTATAAATCAGTAAAAAGGAAGTGCACATTAAAAAGTAGGTAATGAAAATTAAAGATGTATTGTTTATAGAAATTTTATTATTAATAACGATGCATTATATCCATTTGTTTTAAGAACTACAATGCATTTACCATGAGAACGCGATTTACAACAATACTATTGTTAAAAAGTCCGTATACAAACTGCAAAATAAGAGATAATGCCTTTATTGTTGTGAATTTAAATTTATATTTGCCTCACAGTAAGTAATATTTTCGGTGCTATTTTTAATTTCTATTGCGATTTAATTTGCAATTTGAGCTAATTTAGTTTTTTTTTAAAGATTAAAACAACTAACATTATAGCACATAGTTAAATCTTTTATGTGCAGCATATTACGGATAATCCCTTTTTTAATATTCTTCATGTAATTCATTTAGTTACGCTGAAACATTAAGTGTAGAAGTGTTGCAGTTGCTTTGTTTGTTACTACAATCTCATACATAACATCCCCTTCATCACTCTCTTTCTCCAATGAAACCTTCAATACTATCCTTAAAAGAAGAAAAAATAATTGAAAAAATTAAACAAAATAATAAGCCATATAACAGCATAGAAGGAAGGTAGAATAACCAATAATTTAATCTTGGACTCAATTCGTTTTTATGTCGATTGCTACTTCATTTTTATTTTTATTCCAATATTTAGTTAGTGAGATTATATTCAGGGGATTTAAATTAACCAGACAAAAAAAAAGTCTATATTTTCTTAAGTTAGTATTGATACCTGTGATATAATGGAAATTAATGTAGGCTCTAACTTAATAAATTTATGATAAGATTTTGAAGATGGTATTTTGAATTTCTCACACATAAAGGTAAATATTTATAATTCATTTAAGTTAGTGATTAATGACTATGCTCAGAAGGAATTTTTTGAAAATGTTTTTAAGCGATTATTTATTTTGATATAGGAAGAATCCTGTAACAAATTTAATTAAATGCGGGCTTCCGATCATGAAACTAAAAACATGAGTAAATATTTCTTTCCCCCTCTTCCCCCGCCCATAAAAAATAACACCACTTTTAAAACTCTTATGTGAGGAACACACGATAAAGTCTTTTAGATTTTCTATAACTTTTATCAACTTCCTCTATAAACAAAACATTTACTTTTAACTGAAGCGGACAACAAAAAAGTGCATATTAAAAGAATGTGTAGTTTATAATTTCGCTTCGCCTTTTGTAAAATAAATTGCACCCTACAAAACATATTACATTATTTATTTATGAATAACAAATATTTGGAAATACAGGACGGTGCATGGGAACTACCTGTTTTGAAAATGAAATAAAACACACTACGAGGGTGGTCTGAAAAGTTTCCGACATCAACGTGAAGATGGCAGCACTTGTAAATCAAAGCTCGTGAATTTCGCTCTTCATCTGTTGACAGTTACTCACCAAAGTTTTTACCATTTTGGACGTGCAGTTCTTAAGTAACTGTCATTTGAGTGAGTTGATGTGAGTGTTTTTGTGAAAATGGACAAATCGAGTATCAAGCTGACATTAAATATTTGTTTTTGAAAGGCAATATGCCTACGCAAATCAAATACGAGTTGGATTCTGTGTATGAGAACTCTGCACCATCATTTACCACAATGAAATTTTGGGCAGCTGAATTTAAACGCGGTCGTAAGAGCTTGGGAGACAATGAACGTTCGGGACCTCCAAATATTGCAACTACCGACGAAAACATCGCCAAAGTTCACCAAATGGTGCTAGATAACCATCGAATTAAAATGAGAGCAGAGTTTATGAACATGTCAAAAGAACGTGTTTGTCACATATTAAAACAAAATTTAGGCGTGAGAAAGCCGTCTGCGCGTTGGGTGCCGCGTTTGTTCACGTTAGACCAAAAATGTGTTCCAATGAACATTTCCAACGCTCTGTTGGCGCAGTTTAGGCGCAATAAATCCGAGTTTTGGCACCAATTAATTACAGCATTGTGGGTACGGTAATTTGGATACACCATTATCCTTCCGAAACAAAAATACAGTCCAAACAATGGACTGCAAAGCTGGGAAAGTAGGTCGACAGTTTTTTTTTGTGGGGGGGGGGAAGTCATGGAGTTATTTTAATCGATTATCTTCAAAAAGAAAAAACCATTACAGGATCATACTACGCCTCATTACATGGCAAACTGAAGACAGAACTTGCGGAAAAACGGCCACATTTGCAGAAAAAGAAAATCATGTTTCACCAAGACAACGCACCGTCTCACACCTCAGAGGTTGCAAAGGCGGAATTCCACTAATTATGGTTTGAAGAACTTGACCATCCGCCTTACTCACCATATCTAGACCCCCAAACGACTTCTTTTTGTGCCCTCATCTAAAAATTGCACTCGGAGGATAGAGATTTTCGTCAAATGAATAGGCATTCACCTTCGTGAACAATTATTTTGCAGAAAAAAACGCCGAGTACTATTTGGACGGGTTACAGAGCTGGGGGCATCACTGGGAGAAGTATGTAGAGTTACAAGGAGACTATGTTAAAAAATGAAAATAAAAATTCAGAAAAATGTCTTGTATCTTTGTTAGGTTGGAAACTTCTCAGACCATCCTCGTACATGTTTCATACGACTTTATTGTTATTTTCTACTTACCACACAACATTGGAACTTTGAATTTACACAGTTTTAAACATAATGTCTGTAAAATGTCACTCTCCATTATCAATACACTGATGCGGTTGAATTCGTAAATTTTCAGTCGCCTTTTTAAGCATATCGACCGGATCATTGTGAATTTTGGCTCAGATGTCGTTCCGTAGGTTTTCCAGAACCTTTGGATGATCTTTGTAAACCAGGGACTTGAGATATGTCTACAAGAAGTAATTAGGAGGGGATAAACGAGGTGAGCACGCAGGCTTGTTTACGTCCCCTCTCAGAGCGATAAGTCATTCGCGGGAGGCTGCTTTTAAAACACCCATGGAAACCCTGGAGTTGTGGGCTGTGGAGCTCCATCTTGTTCCCTAGCGCTGTGTAACCACACTTTGTAAAGTTTCCTTTCTTGAGGAGCGGATAAGAAAAATTGTAGGATCATTGTCGCATACCGGTCTGAATTGACACACGAACTCGTTCCACACTTTCAGGTGTTTTAAGGATATTCGGATGTACACTGCTGCCCACCGTAAATGCAACACCCTGAAGGAACCCTGCAAAGAACATGAAATTTACAACATGCATTAGCGGAGGTGAGATATGCAAATGATTAGAATTTCAGCACAGACACACCTCAAAGCGCTATTTAAGGCTTGAAAATTTCGACGATTTCAAGTTCGGCAATTGTGTTTTTCTTGTGGTTTTTTTGAAAAAACGATCAGTTACGTCTCGTAGAAGACAGCGATGAGCTTTCGATCAAGTATCCGAGTTCGACAGAAGAAGGATAGTGGCCTACCGAGATTGTGGATTATCTTTCAGGAAAATAGATAGTCGTGTTGGACGAAACCAAACAACTGTAATGCGGATATGTGACAGTTGGAAGCAAGAGGAAGCATCCACCTCAGTGCACCACTTCACGTGAGGACAAGCATATTGTGCCCATGGCAGTGACGGTCGCTCAGTCACATCACGAATCATTGCACATCGCATTGAGTCTGTACCGCATTTTTCAGAGTCTGCACGTACCATTCGACGCCGTTTACAACAGAGTGCTCTGTCCGCATTCATTCATTTGAAAACGACTACTTTGTCTTTATAAAACATTGACGCACACAAATATATTTTGCTTGGTAATTATATTATTTATCTCATTTAGCATTTACATTATTAATCTCATTTTGTGTAATATAATTGGAATGGTTTACTTTGAAGACGTTTAGAATGGTTAAAATTATCAAAATACAAATAAATTTAAAGATATCCTGAATTCTTTTACCGTGAAAGATTTTAACTTTTCCAAAGATGAAGTATCTACAGATACTTAAAAAAATTATGAAAAATAACCAATTCATCGTTGTGAGTGTAAGAAAATAATTTAATCTCTGTAAATAAGTATTTACTGGAATAATTATTTTACATACGATGTTATTTAGAGTATGAAACTCAACAAATTGGTAAAACAATTCTTTTCAAAGGGTTTGTTGAAAAACAGATGCTATTAAATAAATAATGAACATGTTTAAATCTATTAAGTTGTTTAGGTGTTTAACAGCCTTTTTTATCACTGTATTTGATTAAGGTATCCTACTACGTTCGGAACCGTGATTTTAAAAATGCGCATAAATGGATACTTTTCAGGATATTTAGTGTCACTTAGATTAGAATACACTTATAAAATTGTTTTAAGAACATTTTGACAAAAAAAATTATTTAAATACAATATTTTGGCAAAAAATTAACTTAGAATAATCTTTTTTCAAATTATATTCTCTTTTTTTTATAAAAAATGCTTCTAAAATAACAATATTTCGCGTGCGCTTGCATAAAGTTAACACTTCTCCAGAGAGTCTAAACTAGGATTTTTGAAAAATTCACATCATTTTCAGAGTAACCACTATTAGAAATATAATTATCGGCGTTTTTTTCTTAAAATTTCTCCCCTCTGTTGTCGTAAAACATGGAAAAACCCATTTCTAAGTTAAATATTTCAAAAATTCTAGTTGAGCCTCTGTACAGTGGTTTGAGCTATATACAGGCAAAATATTATTATAATAGAAGAATTTTTCACAAAAGGAGAATATTTTGAATATGAATCATTCTATGTTCATTTTTGTCAAAATATTGTACTTAAATAATCTTTTATTGTACTAATATTCTTAAAACAATTTTATGTACATTTCCAATCTAAGTGATACTAAATATCATAAATATTATCCATTGTTAAGCTTTTGTAAAATCACGGTTCCGAACGTAGTCAGATACCTTAAGAATTTGTATTGCATTTGATTATTTGATTAATAATGCTGTTTAAACGTATAAAAACCTTATCTTATTAAAAGAGTTACATATAGTTACTGTGTTCTTCAATAAGGATTTAACATTTCAGTTTTTATTATCTTATAAGAAGGTTACTAAAATGTATCTTTTAAAAAAAATTAACAATTTATAAAGGAATCCATTACATATATTTTTTTTCTCATGAAGCCTTTATTTTTTATTCTTAACCCGGGGTCTATAAATATTTAATTGACCAAATCGTCAATCTTAAATAATAAGCAATAATTTACGAATCCCTCTCGACTAGCTTTCTATTACTTTTCGTTAATCACTAACATCTTTCATTTAGCTCCTAACCTCTCTATCTCTCTCTCGAACCTGAAAGTTAATGCTTAAATATGAACCTTTATTTGCATAAGTCACGTCTTCTTCGGGAGAAAGTTTTCAATAGAACAATTGTTAAAGAAACAGTTTCCTCCAATAAGATTAATAGGAGTTTCACGAATAGACCCGTTGCAATTACGCTATCTAGTTTGTATTTCATAAAACAGAAATTTTAATACTTTTTATTGTGGAACATAAAAGACCATAAGTGAAAATCCTTATTTTAAATTCATTTTGGAAAATGTGGTCATAACTTTTGGACACCCTATATATTGCATCAATCCATTAGTTATTCTGTTTGAATATTCCACCTATTATTAAATAACGAGCAAAGATATATTTCTATGGATGAGACTGTTGTAATTTCTTGTAGTTACACCAGCCGTTTTCAAATTATGAAACTACTGTATTTCGAATTTTTTTATTTGTTAATTATACTTTTAACATAGAAATGATTCTACGGAAAATTTCGATATCATTTTAGTCTAAAAATGCGTAATTTTAAACGTTAATGTCATGTTTCTAAAAAGATTAAAATTTATTTTCAAAACTAATGAGCTTTTTCTCCTGAGTTCTTGATTATCCAACACTATAAACCAATAAAAAGTAGATTAATTCAGTACTATCGTTTGAGGTACATATATCTAAAAACCATAAAGTAGAACAGTTTTAAAATTCTGTTCACCTATGTCTGATCTTTTGTGTAATTTAGTTTAGAAATATTCCATTTAATTTCAAAGAAATATGAATAAAATAAGTCTCACTGGTTACATAAAAAAAAAAAAAAACTATTGGAAATAAACACCACAATACGTTACATCCTCAGCGTTACTTTTAAACCAATTTTATTCATATTCTATTCTTTTTATATAAAAATTTCTAATTTATGCAATATATTTATTTTATGAAATATTAAAAATTCAATTAAAAAGATATTTTTCTTTAGTTTTTATTGTTGAATTTTCTTTTGTACTATAATAATTTATTTTGAATGTAAAAATAATAAACCACGAAGAGAATGCGGCATTTTTTTATTTGTTTAGATATCTGATAATGTTCGTGATTTAGATTTCAAAAGAGAGATATAATAAATTTTGATGCATTGAAAAAAAATATAATTATGTTGTTTTATTTTAATCATATGCATCTATGACAATATTGATAAAAAATCACAAAATAATAAATAAATTATATTTTTTAAATTAAAAAGGGTATGGGCGAATGAATAAGTGAATAGTTTAAATTCGTACTAAAAATAAATGGATAGACGATGAATATTTTTATTGTAATTTACTAGTATACACAATAAGCTTCATATGAATTAATATCACTTTTTTAAAATGTATGCCTAAGATTGCTTAAGCGTAAAATTAACACCAAATTATTTCTTTGATCATAAATGCCGACAATCATGCTTGAAGAAACTTGGATTTAAGATGATGCAGATTCTTATTCATTAAAAGGATGAGAATTTCATTTCTTTTTGAAGGAATTAAAATAAAATACTACAGACAACATCTGTGAATACAAAGAAGGCGAATCATTAAAAGAGAAAAAAAAAACAGAAGCGTAAACTTTAATATAAAGAATAAAAAGCTATATTCACACTTAATTAATAATGAATCCTATAATTTCCGTATATTCCATGTTATAACTTCACTTGTAAATGCATATTTAAATCCCATCTGGGGGATTTACCTAACAGAAATTACAAATAAGACAGATAATCAATTTCTATATAAAGCATTTATAACCATTTCTTAGGTACAAGGGGACTCTAAAATGATGATACAATCTTTGAGGGGTGGTAGAGCTCACTAAAACAAACATTTTTTTTTTTTTTTTTGAGTATATTGGTGGAAGTCTTGCGTCGAGGCACAAACAGAAAAAATAACACATTATTGCAAATATAAAATGTTCATTTGCAGCACACTTAACAAGTGATTTCATAAAAAAAAATGTTAAAACAGTTCTAAAAATTGAATCCACCAACCGTCATGCATGCTTGGCGACCTTCATGGCGTGTTTGGCTGACAGTATTGGCGATAGTAGAAGGCAACAAAGTAATCTGCTGCACGGCCAAAATCGGCATTTGCGCTGAGGTTTCGGTCGTTATGGGTGAATTTACTAATAATGAAAAGGCAGGCACATGCATCTAATGTAAGGAGCTGATAATGACAACTGCTGTATCATGAACGCTTTCCAAGTAGACCAGTGCTTCTCAAACTTTCAGTACTAGCGACCCAATTTTCAATGATAATTTTTATCGCGCCCCCCTTATAGAATAATAATGTACTGAATGCAATACTATATATAATGCACTTTGACTCTAAAACTACAATAAGATCTTAATTATAAACCATACATCTTCACAAGATAAGTGTTAAATTTTGTATATATTACTTTTAAGTAATATATATTTTAAGTAAATAACTTTTAAGTAATAGGATAATTATTATGCTATTTTTCTTTCTCTAATTTTTAAATTAGAACATATTGCTAAATGATACTTAATTAAAGATTTATTCCCTTCATCACATCCATTTCTAAAGGTACAAATATCATTAGAAAAATAGTCTAGTCTATGTTGCTCTCTATCATATTCATCACATCTGGTAAAAATTCTGGCGAACGCTTGCGTGAGTCTGGACAACCTATCAGACATCAGCACGATATATGTAAAAAAACTGTACCTGGTACAATTCCATTCAGTTTTGGTCGAGTCGATACTTCTATAGCTACCGAATCTGTCTTGAATGTACATTTTATAATTTATGCGTTAGTTGTAAATCACGGTATTAAGTATTTACGGCAGCAGATTAAAACAAAATGATAAATATATTTTTAAGTCGTAGAGAACATTCGATGATAATAAAGTATCAACAAGTACACACAGAAGAGCATGGTTCCGAAAATTAAATCAAGGATATATTCTAAAAAATAGTTAAATTTGGGATTTACTATTACTATTACTAAAAAACCCTGTGTAAAACTTACATGTGTAATTACTATGTGTTAAAAATTACAAATCTGAAGAACATGCGAAAACTGTTTTTAAAACCATAGAAAATCGTTTAGTCATGTTGGCATGGAATTTTAAAAAAATATTTTCTTGCTAAGTACAACTTGATAGCAAGTTACGAGTGCGTTAGGGATTCAATACTTCAGAAGGGCTCTCAACTACCGAAGAAGAAATCTTCATAGATTTTACATCCAGTGGCATAATTAAAAGACAATTTTGAAATAAATAGCATTTTGAATTTTGGGCAGAGGTGGATGATGAATTTTCTGCACTGAAAACAAAAGCATTTCGTATACTATTACCATTTTCAACATTCTACCTTTGTGAAACCGGATTTTCTGCTGTGGCTCTGTTTTGAAGACATAATAAAAATCTCAGCTAAATATAGAAAAAGAAAGAGTGTTAATTTCTAATATTAAGCCTTCCTTTGAAAAATTTTGCTCTGCAAGAAAGGCCCATGGAAGTCACTAATGAGTCAACTCGGTACTTCCGCCTATATGTTCCTATACAAAAATTGGTTGTTTCAGTGAGCTCTACTACTTCTCGAAGTTTCTCCCATTATTTTAGAATCACTCTGTATAAGGTATCTATGTAGTATATTATTCATTTAAACATCTTTATGTTTAAGTAGTGTCTTGATTGTTGTGGTTTAAGCAATAATATGCATTAAATGACTTTGTTATGTTTGAATATAATTATAGATTACACTTAAAGAGAAAAACAAATATTGATAGATAATTGGTGATTATTGATGCATTACCACCTCTTCACGGAGAGCCTTTCGTGTTAGTCTCATATGGATATTAGGTGCTATGGCTACATAATACGCTTGGAAAAAGTAAAGCCCTAACAATAAATATTTAAAGTAAGTTTAAATGACAGAATAAATTTAAATTAACATTGTTATAATTATATTTTTACATTTTTAATAGATATGCAACATGAGACCATTTCATTACAGTAAATTTGATAAAATACAGTTCTTTGTTTTAATAATGCCTTCATAATTTTGTGAATTTAAAATTTCTAGAAGTTATGAAGTACCGTAAAACCCGGCATATAACGCGCACTTTTAACACAAAAAATAAGACTGAAATTCAAGGGTGCGTGTAATATGCCGGGAATGAAAATGAGAGCTCTAAAAATGAGAAAAAAAAGTTAAGCATAAAAAATGCTTGACAATTGCACGCATCAAAACATGTTTCTTTAAAAGAAATGACATTCCTAATGAACTTGAAAAGTAGTAATTCTAGAAGTATACTATTTTTTTTAAGATTTTTGTGATAATACCTTGAATAAATGACTTCAAAACATAAGAGCATTGCAAACGTGCATTTCAGAATTCCATGTAGAAAGTGGGTGCGGGGTTATACGGTGAATATACCTAAAAATCAAAAAATGCTGCTTGAAAGTATAGGTGCGCGCTATACGTCGGATTTTACGGTATTTAGCTTTCCATTTCCACAGAAGTTTCTGACTTGTAAATAGAGTAAATAAAAATTACTCCAGGAGTTATTTAATAAGATAATTTAATTTTTCTTCTTTTTTTATTCAATCAATAATGCATAAAAATAATATTAAAATCGCACCTTCCCAATTATATTTAAGCAGTGATGAATTGAGATACATTTGTGTGTGTGATGCATTTTTACTTTTAAGAGTTACTAAAAATATACTCATTTGAAGCTTTTATTGATAGTTTGATAAGAATTATTTAATATTTAATTGAATTTCTCTTTTTATTTGTATGGAGGCTTGTGTTTTAAGCCGAATGTTCAAATAAAGTATATCGAAGTGTATATTGCTTAATTTAAAATGTTTTCCTGCTCAAGATTAATTAAAAGTTTATAAATATCTTGATGAAAATTAATATTGCAAATTTTTATAGTACTTTTTTTAAATGATTAAGTATATTCCTATGTTAGGATCAAATGAAGGGTGAGTGAGTGAGTGAATATTAACATCGTGCTGTTCAGCTACACGAGGGCTTTTGGCGGCGGTCAAAATTACGACCACATAATTTTGAACCATGGTCAAGTGACGTGGATGACACCTGAGCTGGCACCACCTCTCCTAACTACCACATCACACCAACTGGAGGACGTTTCAGCTCTCGACAGATTTAAAATGCATCGCTGCCCTACACGGGGGGTCTTCAGTGGTACTGGGCTACCGCAGCCCTCAACGAAGGGTGAGAAGCACTGTGTTGCTTTCTTAGCGTGGCTCAATAAAGCAAGATAAAGGCTATTGGTGACGGACCTCGTAACTTAAAGCCTCGGTCAAATGACATGGATAATACATGATATGGTACCCCCTCTCCAAAGTACCACACCTTACCAACGAGAGGATATTAAATCTTGACGAAGTGAAGGTGCATCGGCCCATATACGCGGCTGGTCTTCAGTGGTACAAAGACCCGAACCCGTGACACTCTGGACACGAGTTCGGAACTCTATAACCACTTATAAATTGAAGGGAAGAATTTAATTCTTCTATTGCTGCAATAGAAGACTTACATAGTCGACTACACGTGAAACAAGCTAAAAATTATGCATGAAACTTGGTGTGCCATTTTGACACAAAAGACAGCCATAGCCAAGAAATTTGGTGAAAACCAATTTATTTGGCATGGAATTTAGTGAAAACCATGAGTTCAGTCTCAGTTCTTATGAGACTATTTTGCAAATTTTTTAACAGAAATACAACAGTTTAATAACGTTAAGTAGAAAACACCATTTATTTTTAATCAATTGCGCGTAAAGTACTCTATCTTCTTGAGAATGCAAAGAATAATACTGCTTATGGTTCAAAACTAAGGAAAAAAAATGTGTTGTATTCACTTCACATATCTCGACTTTCTTATATGGCCATATTTTAAACAAGTGATTGCAGTAATGGTGAGATTTCGTTCCTATTTAAACCTGTATAGACCTGTATAGTAAGGCCTAACTTCAACCAAATAATGCTTGTCATTACTTGTATTTTATAAACTCATTTTTAGTATTTTACTCTAAATGTTTTCATTGTTACTTTAAATTTATTTAAAACGTGAAAATTATGACTAACTTACTTTTTCTTAATAATAGAAATGTATCATTAATAATTTACTTTCATGTACCCCTTAACGTCGTCCCCCACCCGCAGGATAATAATAATTTGTTCATCATCAGCAATCACAAGGACTTCTAGGTACCTATAGCAATCACTTTGGGAACCTATGCTCTGAATGATATTGGATCAAATAAGTTTTAAAAATTAAAGCACCACTGTTTTATTGTTTAAAACGAAAATCTAAAATTTTAAAACATAATTCAACTGTTTCTGGACAACAGAAAGTTTATGATGTTTACATGTTCTCAAGACATTTATGCCATCATATGTCATTCATATAATTTTAATCCCATTATTTGTTTTCTAGTTATTTATTTCATATCAGCAGCGGTGTGATCCACAATCTTTGTTGATGAATCGCGCTGTTGAATTATGCTGTGTAACCAGAAACTTGGTATAATCCTAAATTTATCCACCCCAGCGCATCTAACATCCTTTAACAGGGTCTGAGTATTTATTATGAAATCAATACCGCAAGAGGCAGGAGTGAAGTTTGTGTACGTGATTGGGAGGGTTAACAAACTGTGGATGGTATGTGAATAGTTGGGTAAGCATTCGTGGTTTAAGCATGAAAGGTCCTTTTGTCTGCCCCTCTTCTACTCCTAAAAGCTGTTTTCTATTAATAAAACTGGAAATGAATAGTCTGTGCTTTGATAGAACGTTTATACGCTGTCAGAAGGGTCTGTTGTTTCGTGCTCCTCTTAAATTGCAACGGAGAATGGTCGCAACATACACGATCCTTTTATAATATAAGATCAACTAAATTTCATAGAATTACAAGAAATATATTCAACAGATACATAGAGAGAAAGAGCAATTTTTATTGATATGTTTATTTCTATTAGAACCTTAGCGTGATGGTCTCATTATTTATACAACTTTAAATTATTTTCTTACATTTAAATAAAATTTTGTATTTTTCGATTTAATGCGTATTTTTTTACGCTTGTGCCAAAATTGTTCTGAAGTAGAACCAGGAATTTTTTTTATGTATTGGGTGTTGATTTTTTTCCAAAAAAAACGCGTATGGAAATTTTAAGGCTTTTCTTAAAATTGAAGAATCATTTTAAGGTGAAAAGAAATATCACGAAAAATTCATATTTTCTGTTTTCAAGTGCAGTACAGATGAATTTCTCAGCTCATGGTATGTTCACAAAGGAAGCAATTCTTGTGCACACTGAAGATTTTTCAATATCTTTAAAATATATGATTGGGCTATCGTAAATTCACACGCGCTGTATTTTCTATGTAAATGTTTAAGAAGGTGTTATGAACGCGGCATCTTCATAGGCCTTATCTGCTACTGAGGCCGCATTTCTGCTTAGGCATGCTAGGCACGTGCCTAGGGCGGAAAAGCTTTTGGGACGTAAAAAAAGATATTAAGATTACAGCAAACGTAACACCGAATAGTGAATCAGAAGAGAAGCATTTCTGCCCAAAAGAGAGAGTAAAGCCTGAAATGAGATCTACTATGGAAAAAGTAAATCTTAACAGTTTGATTTTGCTATGCCCTCAAAATGGTACTGGAACGGAAATTAGTTAGAATGATGTGATTTATGATTTTGAAAGGATTTGTACAAGTACAATGAAAGTGACTCAATATTGTTCAAAAGTAAAAGATAGTAAAGGATAAGCTATGGAAAAGATGATAATTAACAAGTTGAAAACAGTTCATACAATAATGTATACACAATACTGTAAATGAAAACGATTTCAATAATTTACTGTACTAATTTACAAAAAGGGGGGGGATCTGTAATGTCGTAAGGTAAGACATGAACAAGAGTGGCCAAACTGTACCTCTATCCTTTCCTTACGATTTTACTCTAAATCTACTTTTTACTCTAAAATCAGCAAAAGCAACGAAAGGGAAAAGAGTAAGAGTTTGTTAAGGTATCCGACTACGTTCGGAACCGCTATTTTGCAAAAGCGTACAAATGGATAATGTTTATGATATTTAGTGACACTTAGATTAGAAACTGTATATAAATTGTTTTAAGAATATAACTACAATAAAAAATTATTTATGTACAATATTTTGACAAAAAATTCACATAGAATGATCCATTTCCAAAATATTCTCCTTTTGTGAAAAATGCTTTTATACATATAATAATATTTTGCCTGTATATAGCTCAGACCGCTCTACAGAGGCTTATTTATACTTTATAATGTATACTGTTTAAAAACACTTAAAAATTTTTTATACATATGTACAACTTGTTGTTTTATTACAAAGTTTCAAATTTAAATATGTTAGAAAAATATTATCTTTGTGTACTTTGGGGTTTTTTTTTCTACTCTCTTGATAATTCATACTTCTAATAATTCGAAATTTTTCATTGGTCCATCAAACATTCGAAATATCGAGATTCGACTGTATATATATATTCACTCAATGGAATACGATAAATTTGTTTTATTTTATGCAATTAAAACGATATCTTTTACTAGTTAACGAAATATAATATATTTCGAATATTTAAACTATAAACAAAAAAAAAGAATTAATAAAACTTGACAAGTCTTAGTTTTTAATATCTATGCATAATTTTAAATGCATGGAAAACAATCATAAAACTTTAAGGTTCTCTCTTTCTATATGTACACTAAAATTCACGTTCTCTTCAATACAGATGATTCCTTACCTAAAATGTAAATTGATCGTTGTGGCCAAACTTTTAAAATACATTATTTAATACCCAATCATTAATATAACTCAAATTAATTAACTTGAAATAGAACTTTTCATGTTCGTTCAATTAGAATATAGTTAAGCTTTAATAAATATTTGCTGAATGTTGAATTAAATGAGTTGCAGCATTTCGTACGATTTTGCAATAAGAACTACTCAGATAAAGACTTAGATTCAGTATTTTCAATTTTTCTTCAGTAAATTAATTAAAGCTTTAAAGTATCAAGAATATTAACATTAAATACCATGCCGACTTCAAAATGTAAACAAAAAAAAGAATCTCATTGAAAGACATATTTTATCCATTTACAGTAAAATAAGAAACAGAAATCTATTTTGATTTAGGAGAATAATTTTTCCAGTTTGCTGGTGAAAGAGGGAGCAAAATTTGTGAATTTTTTTTTCTTTGAAAAAACAATAAACTTACGAAGTTTTACAAGATCAACAGTTATTATTTATAATGGACAATAGTTTAAAAGAAAAATACTTATAAAGTTGTATTTTTAGGTAAGAATAACAAGAACTATATAGTTAGGTTTTTGTATATTTTTTTTTACTTAAAGATAAGACTTTACTGACTCATACTCCTTTAAACAGTTTACTTAATTTTTTCACTGTCTTTTATAATTTAATCTTCTGAGCCATTGTCATCGAAAATCTCTACAAATATTTCTCTTGTATTTACTTTGTAAGCAAAAGCTAAAAGTATTGTTTATCAAATATATTATCCAACTTCCAGAAATTTTCTAGACAGCTCACTTATTAAGTTATAGAAGATCACTTCTATTGATATTAATAGCCCAAGACCTGAAAAAATTTTGAGAACAATTTCTCTTTAGAAAATATCATTTTTCACTTTTAGGTAGGTGAAGTGATTTTTTTTTTTTTACTGCTTCAACAAGATTTTGGGAAATACTATTAGTTGATCGAATAAAATCTCTCATTGCGTTACAAAACAATAAATCTTTCAAGTATATAAAATTCTTCTACGTGAAGAAGTAAAGCTTCAGCTTATAGAAAAATGAACAGTTTTGATATTTACTGATAAATAACACTCCCATTCAATCTTCATTTTAGAAAATCTTTTTAAAACGCGTGATAGCGGAGAGTGAAAACCTATAAGTTTTCACTCTTACATTAAAACACAAGTAGAGTCCTTATTGTTTGTATACGCAACTATTCTTCTAAGAATTTGTTTTGCCTTTTGAGTAACAAGAACAGTTAATTTATTCATATTTTGTTAAGAAATCTGATTTTGCTCTAATAAGTACTGAAAAAAAATAATAATAGTCACTCTTTGGACGGCAAATTTTAAAACTGAGAATTCAGTTTGCTACATAATACAGGGTTGTCAAAAATTCATGGTACAAACTTTAAGGGTAGATACAGGACATTGTGACAATCATTTATTGCATAGGGATGCATGGGCGCAAGTGACGCGGTGAGAATTTTTTGCAGAGTATTAAACGAAAATGGCTTACACCTCTTCCATTTTCAGCTAGTACAAGCTTTAAATCCGGCAGGCTATCTTCTCCGACTATCAGTAAGTGGAAAAACAATGTGAGCTGCAGCTGGACCTCGTAGTACATGTGCTGAATATTTATGAAGAGTTATTGTAAACATAATTCTTGTTAAGGACGCTTTCAATAAACATATTGTCTTTCCTTTTATGTCTTATGCTTTGTGTTTGTGCCTCACCGGATCACTTGCACCCATACATTTCTATAGAAAAAATGATAGTTACACACAATGTCCTGTATCTACCCTTAAAGTTTGTACCATGAATTTGGAACCACACTCTATAAATTTTCTATTCCATTTAAAATTATAAATCAAAAGTTTATTAATGCTAAACTCTTTAAAATATATAAATAATGAAAGAAATAAAATTTAATAAATTATTAATAATACGTTTCCCAAATATTTTATAACAAATCATCTGTATTTAACCAAATAATTCACGAAGTATTAGCTAATATTATATTAAATAATTAATAAGGAATTATTTAATACTTTTTAAAATAATTAATGAGTGTTAATAAATAATCCTATATATATATAATATTTACTTAAATAATTAATTAAGTCATTGGATATTTAAACATAACATTTAAGAATGAATGATTTAACGGTAATTGAATAACTGACGTTGCATTGTTTTCA